>OY968840.1:4487529-5032801 GCA_963695495.1 Hololepta plana | reverse complement strand
CATGGGGATTGCGAATTTAGCCTGGATTACGTAATTCTTATTGCTAGTTGTCGGAACGAAAAGTTAACGATGTTAATAGTTGATATATGGCGAGTTGCGAAAGTAACGAAACGTCTAAAGTTTATACAAAATATTGTTTGTGTAATTTATAATTTTCACATACAGGGTATTAAATAAAAAGTGTCACAAACTTTAACGGGTGGTAATATGGCCCAAGATAAGCAAAAAAGTCTTAATGAACATGGGGCCGGAAATGGACCGTTTCGAAGATACGGAGGATTGAACTTTTTTGTTGCATATTTTCGTTCGATCCGCCGTTTTTGAAAGCTATTTTTTAGGCAGTTCGCAAAAGAGAAATTTATGGTAAGCACACTCAACTTATTAACAAAGGTCCAAACTATCATTCATTTCAATTGCAGCCTCCTATTTGCTTGCTAAGTGGTCCATTCCACGTGTACAAAAGAGCTAAAAATTTGCAACTTTACTTGCCCTTACATCGGTCACCAAGTAACCAAAATATTTAATTTACTTGGTAACCGATGTAAGGGAATGCAAATTTTTAGCTCTTTTGCACACGTGGAATTGGCCATCTAGCAAGCAAATAGGAGGCTGCAATTGATGTGAACGATAATTTGGACCTTTATTAATAAGTTGCGTGTCTTTACCATAAATTTTTGTGTTGCGAACTGCCTAAAAAATTGCTTTCAAAAAACGGCGGATAATTATGCAGCGATCTAACGAAGATATGCTACAAAAAAGTTCAATCCTCCGTATCTTCGAAACCGTCCATTTCCGGACCCATGTTCATTAGGACTTTTTTGCTTATCTTGGGCAATATTACCACCCCTGGAAGTTTGTGACGCTTCTTTTTTAACACCCTGTATACGTATGCAGTTAATTGTTGAATGATTGAGATTCGTGGCAATTGAGAGTTCTTCATTTGTGGCGGAGTTAAACACGAGCCCGAGTCTACCTTCGCTTCAATTCAAATCGGCAAATTGCAAGTTTAATCGACCAGCAACGTCTTAAGAGTGGCGCTTCTTGGAAGAAGGAAGGAAAGCTTCGGCAAACAGGAAATTAGTCGAGGAGGATGTTTGAACGGCGATCGATATTTGAACTTTTGCAAGAACCTTTTCTTCATTTAACATCAAATCATTAAGACTTTTTTGCTTATCTTAGGTTATATTACCACCCCTTAAAGTTTGTGACACTTCTTTTTTAACACCCTGTATATTTTAATAATTAAAATTGTGTTACTAATACAAGCAATACAAAAAGAAAAAAGGTCCTTCGGACTAAGCAAACGATACGAGTAGATTGAGTTGCAAACCGATTTCTATTTCTGCAATCGCCATCCACATCTCTCCGTTATTGGCAATAAAACGCGAGTGAAAAGCCGGCCTTATTAAAATGATAAAACTCGCCTCGGCATTTTAATTGATATTAATAAAACGCAGTTGTACGAATGAGGATGGGAACTGAATATGGCGAAATGCAAATAGACGCCTCGCATAATCGTATTATTAACGTGTGCAATAAGAATCGCGATGGGAAACGACGATAATGCCATAAGACTCGCAATAATTTGCACGGTTTCGGCGCGAAAGAGTTTCTGCCGCAAAATTGTCCTCTTTACGATTTAATTTAAACGGCAACGATAAAGATCTCGTTCGACGACGATTTACTGCAAGGAGACCATCTTTATGGCGCGGCATTAAATTCGCGGAAAAAATTACACGCCCCGAGTTTTGAATTTTTTTGGCATTTAAATGTTAATCCCGAATTAATTGTATCCATCTCCGCGCGCAAAATATTTTGATTGAAACTGGCGCTTTATAAGCGTTATTGAATGCGAACGAGGACGAACATGTGTTTGGGCTCGACGGTTGAAGCTGACTTCTTCGGGCGGCCGAAGCGCGAGGGAGAGAGACGGAGTTAATCGTCCGGTTTTTATTAGGGGAAAGAAAAATATTATTGTCCGCATAAAACGTTATGGCGATCGTAAGCATGCGAATGCACGTATATGAATGTATGAGGGTAACGCAACCAAAAAAAAAACAATAATGGAGAGAGAAACAAGAAAATAAAGAGGACCGAGGCAAAAGTTGGCCCGAAATTGATATTTACGACGACGGCCGGAATTAGTTCGACCGTAATAATCCGATCGCCACGAGAAGGACAGACGCCGTCGAAGGTGCGAGGAAGACGTCGCCGAAGCTGGCGAAAACTTTCTTTTTTTTCGCAGCAAGTTGCATTTGTTTTAACTCTCGCCCAAACGTTTGTCTTTGTTCTTCGTTCTCCTGCGACCGAGCGCGAGGGTTGTTGGTTGCCATTAACCACCGCCGGCCATCAAGAGGCGACCCCTCGCATGTAAAACGTAAAAATCCCGGTCGATAGACGGGAATAATAATAATAATACCTGCGTGTGCATTACGCATGGGGAAACACACAATAACGCCGGGGGAACGGGAAGGCCGAAAAAGCACGTCGAGGGAAAATTGTTTAACTATTTGGCAAAAAAAAATTGGCCACGAAGATTGCTTAATTAAAATCGGCTCCATCGCGCAATTTTTTCCGCCCATTTCACTCGCTCAATCACTCCACATTATGGTCGTTATTAGTTTGCAAATTATTTACGTACACGAATAATACTCGTCGTGGAATTCGCTTGAATCTCGCGATTGTTTTCCCCGTGATCGAAGCGAATTGGTGCGAATTGCGAAAAACTATTCCGCCCTCGACGGCGACAATCAAAGGGAGACAATAATCATTCGGGAACACGAACGTGCGTGGCTTTTTATTGCCACCATCATCATCATCATCATCATCATCGTGGTGACGATCATATTCGCAATAATCCACGCGAAATGGCGAGGGCAAAGATAGTCGTGATGCAATAATAATTCGCAATAACACTAAAAGGAAATTCCATTTGCGGAATTCGATTAGTGATGTTTAGGAGCGAGCGTTTAGATCTAATTAGCGTTAATAACGATAATTCGAAGCGATAATAGCGGAATCGATTGCGATTTGGAACAATATAAAGAAATTAAATTTTGCGAAAGCAATCGACTTACCGATAGCAACCAGTCGGGGGTTAGTAGCGGCGTAAAGGAAAATCGAAGTTCGAGATTTATGGCGTTTTAATTGAAGACCAATAAAACTTATTACCGTCCGATTTTATTTATTTTTATTTTTTCGTTTTTAATTAATTACTCGTGGCCGTTTCTTCGTTCCTCTCGCTCCTCTTCAGTGTTATACGGTAAATAGACCACCCGGTCGGCCATAATTTAACGTAGGAAAAATTCCTTCGGCCTTTATCACGAAGTAATTTATCGATGCCTTTTTACTGCGGTCTTAATGTGGATGATGGATTCCCTCGATTTTTAATTGCCCGGTAGAAAGTTAAAACAAAATTTTGAACGTCTTCGTTCGTGTGTTATCCATCGATTCGATGGGAACGTTTGCGGAATAAAGTGCAATCGTCGTCGATCGACGTCGTGCCAATTTTTCCCATTGTCGCCCGATGGAGACGACTTTAAATGGAAATTTCCTCGATGAAGAAAAATAAGAGGAAACTCCCAGCGAGAAGCAACAGTTTTCCCTTTATCGCAAACACTTTTCCCCCGTCCCCGAATCGTCGACATTCCCTCGTTCTCCCGAATTTTCCTCGTTTGGCAATTTTCGACGTCGATTTTCTTCTTCTTTTTTTTGCGATCGTCGCCCTGTAATTATGATTTTATTTCGATTCCCTCCACTGGCGTCGTTGTGCAAAAGAAAAGTGGCTTCGCAAAAGTTCGTGTTTATGCAACATAAATCGCCCTCCCGCCGTTTGGCGAATTCTTTATGGCCGCCCATAAACTCCTCGGGCTTTCGACGTGAGGGCGGAGTGCGTTAAAGTCGAGGAACTCTTTTTCCGGCCGAAGTCTATTTACTGTTACCACGTAGATTCCCGTTTGGTGTGTGGATCGTTCGACGACACATTGTTGCAAATGAATGTTGCAATTTGCGTGCAAAATCCGGAGCGTTCGGCAAGAGGTAAAGGAGTTGCGTTATCGGGAATCAAGTTTATACGGTTGGTGTGTTGTTATTGCCGTTAATTATTCGTACGGTATATGAAAATGGAAGATGAAGATTTTAATCAAACGTTTTCCTGCTTCTTTCATTCTCGTTTCCAAACAGTTAACGCGATAATGGACTGGCGAGCGAGAATTTCACGAGTACCAACGTTACTGCTAACATTTTCGTTTTATTACGTTCACTTTATTAAAAAATATAAATTTCCTCTTCGCCGGTCGTTTTCCCCGGTTTATTTGTCCCTCTTGCTCGATCATAATTTATGCTAACAATGGTAATATAACGGTAACAAGGAAGAGTTTTGTTCGCCCGGAGTTACTTGCATTTTAACGACTTCTTCCTCCATTTACCTACAATTCCGGGGGGTAACGATTTCCGACTTGCATGTGTAATTATTTCGCGTTCTCGTGTTATTATTGTTTTCTTTGGCAAAGTTTCGATTCAACGGGGAAAAGAATTTTTGCCAAGTAGTCGAACGGATAAATTGCCATCGATTTCTTGCTTATAATAATAATTGCTGAGCGAAATAAATAAATTGCAAATAGTTTATGAAGCAATGCTAATAAATAATCGTTGATATTGTCCACATTTTTCCGTTGCGGATATTATTTATCTGGCCACCAGGTCAACCAGCGTTCGTTGTTTGATATGTTGGTACGTCGTGTTTTTTGCGATAATAATAAATTTCAATTCCGATAACGTATGAAACGTACCGTATCATTCTAATAAATGAGCTCATTTGTTTTCGCGAGGGGGATGTTTGCTCGCAAAAATTTCGCGATAGATAGCAATAAATTCGCATCCATTTAGCAATATGCGTGAACAAAGCGTTAACCATTTTGATTCCGTAAAAGTTACTTAACCAACATTCCTTAAGATTCACTGAGGAGTAACTAATTCAGTTGCTACTATTAAACGTTGTTTAGCCAGAAAGTTTACGTGTTTTTCTTTCGCTTGCCCGTTATCCGAATCTAAAATGCGATTTTGCACGCCATATCATACGGTTCGCCAAGTTCTTGTCCGTCATGCGAGGCGAAAGCAACGAAATGTATGCAAGTTCGTGCGGTTTTAATTAAATAAATTCCGCTCTTTTAAAGGAGGGAATAAATTTCGTTCGCCGCCGACCGAAAGATTATAATTATCGATATCATTTAATCTGATAAACGGCATCGCTTTTCCGTGGATTTCCACGAATAATCCACGGCAAGAACGACCGTATCAATTTTCTGGAGAAGGACAGTCGATCGTGGAAACTTCGTAAAGGAAAACTTGTAGAGGAAACATTTTCCTCGTGGCTTTTAATTCGTTTTTGTTCAGCGTGGCGCAGCCTTGGGGGGGGGGGGGGGGGGAGAAAAATGTTTGTACGTGGGGCGTAAAAAGTAATGGACAAAGGGTCGCCAAAGATCCATTTTAATTCATATTTAATTATGAAAGAAATTTAAATGTAATCAATCACTATTATGGTTGAGGCCGGGCCCCGCGATATCAAAATAATAATATTAACGTTGAGTGCGGGGAGAGAAAATGTTGAATTGTTTGGCCGGCAGAGAAAGAGACGGTTAACGCACAATTCTCGCAATCAAACCGAACCTTTTTGTGTTCTTCGCCATCCATCACGCTATCGTTATTGTAAATTCACCTGTAATAAATCAATCGTTAATTTTCCTACCTCAGCCGACTTACGTAGACGAGGAGCGAGAAGAAAACGGAGACGGAGGCGCAATAATAATTTATGAAAGTTTCCATTTCGATTTTTTTTTTGTTGCGCCCTTTTTTTCCACCCCATTTTGGTTAACCTTTTCGCGCATTCAATAGCAATGCCGCGGCGGGGAAATAATAATCATCGACGCGAGAACAACTGCAATTTATTAATTAATAACAACTTAAGCAAGAAAAAACCAAAAAAAAAAATTGCTAACTATCGACAAAGCTCGAGAACAGTTTGAATGTGTTTTTGGTGGATGCGCCGGGCGCAATTAACCTCGCACTTTTCGCTTGTAAAACACGTCGAACGTCATCCCTTTAGCTACTTGTTGGGCACGTTTTATGCGGCCCTTTTTTACGGCCCTTTCGCTCGCGCCGACCCAGTGTTTATCGTATGACTAAGGGCTTGTTGGCGGAGAGAAGAAAAACCGTTTTGATGATGATGATGATGATGGAAAGGCTCGACGATAAAGATTATTCTCATATCCGTGTTCGTCCCTGTGTGTGTGTGTGTGTGTGTGTGTGTTTGGGAGGAAGGAAAAAGGACGAGAAAAAAAATCGTTCTGGGATTAATGGTTGGGCGTTACAAGCGAGCAGATGGTGCTGCCGCCGCTGGTAGCGGTGGAATATCGCTGCGAGGCGCACATTTTCCTCGTTTTCACCTCGGCTTTTTTTTTTCATTATTTTTTCCCCGGGATTAATAACGGTAGATCCTTTATTCCTTTTCCATACCCTTTAAGGCACAATACGTGTTATACGGCGGCGGTTGTAATATTACTGCGCCCTTATGTACGATTATTAGAGCGTAACCCATTGTTTCCGTTTTTCTTGCGCACTTTCGGCGAAAAGAATCCTCGTGCGTTTGTTTCTTTCGTCATTATGGCGTTTTTTTTTTTTCGACTGGAAACGAAAGGAAAATCTCGTTTCGTTCCCGCGATGACGCCGTCTTCTTCTGCGTACGTCGCGCTCGCGTTTATTTCAATGATTAATTAATGTGCCGTCGTTTAATAAACGAGCTTTTCGCCTTATTTCGCCGTTTGAAAAAGTCTTCGTCCTTTATGCGGCGAGCGTTATTAAAAGCACTCGATTTATCAAATTGGAAGGAAATTGTTTGAAAAGTTTTGCAAGACGTCGAAATGAGAGGGATCGTTGTTATTAAAACGGAAAAAAAAGAGGAAAAGATCGTATCAAGATGTATGAGATGAATATGAAGATGAAAGTAATAAAACGCTATTCGTCATCTCTGCGTCTGGTTTTCTTTCCTTTTTCGCCATTTCGTTTGCGAATTTTGCGAGGAAGCCGCGCTGCAATAGTTTCTTGTGGGAAAGAGCTTTTTTAATCATTCTCTTTGGGAGAAAATTCGTATCGCTCTCGTTCAGCTCGGATTAATCCGACAAACGTTCCATTTTCTCTTTTAATAAATGCCAAAAATTCCGAATTTGCAACGCTTTTATGCGAGTCCTCTGTGACGCAGTGGGGAAAGAGGTCTAAGCGTTGAAGAAGAAAAAAGGGAGGAATCCTTTTTTAGTTTTCCTCCATTCTTTTTTAATATGGAGGTATTAATATTCTTAGGGTCGAATTTTCCAATATCCTGCGATAACGCACATGCCGGGAAAAAAAGGGGAATCGTTCCCTTTTTTTCCGACGTTAGTTTAAGAAATACTTCAGCAAATTTTCTGGAGAGGGGGGGGGGGGAGTGCATAGTAAGAGGGCAAAGGAAAATCAATTTTAATATAAGGTTATATATAAGAGTGTCGTTAGAAAAGAAAAGTAACAGGGATCAAGTCGATAATAAATTTCGGTCTAATAGACTCGGGACTGGAAATATGTTACATAAATTTGGCACGTAAGAGGGAGGCCCCCGATGGATTTATTGAAAATTTGCAATATGCAAATCCCAAATTTTACTACGACGTTTCGATCCGAAATTTATCGATAATAAATGCCGGATTTTTTCCTTCTCTCGCAAACGATTTCCCTTTCGCGCAAGTTGGCAAAAGTTCCCTCGCGAACATTTCAATAATAACGTAATGCACATTTGCGAATTGTTAGTTGTCAATCGTTGGAAAAACCAACATTTTGCAAGCGCAAACAAAGTAACTGGTTTACAATGTAATTGCCGATTGTGAAGCGAAAGAATGACCGGAATCCCTTTATGACTTCTCCAAGAAGAATCGTTTTTATTATTCTTCATCATCATCGTCATCTTCTTCATCTTTCCGAAACTCGTAATAATCTACTCTTCGAGTGGCCGTAAAACGCGACCGAACTCAAAGCGAGATGGAACGAGATATTGGATCAATGAAGGAGAGGATTAAAAATGACGATAACAAAGTAAAACGCAATAGATATTAATCCAATAGAACAAAAGAGACGCTGGTCGACGGAAATCTTTACTTCCATCCAATTTCTTTCTCCTTTTGCTCTTATTAATGGACTCGATATCGTTTTTCGTTTTTTATTTCGATATTTATTCCCATTCGGATCGGTAATAGATAAGCTTGTAGGAAGGAGCGAAAAGAAAAACACGGTTAAGCACTTTAATAAGACGGGCAAAAGGCAACAACAACTACATGGGAACGTAATAATAATATTAATCCGGTCGGATACGTATTGTTTCTGTTCGCTCGTTCCCCATACGTCCAGTTCTTGTCGTTTCCTTTTTTGGTAAACTATTGGCTGCGACGCAAGAACGAATTTCTCGTTGAAAACCCGCTCAATACAATCTCGCAGCCTTTAACTGGAGTTGTCGAAGGTCGCAAGCGATTTTCGTCGACACTCTTCCCCGATTCCGAAAGAGAAAACGAAACGCGATCCGCAACGAAAATCAATTAATTTTGAAATGGCACTTTATCGATTTCCTTTTCGATATTCTTTATCCGCTCCTCGCCATCGAAACCGGTATCTCGTTTCTCGGTTCGCTTTTTTGAAATTATCGCCGCAATAAAGTCACGAGAAGGGCCCAAAAATGGACGTAAACCACTCTGAAAAAAAAAAAAACGGACGTTAAGCTACGACCGTTTCGGAATTAGAAAGCGGAATTTACGACTTCCGCCGTTTAACGTCTTCGCTTTTCGCGTTTCCTTCCAGTGTTGCGGGACGAGTTCCGCGCGATGCCGTCGGACACGCGCGTCGCCGCCGGGGAAACGGCCCTTTTGCAGTGCGGCGCGCCGAAGGGCTACCCGGAGCCGACGCTGGTGTGGAAGAAGGACGAGAAGGAGCTGGAGGTCGACGGACGGCGCGTACGCATCGTCGACGGCGGCAACCTGATGATCAACGACGTCCGCGAGCACGACGAGGGCCGCTACCGGTGCGTCGCGCACAACATGGTCGGCTCGAAGGAGAGCCAACCGGCCCAGTTGACGGTACACGGTAAGAGGAACCGGTCGTCAATTGAATCCGACCGGTCGCTTTAACACTTTGCGTTGTTCCTTTCCCCTTGCGAAATAGTTAAGCCGGTTTTCAACAAGGAGCCGCAAGACGTCGTCGCGCTGACCGGCCAACGCGTCGTCTTCGAGTGCGTCGTCGACGGCGAACCGATGCCGAACGTGATCTGGCGCCGCGAGGACGGCAAGATGCCGATCGTGCGGGCGAAAATCCTCGACGACAAGTCGTTGCTCATCGATAACGTGCAGACGCCGGACGAGGGTCTGTACATCTGCGATGCGGAGAACGTCGTCGGGTCGATCACCTCGAAGGCCTCGCTGGTCGTCAATTGTGAGTAATTTGCGATTTTTTTCGTTCGTCTTCGAAGGAAATTTGCACGTATAAACGTAGACGTCAGTTTGGCGAATTCGCCAATCCGCCATCGATCGTAACCAGACGCCGCCGCTTGCCAATTCCCGATTCGTTACCTGTCTAGACGGAATAAGCGTCGATAAGAACAACGCCGGGGTCCCCGATGGCCCGTCGAATTCCCTCGTCTAACACCGACTTTACTTGCTTTACGAGAGATCATTTTCCTCGTTGTTTTTCCGTCACCTCATTCTCTTCCCTCAATTCTCTCGCAATTCCTTCCCAACATCACATTTTCTCTCGCATCATCTTGTTGCTTTATTTACAGCGCCGCCGACGTTTATCGAGCGACCGCGCGACCAAAAAGTCAGCTTGAACGGCATCGTCGAGTTCCATTGCGCCGCCACCGGCAATCCGCCGCCCAGCGTCTTCTGGAGCAAAGAGGGCTCGCAACTGTTAATGTTCCCCGACACCTCGTACGGTCACATGCACGTGAACGCGCAAGGCACGCTCCGCATCCAAGGCGTGCAGCGCGAAGATGCCGGTTTCTTGGTTTGTTCCGCGCTAAGCGTCGCCGGCTCGAATACCGTACGTGCCTTCCTCCAGGTGAGCGATTGTTATCTGTTATCTTTTTGAAATTTTGTTCAAAATTGGCGATTTTTTTTTCTCGTTTGTTTCGATAGGTCACCTCCGTCGCGGATATGCCGCCGCCGATCATTCAAATCGGCCCGGCGAATCAAACGTTGCCGTTGCACAGTGTCGTCACGTTACACTGCCAAGCGTCGAGCCCGGAAGGCGATCCGCCGCACGTGCGCTGGCTGAAGGATGGGAAACCGTTGCAGAAGGACCGGTTGCTGCCGAACAGGTACGCCGTCAACGAGGCCGGCACGCTTGAAATCGACGGTGAGTGAATGTTATTTTGTCGCTTCCTTTTTGTTTGCCGCATTGTTTTACCAGAAGCTCTACCAAATATTTGCGCCCATAAGCATTACCAAATGTTTCTACCAGAAGCTTTATCCATTGTTTTACCAGAAGCATCACCAAAAGTTTTTACGAGAAGCTTTATCCATTGTTTTACCAGAAGCTTTACTAAGTGTTTTTATCAGAAGCTTTACCAAATGTTTTTACCAGAAGCTTTATCAATTGTCTTTACCAGAAGCTTTACTATATGTTATTATCAGAAGCTTTACTAAATGTTTTACCAGAGGCTTTTTTTAAGTTTTACCAGAAGCTCTACCAAGTAGTTTTACCAGAAGTTTTGTCAATTGTTTTTACCAAAAGCTTTACCAACTGTTTTACCAGAAACTTTACCAGGTACTTTTATCAGAAGCTTTACCAAATCTTTTTACCAGAAGCTTTATCAATTGTCTTTACCAGAAGCTTTACTATATGTTATTATCAGAAGTTTTACCAAATGTTTTACCAGAAGCTTTACCAACTGTTTTACCAGAAACTTTACCACATACTTTTGCCAGAAGCTTTACCAACTCTTTTACCAGAAACTTTACCACATGTTTTTACCTGAAGCTTTACCAACTGTTTTACCAGAAACTTTACCACGGACTTTTGCCAGAAGCTTGTTTTACTAGAAGCTTTACCAACTCTTTTACCAGAAACTTTACCACATGTTTTTACCAGAAGCTTTATCAAATGTTTCACCAGAAGCTTTAGCAAATGTTTTACTAGAAGCTTTACCAACTGTTTTACCAGAAACTTTACCGCATGCTTTTACCAGAAACTTTACAAAATGCTTTACCAGAAGCTTTACCACATACTTTTGCCAGAAGCTGTATCAATTGTTTTACTAGAAGCTTTACCAACTCTTTTACCAGAAACTTTACCACATGTTTTTACCAGAAGCTTTACCAACTGTTTTACCAGAAACTTTACCACATACTTTTGCCAGAAGCTGTATCAATTGTTTTACTAGAAGCTTTATCAACTCTTTTACCAGAAACTTTACCACATGTTTTAACTAGGAGCTTTATCAAATGTTTTACCAGAAGCTTTAGCAAATGTTTTACTAGAAGCTTTACCAACTGTTTTACCAGAAACTTTACCGCATGCTTTTACCAGAAGCTTTACCAGAAACTTTACCACATGCTTTTACCAGACGTTTTACTAAATGCTTTACCAGAAACTTTATGAATTGCTTTTACCAGAAGCTTTACTAAGTGTCATTACCATAAGCTTTAGAAAATGTTTTTACCAGAAGGTTTGCCAAATCTTTTTCTAGGTGCTTTACCAAATTGTGCTTGTACCAATTTATCCTATATATACATTTTGAGCATCGTTCTGCCAGATAAGTCCTCGTTCTCTTCAGAAACTTCTTTCGCTAACGCTTTCCATCGTTCGCTAAAACATCTTGCGGTCTTTATTTAATCGTTCGATTTACCTGCTCGTCGTCCTTCCTCTCTATTCTTTGTGCCGAATTCTTTTCTTACCTTCCTATTGCGGAAATTATTCACTTTGCGTTTCATATCGTTCTCTGCTTAATGATAACAATAGATTTGCGTCTGGACGATTCCGGTCTGTACACGTGTTCCGCAACATCCGAGAGCGGCGAAAGCTCGTGGTCCGCATCGTTGAGCGTCGTCGAAGGCTCGGCGACGACGTTCCACCGTAGTCCGGATCCGGCAACGTTCCCACCGGCGCCGCCCGTGCCGAAAATCCTCAACGCCACCGAGTCGAGCATCGGCCTATCGTGGGAGACCGACAGCTCGCGAATAAGCGACGACGAAACCGGTCTCGTGGGTTACACCGTCGAGTACTGGAGTCCCGACTTGCAAACCGGTTGGATAGTGGCCGCGCACCGCGTGCCGCATCCGTATATGATCGTTCGCGAGTTGAAACCGGACAGTTCGTACGTGTTCATAGTGCGCGCGGAAAACGCTCACGGCCTATCGCCGGCCAGCGGCGTCTCGTCGGTCGCGCGCACGCTAACGAATTCGCGTTCGGTGCCGCGCTCGGAACTCGACAATGCGCGCACGATGCTCGGCACGAAACTGGTCGAGCTGCGGGACGCGCGACCGCTCTCCTCCAGTTCCGTCAAGCTGACGTGGTCGCTCAGCGCGCCCGACTACGTCGAAGGCCTGTACATCCGGTTCCGCGAATTGTCCGGCGGCTCGCACAATTACAACATTCTAACGGTGCTGGACGTCGACAGCAAGAGTTATACGGTCGCGAATTTGAAGAAGTTCACGAAATACGAATTCTTCATCTCGCCCTTTTACAAGTCGGTCGAGGGCCAACCGTCGAACAGTCGCGAGGCGCAGACGCTCGAAGACGTGCCGTCGGCGCCGCCGGACGGCATCAACGCCGGCGTCTTCAACGACACCGCCGGCTGGGTGCGCTGGTCGCCGCCGCCGCCGCAACATCACAACGGCGTCATCATCGGCTACAAGATACAGATACGCGGCAGCGCGTCGCGCTCGATGACGATGAACGCCACCACCACGTCCGTGCTGATCAGCAATCTAACGTCCGGCGGCCTGTACAACGCGAAAGTGGCCGCACTGACCGGCGCCGGCATCGGACCGTACTCGATCGCCGTGCCGCTGCTGACGGCGCCGCGCGCCCAAAGTCCGCGCACCCTCGGCCCCCTCGTGCCCCTGGTGCGCCAAACGTGGTTCGTCGTCCTGCTCGCCGCCCTCGTGCTCCTCGTCTTCGGCGGCGCCGCCGCTTTCTTCTTCGTCAAACGCCGACAGTCGATGACGAAACAATTGGGCCACCTCAGCGTGCCGGTCGTCAATGCGACGCAGTTGAACGCGAAGGAGAGCCTGTGGATCGATCGCGGGTGGCGCGACTGCGACAAGGACTCGTCGATGCCGCTGCGCGCGAACGCGGCGCCGGCCGATTACGCGGAAGTGGACACGCGCAGCCTGTCGACGTTCTACAATTGCAAGAAGTCGCCGGACAACCCGACGCCGTACGCGACGACGATGCTCCTGCCGCCGCCGCCGCCGCCCAATTGGTCGGAGATCATACCGCCGCCGCCGGACCATCCGCCGCCGGAGTGCCCGCGCGGCGACGTCGCGCCGCCGCCGCCGCCGCGCGGCGGTAGCAGCAGTTGCGGCAGCGGCGGTTACGCTTGTTACGCGGTGCACGTGCCGGCCGGGCACGCGGGCGGTCAGTGCGGCAATCGGTTGCCGGCGCCGTTGTCGTCGGCGTCGCAGCAACAGCAATACGCTCGGAATAACGGTTCGTCGTGCGGCAACTGCGACGCGCACTGTTCGTTGGCGAGCGGCAGTTCGTCGGGCGGCAGACGGTCGAACGTTTCGCGACATCGTCATCCTAATAATCATCATAGTAATTGTGATAAGGTTTGGAACAATCAGCCGCATCTCCAGCCGCAGCACTGGGACGACGGCGACGCGGACGTCGACACCGACCGGCACTCGTGCTCCAGCAGCCACGAGACGACGTGCTCCTGCAGCGAATCCTCCTGTTTGTACGCCGAGGCCGGGCCGTCTTACAACGTGCGCCCGATGCCGCCGTCGGTCGCGGCGAGCCATTGCCCGATGGCGAAGAGATGCGCGAAGTAGATGCCGACGAATCAAGCTCAATAGTCGATCTTATGATGGATCCGAATGATTTCGTTTTGTGCTTCTAATTTTTTTGAACGGGGGCGAGGTTAAATGTGAAACAAAGGCCTAAAGGCGGAGAAATTGAAGTGACCAAGATCTAATTAGACGGGGATTTGCGCCTCTTTTAACATATCGCGGAGACTCCCGAAACTCCTCGTTGCCCGTTGCTTTCTGGGGAGTTGCTGTGCGAGAAATTGCGCGCGCGGTTCGTTAGCGTTGGAGTTTTAGGATCGTTTAAAGTGCGAAGACGTCGACCTGTAGTGGCCATTAAATGTTTGTGTGCGTCTACGAAGGAGGAAGACTCGAAGCAGACTTTATCGGTTCGTGGACGAGGAACGAAGAAATGAACGTAGATGATGGCTCATATCATTACAATAATCGAACAACAATCAAATTTATCGCTGTTAGAAATTCGTTCGTGTCCTATTTTTAATTAAGACGCTCTTTTTTAATTTTTATTTAATATTCTCGATTCCTAGTCCAATTAATTACGCTAGTTAAGTTACCAGAGGTAATAATCGATGAACGAATTGGCCGTTGATTAATTAATTATTCAAAACCATCGCGGATGGATGGCGAAGAACAAATAAAAGAGAGAGAGAAAGTGTCT
The DNA here is from genome assembly GCA_963695495.1 of Hololepta plana. Classification (NCBI taxonomy): domain Eukaryota; kingdom Metazoa; phylum Arthropoda; class Insecta; order Coleoptera; family Histeridae; genus Hololepta; species Hololepta plana. Next base: position 5,018,089 of record OY968840.1, on the reverse strand, counting down.
TCCTTCACTTAATTTGCGCTTTATCGTACGAAGTGGAAGAAATTTGAAACTGTTTGTCGTCGGTCTCACCGAACAATTGACTCGATTGAAGTATCAATCACGACGATTCCCACTTTTAATTACTTAATTAATTGATCCTAAACGTTTGCATTTAGTTTTCGTTTTGCGCAGATGTTAAACGATTTGTTGTTCATTGTTTAAAAAGGTAATCATAATAAACTATTAGCGATTAGGTTTTTTATAACACTATAAAATTATTATTAACGAGAAGGATTAAATGAAGAAATAATAACATTTTACATTGTGATTTAGATTTTAAAAGACAGGTTATTTATCGTTGTACATATACGGATTATTAGGATTTTAAACAATGGAGAAATTCATTGATTTCAAGTTGTAAAATTGTTAGTCTCATTTCGACGAAGGAAGCGAATCAAAATCGACTTTTAAAGAAGGCCTCACCCTGTATATTGTACATATTCAATTTAAACGATGAGGTGCGATTGATTGATTGACGCAATTGGTCGCGAATCAATTGACTTTCATTTAAATATTACGAATAGAATTATTACGTATATAGATAATAGGCGAAAATTGGATTTTTCCTATTCCGAGCTCCATGTAGATTTCTACTCTTCGTAGGACGAATTCATTTCCCTTTCACTTTTTTTTTGCCATTCGATTTAAGCAATTATTTTGTAGATATTTATTAATTATTTTTTGTTCTGTTATTTATATTATAAAAGAAAACGAGAATAAACTGGTACTTATTGATCGTAGGCGTTTCAATTCGCCTTGTGCCCGAAAACGGAAATTTTGCGAAAATAAACTCGTCCCATTCTTCTTCCTCTCCCGATTCGCGTCTTCCCTCCGACCATCCACTTTCTTCTCGTTCTTTCCTTCGCGCCCGTCTTCTAATTGAATGTTAAAAATATCACCGCCATCATCGCAAAGTGGCACGAAACTCTCGCGCCACTCAATTTACCGCTCTTCCGCTAAGAACACCGAATCAAATTAGACCAATTATTTCACAGTAAATTAATTGGAATAAATTAAATGTAAATGTTCGGAGAGACTCGCGGAAACTCCCTTGAAACGTGGCGGAGAAGTTTGCCACTTTAAATTCGACCAACTTTTACTTTATTTTATTTTTTTATAACAAAAGGAATTAATAACGGAACGTTAATTTTTCTTCGCGAATTTTAGCGAAATAAAAATATAATTCAAAAAAAAAATAATATGGGAGCAAGTGGATTATCATAATAGGAGATCGCAAGTAAACGCAAATAGCTGGACGCCGTGTTCAACTCTCTTCGTTGCTCTCGATGCGGCAACTTTTTTAATTAAACCACGAGCAAGAGGAAGGAGCGTTGGGTAAGGAAGGCATTCCCGCAAAGGAATTTAATCAGGTTTACATTTTTCACCGGGACTTATGTTGTTACAATCGACCGATCTTCCCATCTCCTTTGTTCCGACCATCGTCTCTCATTTTGCAAAGCCGTAATTACTTAATCCGCAACGATTCCCCGGGAAAGCGACTTTAAATCCGTTCATCGATTTGCAACAACTTAACACTCGCAAACGGGATCGAAGTTCTTTTGCGAGGACGCGTGATAAAAGTGAAAGAGGAAAATATGGAAATCGTTTAACCGTTTTATTTTCTTTCCCCCCCGTCGAATTACATTTCCCTCGCGAACTCGACGGAACAGAAGCAGCGGCAATAAGAAACGGCGCCGGCGATGGAAGACAGCGTACGCCGAAGAGGAAGGAGCCGGAAAATGAACGGGGAAGTGACGCGAGCGTTAGAGACGACGTCGTTCATGCAAATTGTTTTTCAACTTGCCGCACGGAGAAAATGAAAAAGTCGCGGCAAGTGGGAAAAGACGCGAAATAATGGGAAATAAACGGAAAATTGAACGATCTCGTCGCCTGCCGAACGCAGAAAAAGCGAATTGGTTCGCTCTGGATGGCGCGTTTCCTAAATCGCTTCCCTCGCGTCGCACGAACTCTTTCTCTAACGATACACACACACACACAATTTTATCTCTATAATATAATAGTTGGAATCGATAGAGGAACGTAACGTGGGCCGCAGTCGATGATGAACGACCACGATTTTGCCGTTATTATTAATACAAGAAGTTAGAACGGAGGAGCGCTCGTAATGACAAGAAACAAAGCAAAATCGACTTAATTGGCATAATTCGTACTGGTTTCCATCTCTTTTTTTTTCTTCTTCTTCCATTTACCTTGCAGAAATTAATTAATTAATGGCCGGCGTGCGGCAATAAATCTCTGCGGTTCGCTCTCTTTTTCTTCCTGGTGGTAGATGGTCGATAAATAACAATATTATCGTTGGACCGCTGGTAGCTGGACGGAGCCCGGGAGTGAGTCATCTCGGTCTCCTTCCTCCGATCGCCTTCTCTAATCGACTGGAAACAATTAATTTAACGGCACGAAGAGCTCCCACGTCGGTGGTTGCGCTCTTTAAACTTCTTCTCCTCGGACGTCCATCTAACCCGAACAACCAATCGACCCGACAAAATGATCGAAATCGATCGATTTCGTGATCGGACTGCGAAAGTAACAGTTCGCGTTACTCAATTATGCAAAAACGATTAATTAGCGACGAAACGGCGCATATAAATAATTTATTGTTAAATGGTGCTCGTGGCACCGGATCCAATGAATTATGAACAATCGAAATTAATTAAGCGAGTGGTATTGTTGCCGTTGTTGTTGTTGTTGCTGTTCTTGTTGTTAACTAGTGCCCATAAATATTGTTAACCATTATTATTGCCCTGTCGTTAATATCATTATAAAACAATGGCTAAGCCAAGGTAAATTCGCAATTATCACGCGCAAATGTACGTTGTAAATAAGCAATCGTACGGGCAACAAGTTCCTTCGGCAATAAAATTTAATGCGAAAGATCAGTGGCGCAGCAATTGTTTTTGCGAGCGTCTCGTCTCTCAATTCGGAGTTTCCGATTTTATTCACAATTTTCTCCGCGTCGTCCGCAATTATTAAGCCGAGAGGATTTACTCATGCAATATGACGAAACGCAACGACTGTGACTATTTACAATAATCGCTTGCCCACGCGATTTACCTGTTAGCGTACGCGTGTGCGTAAGTAAAAATGCGAAACATTCATGCATCGAATCTACGTGGATGAACGATTACGATTTAAACGTACCAGAACGAACGTTGTTAGCGACCGAAAGAGCGACATTCTTGCCAGTTTATTGTTACCGCAATTGCAGGTAAATTATTAATAAAAGGCGTGTTAAATGGGTCTCGTACGAGAGCAAAGTCGTGTTGGTGGCTTTTTTTGTACAACGCACACGAAGAATTTCCTTTCGGAGAAAGTAACATTTCTTTTGCTAATAATGATAATACTAATAAAACAAAAACAAATCCGGTGTCTCTGACTGTTTTCGAAAATTCTTCGCATCTCGGGGTCTCGCGTTCACGAAGAAGGTAGAATCGTTGCAGAAAAGGGAATCGAAAAAGATCCAGCACAAGAACGTGAGTTGAAGTTATTATCTGTGTTCCAAAATTAGTTTATTGCAATTAGTGCAAAAATGCAAAAACAAATGCTACAAGTGCAAAAATTGAGGGTAAAAATTCTGAAAAAATGAACGAATCGCAATATAAGATTCATAATTCAACTCTTACTAATCGATCTTTAATGTTTCTTTCCATAATTAATCACATCACGAGTTCAAATATTAGATTATTGCAATTTGTGCAGAAATGCAACAGTAAAGAAGGCAAAAATTGAGGGGAAATTTCTCAAATAATGAATGAATGTCAATGTAAAACTCCAATTGAAACTCTAATTAATCGATGCTTATTGTTAATTTCCATAATTAATCACTTGAAGAGTTCCAAAATTAGTTTATTGCAATTAGTGCAAAAATGCAAAAATTGCAAAAATTGAGGGGCAAAATTCTCAAACAATGAATGAATATCAATGTAAAACTCCCATTGAAACTCTAATTAATCGATATTTATTGTTAATTTACATAATTAATCACTTTACGAGTTCAAAAATGAGTTTATTGCAATTAGAGCAAAAATTGCAAAAATTGAGGGGCAAAATTCTCAAAAAATGAATGAATATCAATGTAAAACACCCATTGCAACTCTAATTAATCGATCTCTAAAGTTTTTTTGCACAATTAATCACTTTACGAGTTCCAAAATGAGTTTATTGTAATTAGTGCAAAAAAGGAAAAATTGAGGGGCAAAATTCTCAAAAATTGAATGAATATCAATGTAAAACTCCCATCGAAACTCTAATTAATCGATGTTTATTGTTAATTTCCATAATTAATCACTTTAAGAGTTCCAAAAGTAGTTTATTGCAATTAGTGCAAAAAATCAAAAATTGAGGGGCAAAATTCTCAAAAAATGAATGAATATCAATGTAAAACTCCCATTGAAACTCTAATTAATCGATATTTATTGTTAATTTACATAATTAATCACTTTACGAGTTCAAAAATGAGTTTATTGCAATTAGAGCAAAAATTGCAAAAATTGAGGGGCAAAATTCTCAAAAAATGAATGAATATCAATGTAAAACACCCATTGCAACTCTAATTAATCGATCTCTAAAGTTTTTTTGCACAATTAATCACTTTACGAGTTCCAAAATGAGTTTATTGTAATTAGTGCAAAAAAGGAAAAATTGAGGGGCAAAATTCTCAAAAATTGAATGAATATCAATGTAAAACTCCCATCGAAACTCTAATTAATCGATGTTTATTGTTAATTTCCATAATTAATCACTTTAAGAGTTCCAAAAGTAGTTTATTGCAATTAGTGCAAAAAATCAAAAATTGAGGGGCAAAATTCTCAAAAAATGAATGAATATCAATGTAAAACTCCCATTGGAACTCTAATTAATCGATCTCTAATGCTTTTTTGCACAATTAATCATTTTACGAATTCCAAAATGAGTTTATTGCAATTAGTGCAAAAAATCAAAAATTGAGGGGCAAAATTCTCAAAAAACGAATGAATATCAATTTAAACTCCCAGTGAAACTCTAATTAATCGATCTCTAATGCTTTTTTGCACAATTAAACACTTTACGAATTCCAAAATGAGTTTATTGCAATTAGTGCAAAAATGCAAAAATTGAGGGGCAAAATTCTCAAAAAATGAATGAATCTCAATGTAAAACTCCCATTGAAACTCTAATTAATCGATCTCTAATGCTTTTTTGCACAATTAATCACTTTACGAATTCCAAAATGAGTTTATTGCAATTAGTGCAAAAAATCAAAAATTGAGGGGCAAAATTCTCAAAAAATTGATGAATCTCAATGTAAAACTCCCATTGAAACTCTAATTAATCGATCTCTAATGCTTTTTTGCACAATTAATCACTTTACGAATTCCAAAATGAGTTTATTGCAATTAGTGCAAAAATGCAAAAATTAAGGGGCAAAATTCTCAAAAAATGAATGAATCTCAATGTAAAACTCCCATTGAAACTCTAATTAATCGATATTTATTGTTAATTTACATAATTAATCACTTTAAGAGTTCCAAAATTAGTTTATTGCAATTAATGCAAAAATGCGAAAATTGAGGGGCAAAATTCTCAAAAAATGAATGAATCTCAATGTAAAACTCCCATTGAAACTCTAATTAATCGATCTCTAATGCTTTTTTGCACAATTAATCACTTTACGAATTCCAAAATGAGTTTATTGCAATTAGTGCAAAAAATCAAAAATTGAGGGGCAAAATTCTCAAAAAATTGATGAATCTCAATGTAAAACTCCCATTGAAACTCTAATTAATCGATCTCTAATGCTTTTTTGCACAATTAATCACTTTACGAATTCCAAAATGAGTTTATTGCAATTAGTGCAAAAATGCAAAAATTAAGGGGCAAAATTCTCAAAAAATGAATGAATCTCAATGTAAAACTCCCATTGAAACTCTAATTAATCGATATTTATTGTTAATTTACATAATTAATCACTTTAAGAGTTCCAAAATTAGTTTATTGCAATTAATGCAAAAATGCGAAAATTGAGGGGCAAAATTCTCAAAAAATGAATGAATCTCAATGTAAAACTCCCATTGAAACTCTAATTAATCGATCTCTAATGCTTTTTTGCACAATTAATCACTTTACGAATTCCAAAATGAGTTTATTGCAATTAGTGCAAAAAATCAAAAATTAAGGGGCAAAATTCTCAAAAAATGAATGAATCTCAATGTAAAACTCCCATTGAAACTCTAATTAATCGATTTCTAATGCTTTTTTGCACAATTAATCACTTTACGAATTCCAAAATGAGTTTATTGCAATTAGTGCAAAAATGCAAAAATTGAGGGGCATAATTCTCAAAAAATGAATCAATCTCAATGTAAAACTCCCATTGAAACTCTAATTAATCGATTTCTAATGCTTTTTTGCACAATTAATCACTTTACGAATTCCAAAATGAGATTATTGCAATTAGTGCAAAAATGCAAAAATTAAGGGGCAAAATTCTCAAAAAATTAATGAATCTCAATGTAAAACTCCCATTGAAACTCTAATTAATCGATATTTATTGTTAATTTACATAATTAATCACTTTAAGAGTTCCAAAATTAGTTTATTGCCATTAATGCAAAAATTCAAAAATTGAGAAGCAAAATTCTCAAAAAATGAATGAATATCAATGTAAAACTCCCATTGAAACTCTAATTAATCGATCTCTAATGCTTTTTTGCACAATTAATCACTTTACGAATTCCAAAATGAGTTTATTGCAATTAGTGCAAAGATGCAAAAATTGAGGGGCAAAATTCTCAAAGAATGAATGAATCTCAATGTAAAACTTGCATTGAAACTCTAATTAATCGATATTTATTGTTAATTTACATAATTTATCACTTTACGAGTTCCAAAATGAGTTTATTGCAATTAGTGCAAAATTGCAAAATTGAAGGGCAAAATTCCCAAAAAATTAATGAATCTCAATGTAAAACTCCCATTGAAACTCTAATTAATCGATCTGTAACGTTAATTTCCATAATTAATCACTTTAAAAGTTCCAACATGAGTTTATTGCAATTTGTGCAAAAACGCAAAAGTAAGGCAAAAATTGTAGAGAAATTTCTCAAAAAATGAATAAATCTCAATGTAATTAATCATTCTAACAGTTCCAAAATAGACTTATTGCAATTAGTGCAAAAATCTGCATGCATGCATCGTCATTCATAAATTGAACTCGTATTGAGACTGAATCGTACAAGAACGCATTAAAATTCGCACGCGAAATAATTCGGACGCGCGTCTTCAGTGCGTTCGTCTCTTTTTTTGTTGTTGTTGTTGTTGTACTTCTTGTACGACAATTGACAGTTGACGACTTCGGTGGCTCGATGGCATCAACCGCCTGCCCATTCCATGCAAATCTCATTGTATTCAAATTCGCGACTACCGCAATCCTTTCCTCTCTCGCATCCATTCTTCGCAGTTGATGGATAACAAATTGCGCTAAACATCTCAATCGAATGATGCACCTTCTGGCTAAAGAGTTTACGCATGTTAAATTTGTTCGGACGATGCCCTATTCGGATGACGAAGACTTTTGTTTATGATGAGGAGGCGTTAAGAGAAGTAACAAAGGATCGGGGGTGAACGCGAATGATTTGCGATAATGCTGTTGTCACGGTGGGGGTTGTTTCTTTTGGCGAACAATAATTGACCGTGGCGCTGTTATCTTAATAGAACTAATAGGCCCTAATGCCGCAAAACTCCGTGCGAGAGGAATAATAGAATGCGGACGAAGAACGGTAATGGATGGATTATTTGGTTTTGTCAGGGCTGGGGTGGGGTGGGATCGTCCCTTGACGATTTCCATCCCCTTTGCGTCTTCGTCTTCGGTCCTTCCATGTCGGGCGATGAGCGTGTGCGCGATAACGAATGCCAATTTGCAATAAAACATTTACTATCGGTCCTTCGCTCGCTTCGTTTTGGCTTATGAATTTTTCGGAGGATCACTTTTTTAAGCTCGCTCACCAGTTGGTTCGCTAGGCGAAGGGGCGATTTTATTATCTACCCCCGAAAGGTTTTTCTTTTGCGGAGGGATCACTTACGGCCCACCCTATGTTGTCGTAACGTAATCCCCAATCTAAAAAAGCTGAAGGAGGTTGATTAATTGTCTTCGCTCGTATCGCGATGAAGACGTAATGCCGAATGCAAACCGCAACGGCGACCGGTGGTGGTAGTTGCAAATTTCAATGCGCATTTAAATCGCCACGTCAAAATGTCCAAGCGCTATTATTATTGCTGTTTATCTTGCGTCCATCCACTTTGGCCGTTAGCTCTCTTCATTTCGCTGAAGTTCAATCTGCGAAACGGGGGATTTGCGTTATAATTAGATACGAAATAAGCGAACGAACGAACGAGCGAGCGAACGAAAACGAAGGAAACGAGCAATGAGAGAGTAGCCTTCCGGTCAATCTTCGATTTTTGCGTTCTCTCTTTCGATTCAACAATATAAACACATTCTTCGGCTTCCTCCGATCCTTCGGGACATCGAAATACTGTAACGTTGCTTCACGTTTCTTTCTTATTATTACTTTAGTTAGATGGCAGATAATAATAAAGGCAGGAAAGAAGTGGAGGAATGCAACAACAACAACAGCAACAACAAAGTGGTAATCGAACGAGATTGTTGCGTGGCGTGGTGAACCGTGGCAAAATAATAATTCGTTCGTTCGCTCAAAATCCTAACAGTCGTCGGTTCGTCGATCCGAAATCCATCATAAACTGATGCAGTCGTTTGAATTAAATCGGCGAGGTTTTTAATTGAAAGATTAAGCGCTAAGAGGATGAATGTTAAGTAGATCCGATGACACCATATTTAAATTAATAACACTTTTAGCAATAATTATCGATCGTTATTCATCGCAATCTAGCTTTTTCTGCGTCCCTCGTCGTCGTCAACATCTCGCATCTTCCTTGCGTCCACTTTAACGCCTCGTTTCTTTTTCGTCTGCCATAATTTCTTATTCGCGTCCACTCTAGAAGAACTAATGTTCTTGTCGTCGTCGTCGTCCTCCTCCTCGTCATCATCGACCACGTCTTATTAATGCGCTTTTTTCGCCGCAAATAATTTATGTAAAGTGTCGGCTCCTTCTTCGTTACTTCTTCAGTTGTTATTGCTGCTGCCAGCTCCCGTCCTTGTAATCATCCAGTTTATCCTTTTAGATTATCGTCGTTCGTATTAATGTTTTATTAAATCTTAATGGCATCAAATTGACAGATTTATTTATTGAATTAAATCGTTGTCCTCCTCGACTCGCTCCTTTCTTCTTCGCGATTTTCGCGTTACGTGGGCAGCAGTTATTTAAAAAAGGACGCGCTGCGAGGGGGCAAAAAAATGCCAGCAAATCGCGAAGGATACAACGGCGATTAAGGATAATTTAAAGCGACGTTTTAACGATCGCGCCATATACGTTACGTCGTTAATTACGTTAATATTCCATTTCTAAATGTTGGCAATCATCTTCCGTTTTAATTCGCGCGAAATGACCGTAAAAGGCGATCGCAAACGGCAACGGCGATCGCTTTGATAGGCCTCGACTTGCCCGAAAAACGAGACCGACGTCTAATAAAATCGCGATTTTTCTGGATCGCATCCCGCTTTAAAATCAAATTGAAAATGGTATTTAATTAGAAGCAAGAAACGGGGAGTCTCTTCCACGTTCGCAATTCAAATCGCGATGTTTGTAGGGAACGAGAATGGATTGTAAATAAAATAATTAGAAGCCGAGCACATTTACGTTCTTGTTGATGATGATGGCGATAATCGACCATCTTCCTATGAGATTAAAGATAGTTAATGGTCGCAAAAAGAAGCGAATTAATGAACGGAGGCCTCTTCTTCCTTTTTCTGCGAGTGCCGCAACATAAAACATGGAAATATGAGGCTATCAATTAAATTTTATCAAACAACAAGTCCTCTTCAATTCGTTTTTGTTTCGCGATCTCTTCGCTTAATCTACTTTTGCAACTTTTTCGCACTCCCCCCTCTCTCTCTCTCGCTGTGTGCGAATGTCGTTATCTATTATGCAAATTGCTCGGTGCATCAGTAGATAAAGTTCATTAATTTCCATTTTGAATGAGAGAAAAATACCGAGCGATTTTCGATAGTCTACGTCCAGAAAGCTTGTGCAACTGTTTGAAACTTCCAAAACAGTTGGTCGAGGGCAATTAAAAGAATAATCAGTGATGCAATAAAGCAGAATTATCTTAGCGAAATGAGCAAAATTGCTGGCTGGCCGCAGTTAAATATCGCTCGGTATATTGGATTAACGATTCTCGTACGTTTCTGTTGGCTTAATACGCCGCGAAGGATGGAAGTCGTATTGCTGATTGCCAATTAATTTCCACGGGCAAGAGATAAGTTTGCGAATTTCGTTTCTGCAGTTGTCGCAAAAGACGTCTTGCCATCGTCGATTCGTTAAAGACGCATCAATCAGACGATCTCTTTTACGCGAGGCTCCGCGAAAAAATTGGATTACGCTCTTCCTCCGCGTCCATCAACTGCTCGAGATTAATTCCAACTCTTTGTTGCGTCTTTTTGTTTGATTTTTCATTTCTCAATCTTCGTTGCTTCAAACCTTTTCTTTCGTTTTTTGCTTCTCCACATTTTAATCTACCGGTTGTTGTCTTTTATAATTCAAATGCCAGAGGGCTCGCTGCCGCGGAGTCGATTGTTCTACGCGAGCAAACTTTCGAGAGCTAGAGGAGATTCCGCCGTTTTTGTCTTATTTTCCACGTTCTATTACCATCGAATGCTGCTGGTAGTAATTATTAAGTTCGTCGTCATCGTCGTCATCGTCGTCATCATCGTCATCATCATCGTTCTTGCGGAGTATATAATTTATGAATCCGTAAATTAATTTCTCCATTGATAATTATTATTCGAAAACGTTTGGAATCGCCGATGTCGAGAACGTAATCGGGCCAATTAACGTTAAACGATCCGCGTTCGAGCCGTTCGAAATCCTCGAGAGGCGGAAATTTATTAATTATACAAACCAACGTGTAATTAATGCCATCGACTGGAAGAGCGATGCGGCGAGGGATCGTCGAAGGAAACGGTAACAATGGACTGTTGCGGAAACCGCACGTCTCTGGAGGAGACGGAAAAATAGGAAATTTTTAATTAATTTCAAGTTTTCCTTTTTCCATTTTGTTGCTGTTGCTCGCAATTCACAGAAATCCGACGACTTCCCGTCGTTATTTTTCCGCTCCGGGGCCCCGGTGCTCCGATGGCTCCGCTTCGGCCCCATTGTTAGAAGTGTATCGCGAGACGGGGAAACTTTCCCAGGACGCGACACCTGTGGAGGAAATTCCCCGTTCTACGTGCACGAATAAATAAAAGTGCAAGAATCGAAAACTAACTTTGGCGAGGACAAAACGCCATCGGGAGCGAACTCTTCAGGATTCTCGCTCGAGCAATTTGTCACTTTAATGTTAAGCGATCAATCCGCGCAGACACTTCCGTACGTTCTCGCCGTCTACTCGCAGCGCTCATTAACAAACGAGCCGTTTCTGCAGAAGACCGACCGATTCCATCTTGCTCTTTGCCTCCGACAATCTCTTATCTAATTGAACAATGCAATTTCCGTCCTATTAATCCGACGTTATTTATTGATTTTACTTCTTCTTCGCGTCGTTGGTCGTCGTTGTCTTCTGCCTCCTCGACTTCGAGATCCTTTGACTGGGAAATAACGATCGCAATTAAACACATTAAATTACGTTTTGCCTTTTGTGTTCGACGTACGGAATGAGTTTATTAATCATAGCGAACAGCATCTATGCACGGTTTCCATCTCTTTTGTTAGGAGCAACAATAACGAAATGAATAACAATAAAGTGGTTAGAACGGGAGGGCGCGGGCAGCACGCGGGCGAGGGAAGGGATTATTTTGCATTGCAAAACGGCTCGCTTATATTCGCGCAATCAGATTAGCTCCGTACTCTATCGCCCGCTCACCAAACAAATTTATATTCTCTCGTTGCGCGTTATCTTTATGCAAAAACGCGAACGGACAAAGGAGAGAGAGAGAGAGGCGAAAAGGCAAAAACGAGAAATCGCGCAAATATCGCCGCGGCATTAGACAATGGATAATTAATTTCCTATACGTTGCCGTAAAAGGCCTTCCTCTTTGTGCGTACCCACACACAGAAACCGTCAACTTATTCCTTCGTCTTCGTCGCCCATAATCACGTGAATCGTGTGCGCGAATTTAAATTTCGCGACCTTTCGCTTAAACCTCTCCTGCTCGCAATTAATTGCAGATTATTTTCTTCGTCTTCGCCTAAATGTTAATTGAAACCTCGTTAATTACAGCTCGTTTTATAGCGAGACGATCCAATTAGCGATTTTTTTGTTCTAATAAGGCGATGGAAAAAACCGAGGAACTCGCACTTTTCGCGAATGAATTAATTCTCGTCCGCGATTCAATTGATCGATAATTAAATTTGTTCGCTTATTTGAACGGAAAAAAGTTCATCGGCGCAAGCGATCGTTAATAATTCATCGAAATTATCTGTTTTATTGTTGTTGTCGGTCGAATTTTATTTATTTATTTATTATTATTAATCGTACAAAACGCAAAATTAACTTTTTTGCAAAGCGTTTCATTAATTAACGACACGTCGGTAATCGCGAGCGGATTGTTTTAATAAATTTGTTAATAATAATCGACTGCTCGTAATTGACAAACGATCAGCGTTATTATTGCAATTTTCGCAACAAAAAAAAGATTCTCACGATTCTTACCAAATAAAAAGATTATTGCGAAATCCCCATCGATAGATAAATCAGGTAGACTTAATTAGAAACGTCTTTTACGTACACTCGCCTCTTGTTACTGGCTTCACGTCCAAGAAACGGGAGGATGGAGGCAAAGGAAACAGGGAAGACGAGGAATAAGGAAGGGAAATCGATGAATAGTTAATGAGTTGTATAATTTGCAATAAATCGCCATTAAAAAAAAACGCTCCTTCTCTCAAAATTCTCTCCCTTTCCTCTCGCATTAATTCCCTAAACTTCTATGTTTAAAAGACGGTTTTCGCGGTAATAAAACGAAGCAAATTTACGACAATAACCGGAGGGCAGTGAATTAGTAAGCGAAATGAGTTTCTTTCCATCGAGAGCCTCCCTTTAATTCTCTCTTTCCCTTTCGTTTTTGTCGGTTTCCCTTCGTTATTGTTGTTGGGGAGCGAGAGTGCGTGTCGTGTGTACGAAATTATGTGTTTTGCAAGAGGGCCGAGAAGTTGTTAACGCACTTCCGGTCATTCGCCGATAGAACAAAAGGGAAAATGTTAGCGAGCGAAACACGGGAAATAAATAGCAGGAGCTGAAGAATTTAAAAATATCATTTTTTCTTCCACGTTAACACCCGATTTTAAAATCCTCGTTCTTCAATTCAATTTTTATTGGGCAACTGAAAGAAATGTTAACGATGACGAACGACAATGGCTTTTCGCAAATTGCTATTTCGCGGGCGATAAAATGCAATTGCAATGCGGACAATTATGTGCGGACACTTTTTGGCGGCGACGGTGGCGTTTAAGTATTTCGCACGTGTGCGAATTTCGAACGGACACGGCGCGCGTAGAATTCGCGCACACCGACCGAAATTTCGCAATAAATTTCGACCAGAATTTCGCGTGTTTGCCACTTATTTAATGGCGTCCGCGTCCGATTTGCGGTGCCACCATTGAATCAAAGAGAGACTTTTACGGTCTTAACGTTCGTTTTTGCAATTAAACTTTACCCGTGGGCTTTCGGGAAGGCGAAAAAGGAAATTGCGCCCACTCGCGGGCAATTGCGGATATCTTAATTCGCCATCAGCAGTCCTCGGCGGGGGTCTTCAAACGGACCAAAAGCAGCGCGTCTTCGCGCTCGCCTCTTCCTCTTTGGTATAACGATGCGTTTAATTAGCGGACACCTTTATTTCCCCGGCCAATTATCTTTGCTTTTGCCACCTGTTGATTAATTTGCACTCAATCCGTCGCCTTGTTAAATGCATGTTTGCCGAACAAAAACAAAAGGCAACGAATGCGAAAGCTTTCAATCTAGAAGCAAGTCGAATGACAGTTGATATCGATCAACGATCGAAACAATCAATTGCGCGAATGTCGCAAAAATGAATCTCCTTCCGCTCGCGCTGATCCTCGCATTGCGCGCGTCGCTATCGCGCGGCCTCTACGCGAACTCCGTCGCCGTTCGCGAATTGACGGACGCCGACGATCTCCAACGAACCGTCGTCGACTCGCACGACCTCTGGTTCGTGCAGTTCTACGTGAACCAATCGCCGCACTGCAAACGCTTCGTCGCCGAGTACGAACGAGCGGCGGTCGCGCTGAAAGGCTACGCGCATCTGGCCGCCGTGAACGTGGCGAGAACGTACGAACTGATACGACGCCACAAACTCGTCGAGTTCCCGACCGTCAAACTCTTCGACCGATCGCGCGCGAACGCCGCCGACGACGACGGCCGCGTCTACGACAGCGAACTGACCGCGAGCGCTCTCGTCGTCGAAGCGCTGCGAGCGATCCGCAAGCGCGTCGACGAGGCGTTCAAGCGGCGACTGACGCGATTGGACGAGCGCGTCGCGCAACTGCACGACGACAATTACGAGCGCGCGATCTTGAACGACGAGGCCGCGTGGCTGATCGTCTTCTACGACGTCGATGGCGACGCGACGGCGATCGGCGCGACGTTGAACCGGCTGCAAGCGGCCGTCGACGGCACGCGATCGTTGCGATTGGGCGCCGTCGGGTCGGACAACGTTTACGCGCGGTCGTTCTGCGACGTCGCCGCGCTCCCGTCCGTCGTCTTTCTGCCGTTCGGCGTCGCGCAGAAGAGGTTGCCGATCGTTTACGAGGGCGCGACGATCGACGACGATCGGCTGCTCGGCTTTTTACGGCGCGAGTACGCGCGCATGCCCGCGATCAAACCGAGCGGGCTCGTCGAAGTGGACGATGCGGAGCGTTTGTACGCGTTGTGCGATCGCACGAGCTTGTGCGCGATCGTTTTCCTGCCGGGGTTGAAGACGTTTTCGCGCGCGCGACGCGAGTTTTACTACGACGTCGTCGGACGGACGGTGGCGAAGTATCGCGGCGCCGCGTGGACGTGGCTCTGGTGCGAGTACGGGCGCGTGCCCGACGTGGAGATCGCGTTCGGCGTCGCGCAGTCGGACGAGCCGAGCGTGGTCGCTGTGGCGACGCGGGAGAAGGCGGTCGCGCGGTTGGACGGGCCGTTCGACGCGGCGAGTCTCGCGGAGTTCTTGGAGAACGCGCGAGTGGGCGCGGTGGACGAGGAACGCGCGTTCGTCGATGATATTTTTAGCGATGCGTACGAAAAGGACGAACTGTAAACGGTTTCGATAGTCGAAGTCGTCGTTCATGGTCGCGCGAATTAATTTGGAAGATTCTGTGGAAAATTGTTAAAACTGCAATTTCTTTAAATGGCGATTTTAATTAAACGGCAATTAATCGCGAAAGGGCGAGCCTTTTAATTATCTACTGCGAAATGTGGAACGACTCGATTAATTTCTGCGCTCGCAAAATAAATAAATCATCGTCGTCATCTTCTTCTTCTTCGACATTGTGCCTCGTCGTCTTCGTTGCCGGTTAATAAACGTTTTCTTGTAATTTAGCACTACGTATTCCGTATCTCGTGTCTTACGTTCGGGAAACATTTCTAATTAATACACTTTCAGACGATTATTATTTAGGGTAATAATAAATGAGTAATTGCAGATTCTAGAGCGGAATTTATGATGAAATGTTGTTCGCAAACTAATAAAAGAATGAAACGCGCGAAACTGGGACAAGAGGGACGACATTTTTTCCATGCTGTTGTCGCTCGGCGAAAAGCATGTTGCTGTTATTTACCGAAATAAAATGAAAAAGACGGGAAACGAAGGAAAAGTTTAATATAACATTTTAAATGAAGAAGTTTCTCTTATTCGCATCTCCTCTTCTTCCGCTTCCACTTCGCCCTTTATTAAAATTTATTATTATCATTACCATTTTTGCTCTCTTTTATTTTCGCAATTTGTTGTATTCCATATTTGCTCGCCGACTTTTTATTATTACATTCCCATTCTTTTCATAAACCGTCGAGCAAAGTAGACGACAAACATGGAATTAAAATGGATTTCTCTTGCGCAAAAATTCCCAACAACATTTTGTCATTTCGGCGGAAAGTCCATAAAACACTCCCCGCAGAAGGGACAACACGGCCAAAAGAAACGTACGAATTTTTTGGCAAACATTAAATGGAAACATAACACTAAATCACCGCTCCCAATGGCGACGGCCGCTACCATTAGATCGCAATAAGTTTTAACACTTCAGCGCTGGCATTATTCGATTTCCTTTTAAAATAATAGCTCAAAATATCCGGTTGGTGCATAATTTCCAGCCGATCAAAAAACTAAGTAATGCCCCACGGAAAAGCTTACTATTGATCAATAGAAGATTCCTCGACATTATTTTCGAGGCTGTCATTATGTTCCCCTTCTGATTGCTTCTTTCAAGAAATTTAGTAGCTTGAACGCGATATGTTATTGAAGTAATTTAAAAGTTCCGGGTCGTTGTTAAAGAAAATTCCAGGTCGCTGATTTGAAAAAAATGATCGTTCTAGCTGATATAATCGGAGTGGAAGGACTTCCCGACCGAAGACTTGAATCTCTTGAATTGAAATCGACGAAGTTGTCGAAAATAAAGTTCGACAGTTGCTGCTTCAAGCATTTCGCATTGAATAACGCCAAATTGGTGTCGCTATGGGCTTAACATCGTCTGCCTTGGATGAAGATCTTGTTTGACCTCATTCGGACGCGGTCATTTTGGAGATGAAACAAAAGTGACTTTGGTATTGCTGAGGAGTAGCAGCAGAAGGAGCAAGTGAATTCTTGCACCAAACTTCGAAGACTTAAATTTAAACGAACGAA
Source organism: Hololepta plana (assembly GCA_963695495.1). Classification (NCBI taxonomy): domain Eukaryota; kingdom Metazoa; phylum Arthropoda; class Insecta; order Coleoptera; family Histeridae; genus Hololepta; species Hololepta plana. The sequence goes on along the minus strand of OY968840.1, from coordinate 5,001,084 downwards.
GAGATTGTTCGGGAGGTCCTTCCTTTTCCTGTGGGCTTTCTGAACCTAGCGCAGTCCGACGATGACCTACACCAATAATTTTTCCAAAGCAGCGACCTGGACTTCCCTTCAACAACGACCCTGAACTTTTTATTTTACTTCAACAACTCTCCAACTTCAAACTACTAAATTTCTTCATAGAAGCAATCAAAGATAAAGGGGAACATAATGTCAACCTCCAAAGCAATGTAGAGGAATCTCCCATTGACTATTAGTAAACTTTTCGTTGGTACAATACTTAATTACTTTGAATTTAACACAACGGCTGGAAATTATGCACCAACCTGATATATTAAATCTATAGTTTCGTAAAAGAATAAGAGCTAAATTGTATAATATAAATGACGGTAGTATTATATGGTGGAAACCGCCCCCGAGAGAATTGATATGATGGAGAATCGAGTTTCGCGTGTACGGCGGCAAAATGAAGACGTGTCGAAATCCGGGAATTACAACCCGGGAATGCCGGAGAAAACGATGGAGAAAGCGACGTAAATCTATATAAAAAACGACTTTCCCTTTCGTTCGCTCGGAGCCGGAGCAAAAGCAAGAAACAAACGGCAAAATTGGGAGGAACGAGGAGGAAGAGGAAGTTGCCATCGGGGAGAAACAGTATATAAATTCTCATCATTACTCATCCACTTCTTTTCCATTTCGGCTCCATCATCTGCTACTTCTTCCTCGACTCTCCGTTCGTATTAATCTTATTCATCCTTAATATTGCGAATTTATGTTTTCTCCTTTTCCAAGTACATCTTGTCGCCATTTAGAACGGCGATTTGTTAGAAAAATGCTATCTTAGAACTCAAAAGTAAACGAGAACCGCACTCGAACAGAAAGCGAGGAAATTGAGCCTGCTTAAGACCAATTTCAAGTTAACCAGTCGATTGTTGTTGCTGCGCTAGTAACATTCGTTTTAACACACGGTTAATTCCTATTAACATTCCTTCCAGATAACGTTAAATTAATTCCTATGCTGTTGTTCATTTTTTTCTCTTCTTCCCGTACTGCATTTAAATTGCTTTCGCCTCGTTTTTTTTTTTCAAATTCACATAGTAAAAGAACCGTTACTACTCGTTTATGTGTACGTTATGAAATGATTAACTGGCGCGAGCAATAAGGTAGCTATATAGCTATAGGAGAGAACAACAGCAAACCGAAATAAATTAAAACCGGTAATTACTACTAGGAGAACAAAGTACTAACAAATAAAGAATGAGGCAAATGAGTAATGAGGTAAGGCGAGAGAGAAAGGGCGAGCGGCCGGGCGACCGAGAAGGGAAGGGGGGGGGGGGGGGCAATAATAAATTGTAAAATAATTGCGGTCCGGTAGCGTTTTATAAATAACGCGTCACTATGTTCGATACGTTGTAATTAGCTGCTTTGCAAAACGAAGGAAAGTAAAGTTAACTTGCCTGTCCGACTGCCACTTAGTTTAACCGACTTTGCGTTTATTAATAATCAGTCAAAGACGAAGTAAAAGCGGCGGGGAAAAGAATCGAACGTTGCACGGTCGAATGCTGAGCCCAAGCAACAAATGCTTCCGCTTCATTGATCTAAACTTGCATACAAAAAAGTTGAGGACAGTTTCAAGCAAACCGAAATTAATGTTGAGAAATTGATCCAAATTACAGGGTCAAATGCTGAGCCCAAACAGCAAAGCTTTTGCATCATTGATCTAAACTGAAACCTTAATAAAACTTGCACACAAAAAAGTTGAGGAAAGTTTCAAAGTAGCAAAAAAACCGAAATTAATATTGAGAAATTGATCCAAATTACAGGGTCAAATGCTGAGCCCAAACAGCAAAGCTTTCGCTTCATTGATCTAAACTGAAACCCCAATGAAACTTGCACACAAAAAAGTTGAGGAACGTTTCAAAGTAGATAGAAAACCGAAATTAATGTTGAGAAATTGATCCAAATTACAGGGTCAAATGCTGAGCCCAAACAGCAAAGCTTTTGCATCATTGATCTAAACTGAAACCTTAATAAAACTTGCACACAAAAAAGTTGAGGAAAGTTTCAAAGTAGCAAAAAAACCGAAATTAATATTGAGAAATTGATCCAAATTACAGGGTCAAATGCTGAGCCCAAACAGCAAAGCTTTCGCTTCATTGATCTAAACTGAAACCCCAATGAAACTTGCACACAAAAAAGTTGAGGAACGTTTCAAAGTAGATAGAAAACCGAAATTAATGTTGAGAAATTGATCCAAATTACAGGGTCAAATGCTGAGCCCAAACAGCAAAGCTTCCCCTTCATTGATCTAAACTGAAACCCCAATGAAACTTGCACACAAAAAAGTTGAGGAACGTTTCAAAGTAGATAGAAAACCGAAATTAATGTAGAGAAATTGATCCAAATTACAGGGTCAAATGCTGAGCCCAAACAGCAAAGCTTTTGCTTCATTGATCTAAACTGAAACCATAATAAAACTTGCACACAAGCAAGTTGAGGAAAGTTTCAAAGTAGCCAAAAAACCGAAATTAATGTTGAGAAATAGATCCAAATTACAGGGTCAAATGCTGAGCCCAAACAGCAAAGCTTCCCCTTCATTGATCTAAACTGAAACCTTAATAAAACTTGCACACAAACAAGTGGATGAAAGTTTCAAAGTAGCCAGAAAACCGAAATTAATGTTGAGAAATTGATCCAAATTACAGGGTCAAGTGCTGAGCCCAAACAGCAAAGCTTTTGCTTCATTGATCTAAACTGAAACCATAATAAAACTTGCACACAAACAAGTTGATGAATGTTTCAAAGTAGCCAGAAAACCGAAATTAATGTTGAGAAATTGATCCAAATTACAGGGTCAAATGCTGAGCCCAAACAGCAAAGCTTTCCCTTCATTGATCTAAGCTGAAACCATAATAAAACTTGCACACAAACAAGTTGAGGAAAGTTTCAAAGTAGCCAGAAAACCGAAATTAATGTTGAGAAATTGATCCAAATTACAGGGTCAAATGCTGAGCCCAAACAGCAAATGCTTCCCCTTCATTGATCTAAACCGAAACCCCAATGAAACTTGCACACAAAAAAGTTGAGGAAAGTTTCAAAGTAGCCAAAACACTGAAATTAATATTGAGAAATAGATCCAAATTACAGGGTCAAATGCTGAGCCCAAACAGCAAAGCTTTTGCTTCATTGATCTAAACTGAAACCATAATAAAACTTGCACACAAGCAAGTTGAGGAAAGTTTCAAAGTAGCCAAAAAACCGAAATTAATGTTGAGAAATAGATCCAAATTACAGGGTCAAATGCTGAGCCCAAACAGCAAAGCTTTCGCTTCATTGATCTAAACTGAAACCATAATAAAACTTGCACACAAGCAAGTTGAGGAATGTTTCAAAGTAGCCAAAAAACCGAAATTAATGTTGAGAAATAGATCCAAATTACAGGGTCAAATGCTGAGCCCAAACAGCAAATGCTTCCCCTTCATTGATCTAAACTGAAACCATAATAAAACTTGCACACAAGCAAGTTGAGGAATGTTTCAAAGTAGCCAAAAAACCGAAATTAATGTTGAGAAATAGATCCAAATTACAGGGTCAAATGCTGAGCCCAAACAGCAAAGCTTTCGCTTCATTGATCTAAACTGAAACCATAATAAAACTTGCACACAAGCAAGTTGAGGAATGTTTCAAAGTAGCCAAAAAACCGAAATTAATGTTGAGAAATTGATCCAAATTACAGGGTCAAATGCTGAGCCCAAACAGCAAATGCTTCCCCTTCATTGATCTAAACCGAAACCCCAATGAAACTTGCACACAAAAAAGTTGAGGAAAGTTTCAAAGTAGCCAAAACACTGAAATTAATATTGAGAAATAGATCCAAATTACAGGGTCAAATGCTGAGCCCAAACAGCAAAGCTTTTGCTTCATTGATCTAAACTGAAACCATAATAAAACTTGCACACAAGCAAGTTGAGGAAAGTTTCAAAGTAGCCAAAAAACCGAAATTAATGTTGAGAAATAGATCCAAATTACAGGGTCAAATGCTGAGCCCAAACAGCAAAGCTTTCGCTTCATTGATCTAAACTGAAACCATAATAAAACTTGCACACAAGCAAGTTGAGGAATGTTTCAAAGTAGCCAAAAAACCGAAATTAATGTTGAGAAATTGATCCAAATTACAGGGTCAAGTGCTGAGCCCAAACAGCAAATGCTTCCCCTTCATTGATCTAAACTGAAATTAATGTTGAGAAATTGATCCATATCAAAAGACCGAAAAGAGTTTGCAACACTTGAGTTAAATCAACCGAAATAATATTGCGACGTTTAAAAGAGCACTTGCTCTTCTGAAATTACTTCGCTCGCCATTTAATTCGCCGTTACATCTTTTTTTGCTTTGCGGAAAATTTTAAACGTGTAATTAATTGCGAATAAAAAGCATATGTCAAAAGCAACATTAACATCAACCACCAGCAGATATGTACGTTGTTGTTGTTACTTGTTCAACTCGTTCCACGTGCACGATATTCGCGAAATTTACATGCAGACATTTATTTCGCAAAAAAAAGCGCACAAAAAATGGTGTTCTACCCCACGTTATAATTTGCACCAACAAATTCACCGGCTTAATTCGCATTAATTAATCGTTAATTCCGCTAAATTTGGACTTTTTCGAATTGTTAAAAGCAATATGAAGGAGGATTAAAGGGCCGAGTGGCGGATGGTTCGCAGTCCTCGAAAGAAAAGTGCAATTAACATAATGCATTGTACTGCGCTCGACGATTCCTTTTCGCCACTTATGGCACGTCTATTGTTCTTGCACATTTTACTGCAACTTCTCCCGTGGGCGTACAATTTCGCTATAAATTACAACGACCCATATATATATTCGCGTTTTAGCCAAAAAACTAGCGACTCTCTCGCTCGCGCTCTTTCGCCATTATCATTGTTGTTTGCAAAATGGAAAAAAAAATGAGAAGAAAGAAAATGTTAGAAACTGAGCGCACGTGTTGTTTAGACGATCTTGGCGAATCCATAAAAGGATCCGCTAACGCTCGAATGCACACACGTTTATCATTCTTATTTTATTCTCGTTTCGTTCCTTTTAATAACAGTGGCGGACCATCTGATGGCAATTAAGATGATTGCAATTAATCGAAGAACGCTCTAAACGAAAGCCAAACGGACAATTGAATGTTTGGCCAAAAATTTGCCGAATCAAATCGAATTTTAGCGCTTTCTAATCGACCGAATTTAATTGCAATCCGATTGGGTCGAACACCCGGCGCATCCACCAAAAAAGCGATGCTTAAAATTCATTTTCGCGCACCGCAGGAACAAAACGGTAATTAGTAGATATTCAATATTTGCGAATGTGAATTTGTATAATCAACGGTCTCTTTTGTCCGTGTGTGGGGATCGGCTATTCTCGCTTTTTTTTTTTTGGCTAACGGCTTAAAAAACAGTCCGAACGCTAAAGTAACCCGCACATATTGCGAAACCGTGCAAAACATCCCGAACAAACAGCGGCGAAGTTAATTAAATTCGGTTGTAATCTAAAATCTAGCCGTTGGCAATGTTATATCATCATCATCATCATCGTCGTCGTCATTATTATATGAATAATAATATAATGCGAGTTTTATTCGTTGCTTTGAAGCCGGCAAATTGGCTTAATTCGTATCGTTGTTATCGTCATCATCATTATTATTGTAGTTGCCATTTCTTTCGTCCGTCTCTCATTTTTATTTCGTGCACACAAACCGTGCAAATTAAATTGGTTCTCGTTTAAACTACAAAGCGACCAGAAGAATACACAAGAAGTGTGGTTAGAACGAAAGCGAGGGTGTACGTGCAAGACAGAAAGAGAGAGAGAGATCAAATTATGCGAGGCTTTGAAGAAGACCCCATGCTGAAAATTTGCAATACTCTTTTGTTTCTGTTCTTCGTCTTCTTTTTTTTTTTTCGTCTCTCTGGAGGTGGACTACTACCAAGAACCGAGGAAAAAGTCGAGCTCATTGTGTTCGACTGGCCACGAGCAATAAATAACCCCATAAATACTTACCCGTAAATTCGCTCCGATGATTTATATTTATTGTCTCTCGCTCTCGACACCTACTACTTCGTTTGCACCACCTTTTTGCAACAAAAAAACAAAACTTTTTCGCAAGAGAATAATCGCGAATAATTCGAGGTGCATGACGATGACGACGCGGAAGAAACGGTTAGAAGCCGCTCGTCGACGACAAATTAGAAACGATTCGATCTTGTTAGGTGGAAAGAATCGATTCGAAGCGGCAGATCGCCCGATTCCCTTTGTAATCGTGTACACGGTAAAGGTGTGGTCGATTGAAATTGAGGTGCAGTTGGAGGAGCGAAAATGCGTTATATTGCTCGGCGATTTGTTTCAAACGTCGTTCGAGGGCACCAGAAATGCTTGCGAAGACAAGATTGACAAGAGGTTGTACTCTTCGAAGAGGCGTGATTCGTTTCTCTCGCACGTTTTTCGCAATTTAGCAAATATGCATCGACGGTGTAACACCTTATGGGAAATCAGTGCCGATCGTAAAATATTTGCTTATAAATTTCGACCGCTTTTATTTTTCCGCCGCTCGCTCGCTCGCTCGCTCGCTTTTATTCGGTTTCCCCCCCGGAAAAGGGATCTTTGACGTATTTGTATAAAGGAAAACGAGACCGGAATCGCTGCCGACAAAAGGATTTAAATTCGTAAATTGAATCCGTTTCTCCGCTCCTTCTGTCGTCGTCTCTTCGCATCCTCAAGCTCGCGTTATTGTTTGTCATCCGCCTTACAAACGGATTCGCTTTCTTTGCATACGGCAAATGATACGGCGCCGGATGGAATAAGAAGCGAATCTTAAGATTTCCATTTTTATTTACCCAAATTATTCCGCACGGATCTTCACAATGTTGACCATCGTCGTCCCGTCTTCGTCCTCTTTTAAAACGTTCCTTTCCTCCCGCTTGTTGACGGCAATTATTCATGCTCACATGCACGTGCGGAAGGACGAGGCACGCTGCGGAACCGACTGATTTCCCGCAGGATCAGCGGGGCAAAAAATATGGGAACACAGTCGCTCGCCATTATGCTCTCATCCGTTTCCCGGTGAATTCCCGTCTCGCCATCGAAATCGAGAACGTTAGGGCGACCGGGAGGAAGAGAGTGCGTCCGCTGATGGGATTTATCGTGCAGATTTCCTCCTCGCGAACGACGAAGAAATGACGCGATGCCATTAGCTCTTGCTCCCCTTGCCCGGGGCCGAAACGGTCACGGAAAAGTTGCCCACAATTTTACGGCCGCCACTCTTCCGCTTCTTCTTCGTCGGCGCACCGTCCCTCATTTCCTGCCGCGTTCAATCCACACTCACGCTATTATTACAACTCGTAACAAGTTCGCCCGGTGCGTGGAGACGATAGTAGATGAAGAAGAGGAAGAGAAACCCCCGATGGTAATCGTTACCATTAACCGGGGAACGAGTGAGAGCGGAACCCGGATGGATTCTTGCAGGGGTCGCCCTCCCCCCCCCCCTCTCTCTCTCTCTCTCGCCTACACCCATTTAGATTTGCGACTCGTGTATATTTGCACGTGGAAAAGAGATGCAAAAGGTGGTATTGCCAGCAGATGATGATGATGATGATGGCGGTAGTGCTTGCAACAACTATTACCCAGGAATTGCGAGCGAGCAGAAACGGCAACATCGTGGCCGTCGGCCTCCTCCACCGACGTCAGCCTCCGCCGCCGCCGCCGCCGCCGCCGTCACCACATTACCCCGGGCAGGGGTTGCGTTACCATGGCAATGACATCTTTTCTCATCTCTAAAGCAACAGCCAGAACCTCGTTCTCCGACTCGCTCGCTCGCTCTCGCACGTTGCTCTGCCACCCCTAGCGCTTCCCTCCACGGGGTTACCTCTCGCCGAACGTTACATTTATAATAATGCGCGAGAAAGAAGGGAACGAACGGCGAAAGGAAAAATGTTGAACTCGCGGAAGACAATGGAAATCATTGTCGTACACTCGCCGAAGACGTTCGCCTCGATCGTTGACCATCCAGCGATGATCTGAAGCAGTTTCAAATGCAAATTTTAAAAGGAAATATAAAAGCAAGTCGCGGGGCGAGAGTCTTCGGGAGTAAAAAGGGGGGTGGTAGAGTTGCGGTGATGTATTTCGGTGTCGTGGCACGACATCCATTGTATAAAGTGTAACGAGGGGGCAAAAAGGACTTTTTACAACTTTCGGTGCGACGCGAAACAAAAGGGAAGTGCGTAGACACGAATTTTTTATCAGGCAGCACTAAAAAACAAACGAAGGAGAGCAAACGGCCCATTTATTCATTCGGTTGCATTACAAAATGTTTGCTGAAACTCGTGCAATAACAATTTTTTTCTCTCTCTCTCTCTCCACCCCTTGCGCCCGTTTCGGTAAACTAAAAAAACTGGTTGGGGGAGACCAAGAGTTATGATGGCATCGCTTGAAAACAAAAATGCCCACATTTTTATTTCCGCCCATTTTATTCTTGTTTCTAACACAGAGGTGAATTTTCCTCTTTGTTGCCCTCCGGATGGACAATTTTATTCGATATCCATCTGAAGCGAATGGATGGAGAATCTAAAACGATTAATATTCCGATCGAAATACTTTAATTTTGCCAAGCATTAATATTACAATTGCCTAGTGCAAATTTGGTGGATGCGCGGGGTAGAGCAACATTTTCGCTACCTTCAAGTGGCGCTGGTTTATTTTGCTAGAAAAACTATCTTCCTTAAGGGAAAATTGCGTATGTTTTTTGCACAAACAAACGTAAAAGTGGTAAATAACAATGAGAGAATTTGTATATTTTACTCGATGTGATTTTTATTTCCGCCCATTTTATTCTTGTTTCTAACACAGAGGTGAATTTTCCTCTTTGTTGCCCTCCGGATGGACAATTTTATTCGATACCCATCTGAAGCGAATGGATGGAGGAATTAGAACGATTAATATTCCGATCGAAACACTTTACTTTTGCTAAGCATTAATATTACAATTTCCTAGTGCAAATTTGGTGGATGCGCGGGGTAGATCAACCTTTCAGCGATGCTAGATTATTTTGCTAGAAAAGCGATCTTCCTTAAGGAAAAATTGCGTATGTTTTTTGCACAAACAAACGTAAAAGTGGTAAATAACAATGAGAGAATTTGTATGTTTTACTTGACGTGATTTTTATTTCCGCCCATTTTATTCTTGTTTCTAACAAAGAGGTGAATTTTCCTCTTTGTTGCCCTCCGGATGGACAATTTTATTCGATATCCATCTAGAGCGAATGGATGGAGGAATTAGAACGATTAATATTCCGATCGAAACACTTTAGTTTTGCCAAGCATTAATATTACAATTGCCTAGTGCAAATTTGGTGGATGCGCGGGGTAGATCAACCTTTAAGCGATGCTAGATTATTTTGCTAGAAAAACGATCTTCCTTAAGGAAAAATTGCGTATGTTTTTTGCACAAACAAACGTAAAAGTGGTAAATAACAATGAGAGAATTTGTATGTTTTACTTGACGTGATTTTTATTTCCGCCCATTTTATTCTTGTTTCTAACAAAAGAGTGGATTTTGCTCTTTGTTGCCCTCCGGATGGACAATTTTATTCGATACCCATCTAGAGCGAATGGATGGAGGAATTAGAACGATTAATATTCCGATCGAAACACTTTAGTTTCAATATTACAATTGCCTAGTGCAAATTTGGTGGATGCGCGGGGTAGAGCAACATTTTCGCTACCTTCAAGTGGCGCTGGTTTATTTTGTTAGAAAAACGATCTTCCTTAAGGAAAAATTGCGTATGTTTTTTGCACAAACAAACGTAAAAGTGGTAAATAACAATGAGAGAATTTGTATGTTTTACTTGACGTGATTTTTATTTCCGCCCATTTTATTCTTGTTTCTAACACAGAGGTGAATTTTCCTCTTTGTAGCCCTCCGGATGGACAATTTTATTCGATACCCATCTGAAGCGAATGGATGGAGGAATTAGAACGATTAATATTCCGATCGAAACACTTTAGTTTCAATATTACAATTGCCTAGTGCAAATTTGGTGGATGCGCGGGGTAGAGCAACATTTTCGCTACCTTCAAGTGGCGCTGGTTTATTTTGTTAGAAAAACGATCTTCCTTAAGGAAAAATTGCGTATGTTTTTTGCACAAACAAACGTAAAAGTGGTAAATAACAATGAGAGAATTTGTATGTTTTACTTGACGTGATTTTTATTTCCGCCCATTTTATTCTTGTTTCTAACACAGAGGTGAATTTTCCTCTTTGTAGCCCTCCGGATGGACAATTTTATTCGATACCCATCTAGAGCGAATGGATGGAGGAATTAGAACGATTAATATTCCGATCGAAACACTTTAGTTTCAATATTACAATTGCCTAGTGCAAATTTGGTGGATGCGCGGGGTAGAGCAACATTTTCGCTACCTTCAAGTGGCGCTGGTTTATTTTGTTAGAAAAACGATCTTCCTTAAGGAAAAATTGCGTATGTTTTTTGCACAAACAAACGTAAAAGTGGTAAATAACAATGAGAGAATTTGTATGTTTTACTTGACGTGATTTTTATTTCCGCCCATTTTATTCTTGTTTCTAACACAGAGGTGAATTTTCCTCTTTGTAGCCCTCCGGATGGACAATTTTATTCGATACCCATCTAGAGCGAATGGATGGAGGAATTAGAACGATTAATATTCCAATCGAAACACTTTAGTTTTGCTGAACATTAATATTACAATTGTCTAGTGCAAAATTGGTGGATGCGCGGGGTAGAGCAACCTTTAAGCGATGCTAGATTATTTTGCTAGAAAAACGATCTTCCTTAAGGAAAAATTGCGTCTGTTTTTTGCATAAACGAAAAGTGGTAAATAACAATGAGAGAATTTGTCTGTTTTACTTGACGTGATTTTTATTTCCGCCCATTTTATTCTTGTTTCTAACACAGAGGTGAATTTTCCTCTTTGTTGCCCTCCGGATGGACAATTTTATTCGATACCCATCTAGAGCGAATGGATGGAGGAATTAGAACGATTAATATTCCAATCGAAACACTTTAGTTTTGCTGAACATTAATATTACAATTGTCTAGTGCAAAATTGGTGGATGCGCGGGGTAGAGCAACCTTTAAGCGATGCTAGATTATTTTGCTAGAAAAACGATCTTCCTTAAGGAAAAATTGCGTCTGTTTTTTGCATAAACGAAAAGTGGTAAATAACAATGAGAGAATTTGTCTGTTTTACTTGACGTGATTTTTATTTCCGCCCATTTTATTCTTGTTTCTAACACAGAGGTGAATTTTCCTCTTTGTTGCCCTCCGGATGGACAATTTTATTCGATACCCATCTAGAGCGAATGGATGGAGGAATTAGAACGATTAATATTCCAATCGAAACACTTTAGTTTTGCTGAACATTAATATTACAATTTCCTAGTGCAAATTTGGTGGATGCGCGGGGTAGATCAACCTTTAAGCGATGCTAGATTATTTTGCTAGAAAAACGATCTTCCTTAAGGGAAAATTGCGTATGTTTTTTGCACAAACAAACGTAAAAGTGGTAAATAACAATGAGAGAATTTGTATATTTTACTCGACGTGATTTATATCGTTGTCGTATTTTATGCGATTCGAGTGGAAGACGTGCAAATATCACGAGACAAGACGGGCGTATTAAGTGCTACCCCCGGATTCGCACGCGCTTCCATCTTATTCTTTTCCTTTAGGCTTCATCTCGGCACTTCTTTCGTTTAGTAAAACCGCACATTTCTCAACGCAGATCCGTTGACGCACTTGACGTAAGTTTTTTTTTAAATTGCTATTTGAAAGAGTTTTTTCCGCGATTAAAAGTGGCTTTTCATTAAGAGAGTTCGTCTTTGTTTATTATTTTTTTTGCAAAAAAATGGGAGTGATAATGAAGGAGAACTGCGAAGCTGGATGGAAATATAAGTAAAAAAAACGGGGGGAAATTCTGTATCGCCTCCTCGCTTTTATTATCGAGTATTTTACGATTGAAGCCAACGCCGAGTCACGTCTCGATTTTACAACTCGCCCTTAAATATATTATTTCCGTACGTCGAAACAAAAATGTTTTCGGATATCATAATGATAACAATAAAAAGGTATCAGCCCCACGCTTTTTTTTTCTCCTTCTCCCGTCCTTTCGACCCCAATAAAAAAGGGAGAATCAGGCACGATTTTTATTTCTCGTTCTTCATCTTACTTCCAATTTCGGCAACGCGTAAACTTTCCCAGAGCGCACGCAAAACCCCGCTTCTTTTGTTGCTTTCAATTATTGTTTATCCCTTTTTAAGTTCACAAAAGTTTCTTTAGTTCACTTCTCGACGTTTTACGTATGCAAACTGCCCAAGTGCCCACTCAGACACGAACGAACCGTCCCTTATTTCGATTACGATTAGGGAATAATAATGTAAAAAAGGGTGGGCAACAAAACCGGAAAGAGACAAGAGACGAGAGGAGGAAATTATTGCGCTCGAAGGGCAACGATCGTCATTAAAAACTATAATCGCCCTAAGGCAACGTTTTAATCGATTGTTCTAACGACATCTGGTGTTTGTGCGAGGCGAATCGTTATTCTGCAAAAACAAAACAATAGCGCTTTTTTAAATATTAAATCGGTTCTATTCTCATTAAAAAGTCTCAAGGCTCGCGAAAACAATCGAAGAAACTCTCACAGGAGGTTTCGAAACTCTCGAGCAAAACTCTTGATCGAAACAAAACACACACACACACACATTGGGCAAAATTAATTGACAATTAAACCAAACTAAACGAAAAATAAGTTTATTGTTGGCAATTTTCGGTTGATAACAATCTCGAATACAAACTGCACGTGCAAATATAAAAGTTTGCTAAAACCCGTCCGATGGATGGGGGGAAACGTGCATAAATCAGGGAACAGGAAGACGTTCTGGCGTTGTAAAGAGCAGGAAGATGCATGCGGCTTATTATTATTTGTACAAGACACATCGACAAAATTTACTGCGCTCCGACACGAAAACGATATTAGCATCGTCTTTGCATACGTTTCGCAAACATTTTTGCAAACGTACAGTTTAGCTCCGATAACAAATCGCATACAAATTAATTTTACTATCATTCCACCTTTATGATTGTCGTTAGATTCGAGCGAACAACAATCTTTAAGTTTTTATTGCGAATCGATATGTATAACGGCGAACCGCGTTCGATGTGCAAATTTTTACGAGTCATAAAGATGCTCGAACGGATCTAACGAACGGGCCCTCGAAGGAAATCGCACCGAGATTTGCGTGCGAAACAACGAACGGCAAACGAGTTTCTCTTGCTTCGTTTAATGGTAGCCGCGTTATGCGCGAGGATTTTAGATAAAAGTCCAAATTACCCGGATAGTTTTTCTTTTTTGCCCAACGAACGGCCCACGCGAGCAATCGTTCGATATTATTAAAAACAATAAAATGGCAGGGGGAATAAAGTCGAGTAACGAATTGCGGCGATTATAACAAGCGGCGAAACAATGTAAACGTTTGCAATAATATCGCGTGATTGGGAAGCGACTCGTTTGAATCCCTCTCGAAACGATCCGCGCCGCGGCTCGGCGTGTGGGAGAGCGGGTTTTTGGACCAACTGGAAGGAGCAGACGGAGAAAAGAGCCGATCGATCCCGTGATAAGGATTAATTGAATTCGTATCAATTAACGTTCTGCCGCTTTATCAATAATTATTGATACCGTTCGTTAATGATCGAAGAGAAGGAAAACTGGCTGGTTCGCCTCGTGCGAGTGCCCTTACGAAATCCTCTTAACTTAATTGAACGGCGATTTATTTGCTTCGGTAAAAGCCGAAGCCTTCGAGGACGTCGACATTAAGACTTTCTGATCGGAATAACGGGAACGAAGACCGAAACGGATTAATCCATTTTTTAATCCTCGATTTCGGCGTTCCTTTTTCGTTCGATAACCAAAAACGATCGCCGAGTTTATTGCAAGAAGCCTTTTAATAACAATTTGCCAACCTTTTTACGGTCGCTCTTTGCATTAAATAAATGAATTCGTGCCATGCTCACCTGCAATTCCTCTAATTTTTACGACACCTTTCGCGTTCTTTAACGCCTTTTCAGGGGGCGCGAGCGATCTAAATTAAATGAAGTTAAAAAGAGTTTTATACCCCATCGACGAAGAACTAATTCGAGTGGCGGTCACGCGCACGAAAGCGACTTTAACTCGCTCCTTTCGTGATTTAACGCTTTGGCGGCCGTCAATTAGACGCAGATAAAAGAATTTGGAGTTATCGCGAAGTAGATAAGTGAATTGCGAAACGACGACTTCGTAAATTTGCGCGGACGCCAGAAATTTATATTTAACGCCGTCGCCGAAGGTTTAGAAATTGCGCGCAAAATTGTGAAGGCGATAAACAATAAGTGAATTTGCCAGGATCGATTACGATTTGCCATTGGAAGGAAAGTTCGTAATGATTAAAATCAAAATGTTTTGCTTTAAACTGGAATTAATTATAAGTAAATTCGTTGTAATCTTAAAGCGTCGCCTCAGGAGTCTCTTAAGTCGAGCAAGTGCTTGACCGTCAATTTCGCATAATTCCGCAAGAAAACACTCGAAGAGGACCGACCATCAGCGAATGTTTATTTGTTATTACCGGGCGTTGGAGAACGGTCGGGAAAAGGGGAGAAAATCTCCTCTTCTACGAGCAAAATTGAATTAATTTATTGCAAAAAAAGAGCGTACGCAGTAAATCCGATATGGGCGTATACGATTGTATTAAGGAAGAAAAGGAGATTGAAATTCTGCCATCCGATATGCCATTATATTGAAAGACCGAGGGAAAAATACGCGGAAAACACAATACCAGAAGGGAAATAATAAAAACGTCGCTGAAGACGCGTCGAATAAAAAGAAGAAGAAAACTGGGAGACAGAAAATGTACGAAGACGCGAGAGTCCCGCTTAGGAAAATATATAATAAGATTGGATGTTCGACAAAGAAAAGCGAAATAAAACGCGGATTTGAACGAAGTTGATGATAAAAAAGAAACGACGGAATCTAATGAGATGTCCCGAGCAGAAATTCGGGAACTCGCGTCTTTTGCTCATTTACAATCCCTCCGCAACTCTCATTATCGATTCCGACCGCTTTTACATTCTATAATCGACGTTGTTGTACGTAATCGAAAGAAATAATAATCCGATCGACGAAAAAAAGAGGCAACAGCCGCCGAAGAAGTGGAAGAATAAAGTTGGATCATTACCAACGAGATATAAGAGACGAAGGAGAATGATAATGGGAAATTGGAATTGGAAATTGAAATCAACTGCGGCATGAGGCGATTTTCGTCCATTGTCGTTAATGGCATCGGTTTAAATGGGCGCGTAATGGAACCGATCGCGTTTTAATTGCAAAAATCTTCTTTTTCGGCACATTCGCGTATTTATGATCGAAAAGCAGAGTTTCCCAACCGTTTCTTTCGCGGCCCTTTTTCAAAGTCCCATCGCCCCCCCCCCCCCAAGCAAGTGAAGACCATCAGTAATCGCTAGGCTTTAATATACAGGGTGTCCCCGCAAAAGTGCGGGCTCGAAGGGTTGCGCCCAAACTGTTGACTTTCGAGAAAAATTTTGCTGATGAAAAAGTTTTCCTTCTGGAAGGACTACAACGTCAAAATAGTTTCCAAGATGGCGCACTTCCGGATAAACCCGGAACGAACACTTGCTCCGTCATTTTAAACGTAATTATTCACGTTTTATTGCATTTTTCGATTCCTCGCCGAATTTCGAGTGGAGTTTATCGAAACAATCGCATGCCTCAGATGCACCGTTTCGCAGTTATTCGAGTGCTTTTCCGGAAACGCGACATTTGGAAGGTCGTGGAAAATCGCAAATAACTCCGGAAGTATTTCAGATAGAGACTTGAGCTTTGTTTAGTTCTTTTGCGCACGAAATGAGGAACAGTTTCCACTGCTTAAAGTTAACTAAAAGTGGAACCGCCTTTGACTTGTGGCCAGTTAAACTTTGACATTTTCAAGTGTGCATAACCTCATTTTTTTTAAATACAACCATATATTTTCATTATGACATTACATACAGTAAGCGATTCTGTACAGAGGAAAGGAAATTGATTTTTCTCCTCTGGCAGTCGCATTCTTTCGCCTCCTTCGCCACTCTTCGTCGAGAATGCGATTTTATCGTCCGCCATCCATATCGTTCGATTCCAAGTGCAAGTACGTTCATAATAACCCATTGAACGATTACTTTACGACGCGTGTAACAATATCTAATAACGTTAACGACGCGATAACAGTCGCACTTTCATTATACCGAAATTGTTAGTGCCCTTTTCCGCTTTTATCATTACATTCTCCGCTCGCACATTCTCCTTTTTCCGTCGCGCACGTACCATAAAAACCGGATTTGATTAGAGTGCGTCCGCAAGATAGAACTCGGGAAAGAGGGTGACGATCCTGTCGGCGTCGTCGTCGTCGTCGTCGTGTGCATGTTATTAAATCTGCGTTAAAGTGCGGGGAAATCGATGGAAAACCTGCTGGCACGAAGGGAAAGCTCTCGCTGATCCGGCGGCGTCGTTACTTCGCGCGATAAAGGAGCCGATAGTGCGGAAAGTTATTGGAAACTATCCTCGAACTGTCTGTTGTCGATAAGTGCGAATTCCTTTCGGGTTTCTTTTCGCTTTCTTTTCGCGTGCATATTTATCCGATTTGCGCGTTTTAGCGGTGAGTTCGTGGCGAAAGCGAATGCAAACAAAACGCAGGATGACGTCGATGACGACGATGACGAATTGTTGGCATTCGTCGCATACCTCTAATAATCGCCCTTTCCGCTACCTTCCCGCGATACTTAACTCGCAAATATGCACTTTCACTTATACCAACGTTATCGTTCACCATTAGATTTGCAATCGTTCGCGCATAAATTAAAATGCGTAATTAGTGTATTGCCAACGAGCGAATTCGCTCTAACGACCGAATTTGAATAAACGAATCGATTGCGAAAGCGAATATTTCTGCACGGAGACAGGTACGGTTCGAAAACAAGGTTCCGTCCGCGAATCAATTGATTTTCTGGCCGCTTTAACGGTGCGAAAACTACGAGGAAAAGTTGAGCATCTTCGGCGCGAAACTTTGCCCGTTCGATTTATTCCACGCTCGTGCTCCTCAGCTTCGATCATCCGCCGTTCATCCGGGCGTAAATATTGACCAAATCCGTCCCTGTCGCCGCTCGCCGAAAAGAAGTTAATTAAATCGCCGTTTCCCTCCTAATTACCCGCTAATTACCGTCCACGCGAATATATAAAGACGACAATTACCGCACTCACCATTTAGTCGCGCCAAGTCGCAAGAATGCGTTCCATCGGCAACTTTCCGCTCTTCGCGCTGCTGCTGCTGCTGCCGCTGCCGCTGGTGACGCTCGGCGAAGCGGCAGAAGAGGTCGCTACGTACACGACCAAATACGATAACGTCAACATCGACAGCATCTTGAGCAACGACCGCTTGCGCAACAACTATCTCAAGTGCCTGTTGGGCGAGGGCAAGTGCAATCCGCAAGGCGCCGTCCTCAAGGAGATCGTGCCCGACGCTCTGAAGACGGCGTGCAGAAAATGCAACGAGTTGCAGCGCCGCGCCGTCGTCAGGATCGTGCGGTACATGATGACGCACCAGCCGAAGGATTGGACGACATTGAAGAGCAAGTACGATCCGAGCGGTCGGTTCGAGGAACAATTCCGCGAACTGCTAAAGGAGACGTAATGGATCGAGTGCGTTTTAGACTGTCGTTGCCACGGGGGCGGTTTGATGTGTAACTTGTTCCGTGTAAGAAAAGATTATTTAATGGCAAATTCAATTCTGCGAATAATTCCGGAAAGTTGCTGCAAAGTTCAGTTCAATGTAAGTGTTTCGTGTGATGAACAAAGTGGATCAAATTGCAATTCGAAACGTTATTCAAATCTGCGTATTTTTGGATGCGGAAACAGCGAAAGAAATCCATGAACGAATTCTGTCCACTTTGGCGACTCGTGTTCTTCCCATGAAACCTTTTGACTTTGGCGAACGAGTTTAAACGTGGTGCAAGAGGCATTCGAAATGCTCGATGTCCTCCAGAGGTTCAAAGGCAGCAGTCACGATGGAAATCAACAATGAAGTCCATGAAATGGTCTTGACCAACGAACGTCTCAACTTTACGAGTTTATTTTAGTTTGGATAATGAATTGCACGCTAAAAGCCACGCCAAAGATGGGTTTCGCATTATTCCGATGCAAAACGAGATTTCACCATGAGGCATAGATCTCAGCAGTAACACGCAGCAAAAGATGCTCCAGCAGAGGCTTAAGCCTTAGAATTAGCTGCATCACAGTACAAATCTGCTTACGAACCTCCAGGCATCACTGGCCGAAGAGATTTGCCCAAAGTGATAGGCGATAGAGGGCGTAACTGAGTGTTACGAAGTTCTTAAGGCATCCGCTTCTGCAAACGCATCTGAAACCTTGAGGCACGCTGGCACAAGTGCTTTGGACATCGAATGGACCACGTTGCAATAAGCCAAAACAAGTTATTCGTCAATCAATCCACCCTCGCATTAGAAACAAAACAAACATGCGACAGCCAACAATGTCAATTGCAATTTTGCAAATCCTTATCGTCGGCTCGATGGCGAATAGTTCGCAGCCGTCGCTGTTCGTCGATCGTCTCGACAATCCGGCCATCAGCGACTATTACCAATTGTGCGTGTGGAACTTGATCTCGTGCAATCGCAACGGTTACCTGCTGAAAGGGCTCATCTACCAGCATCTGGTCGACGGCTGCAGCGGATGCGACGCGCATTACAAACTGGACGCGGCGAAGACGGTCGACTATTTGCGCGCCGATCGTCTATTGAACAAGTACATATTGAACTACATGGAGGACAAAATTAGAGCGTGAAAATGAAATCGCATTTTTGTTTTTCCTTCCTAAATTCGAATCGTTCTCTTCCTATCGTAAATCGTCATCACCGTCTGATAGTCCGTCGGGTATTTCGCCCGCATGTATCGCAGCGTGTCGATCACCGGCTCCTTCTCCAACTCGGTGTACTCGTAATCGTTGTGGTTCAGCACGTCGTAGAGGATGCCCTTCATTACGAAACCGTCGACGTCGCACCGGCCCAAATTCTTCAAGCACACGGCGTGCTTTCGATAAGCGTCCGGTCTCTTTAACGTTCTCTCGAACTCGTACAACGGACTGTGATGTTTGTCGTAGCCGTTCGAAGGCGGCGGGGCAAAGAGCAAGAGGCACAGTGTGATCGCAATCATTTTGACGTTTACGGACGGATGATGCAAATCGGCCGGATTTTTTTAATTGTAAACTTTCCCGGATCGTCGATTCCAGTCGGTGATGGATTGAACGGGTCGGGAAAAAAAAAAGTGCGGACAAAGGAAAAGTTTTGATCTACGCGTTACCGGAGTTAATTCGATGGATGGCCAACGAACGTTTTCCCCCGCAAGTTTCGTGTGTTTCCGTTGTCGGATTTGCCGTCGGCTCATAATTCCGTCTTTAGCTACATTTAGCATACGACGAACAAATAACGGCGGAATTCCATCGGCAAATTGAATTAGTCTGCTGCGCTTTGTTTGCTTGGAGGAAACGTTATCTAATCAATCGTCGACGCGTTTTTCCATTCTATTAAATTTATTATCGTTACCATCGCCATTAACTTTTATTGCTCGCTTCCAATAGTATCCGTTCGATTTAACACTTGGATGGTGGAGCCGGAGGAAGATGGACGAGGGCGAATGTCGTCAATAACAATGATAAATATTGGCATAGACTTAAATCCATTTAACGTTATTATTTATATGTATAGAATGACTCGACGCCAAAGGGCAAAAGAGTGAAAACGCCCTTTTAGTCTAAACAAATTTCGTGCCCTCTTTCACGCGTTGCGAGAGGGTTCGTATTTGATGCCACGCTCGCATAAACTGAGAGAGAATGGCGAAGAGATAAGACGTTCAGTTTGCGAAGTGTGTGTGTGTGTGCGTGTGTCTGAGGGACCCTTCTCAAGGAATTCTCCTGCCGGGTGCGGATGGGAAAACTTAATAAACTCCCTTAGTTAACTTATTACATTAACAGCGTGTTACTAGCGAAAGAAATGATAAACAGCGCGAAGAATATAAGGGAGAGAATGGGGAAACTTAATCTTATAAATTGATAAAAGTAACATTGCTTCTTAAGGAATTTATACGCCCTTCTTAGCAAAATCCACCGATTTGAACGTCTTACATTTAATCATTATTTATAGTTAATTAAATATTCATTAATTTTTTTAATAATAAAAATAATTTTGAAATATTCAAATTTGAAACACGTGCAGCCATCTATGCGCGTGTCTTCGAACTCTGCAGAAGAATAGTAACGTAGGTGACTGCATTATCAACATAACCCAAGTGAGTTGCATATCCGCCATAAAAAATAACAGTACGAAATGTAATATAAAAGATTCGCACATTTCAAAGTGAAACTTTGCATTAAAGATTCGCAGATTTGTCTGCATTTAATGAGAAAAGGCAAAGAAATCATCTGGTACTTGCGGTTTCATGCGTTAGTGCGAAAATGATTATATTAAAACCGCTATGGATAAGACATGAAGGTAAACAAGTCGTATACTTCTCATAACCAGCACCTCATCCAAAAGGAAAACGTTTTAGATAACAAACCCATATTCTCCGTTGATATCCATCCAAAAGGAGGCAGATTTGTTACCGGCGGTCAAGGTGGACAAGGCGGACGAATCGTTATTTGGAATATAGCACCTGTACTATCTGAAGCTGATGAAGATGACTCTAAAGTTCCAAAGATGCTGTGCCAAATGGATAATCATTTAGGTGTTTAGTAATTCGTATTAAGTTCTATTTCTATTCAAGGCCGTTATCTTAAGAACTTGTGTTGTTCTCGTTTTCAGCTTGTGTCAATGTGGTAAGATGGAGTTGTCAGGGGCATCTGCTAGCATCTGGAGGTGACGATAAGCTGGTGATGATATGGAAACTAACAGGAGAAGGTACATCGACAATATTTGGCAGTGGTGGAAAAGTTAATGTGGAAACGTGGAAATGCATACACACATTGAATTATCATAGCGGAGACGTTTTGGACGTGGCATGGGCACCGCACGATGGATGGCTTGCCTCTGGCAGTGTAGACAATACGGTAATCATCTGGAACACTAGTAAATTGCCAGAGAAAGTCGCCATACTAAAGGGACACACTGGCATGGTCAAGGTAAAAACAATTCCGATAGTCCAGTGACATTCTCTTTAAAAATCGCACAATGAATCGTAGGGCGTAACGTGGGATCCCGTCGGCAAATATCTAGCTAGTCAATCGGACGACAAATCGCTAAGAGTGTGGCGCACCGTCGATTGGGCGCAACAAGAGGTCGTCACCGATCCGTTCACCGATTGCTCCGCGACCACGCACGTTTTGCGATTATCTTGGTCGCCGGACGGCCAATACTTGGTATCGGCACACGCGATGAACGGCGGCGGACCGACGGCACAAATAATCGAGCGCGACGGATGGAAGCAGGATAAGGATTTCGTCGGACATCGTAAAGCAGTCACGTCCGTCCGTTTCAATTCGAATATACTGAAAAAGAGCACGCCCGGCAGCCCGAAGACTCAACAGTACTGTTGCTGTGCAATAGGATCGCGGGATAGGTCGATTAGCGTTTGGTTGACCTCATTGAAAAGACCTCTGGTCGTCGTTAAAGAACTCTTCGACGACAGCGTCCTGGACATATCGTGGAGCAGCAACGGTTTACATTTATTGGCCTGTTCGTGGGACGGAACCGTTGCCTGTATCATATTCTCGCAGAACGAAATCGGCACGCCATTAAGCGACGCGGAAAAGGTTGCGAAATCGAGATACGGAAGCGAAATTGCACGTAATTAACCCGTCTAACCGTAGGTGTCCTTATACGAAAGGATGTACGGCAAATCGTTGCAGCGCAACCTGAATCAGAGCTACAACAGCACACAAATAATCGAGAATCCGGACCTTTTGCACGCCATCGAAGAGATGAACGATAAGAGCCCGTGCAATAGTGCGATCAAGATCGACATACCGAAACCGGCGTTGATTCACGACAATAATCAAGAGTCGCCGAAACCGGCCACGGTTTTGGTACCTGCCAATAAACAAATCGAGACTCGAATGCCGGACGGAAAGCGAAGGATCACGCCGATGTTCTTGAAGCCTGCGGCCTCCGTTTCCAATAAGTAAACGCCTTAAGATAAGCCAATTCGATTAAACGTCAGTTCTTTTTAGCGAATCATTGGAAGGAACGCCGATAAGCGAAAACGCGTCGTTCAGCATGTCGTCGCCGACGAAAAGCAAAATCGTCGTCGAACAAACGACCGTTATACAGAAACCTGAGCAGAGTCGAACTCCCGTCATGTAACCAGCGAAGATGTTAATCTTTTCTCGGGCACTAATTGCTGTCTTTTCAGGCCGACTCTGCTGCCCGAAGTGACGATAAGTAATAATTCGTTAAAAGGTAATCCGCCGGGTCTGTTGATCAATCAGCTGATGTGCAGCGAGGTGCCCGGCGACGAAGCGATCGTCCAATTCATCAACATGTTGGACCCCGTAAAGATGCCGGCGGGCACCACCGTGACGAAAAGCAACGGCCGCATGAAAATGCAAGTGACAAACAGTTGTCACGTAACGTCGAAAGGCTCGTTGGCCCGAATCGAAGTGTTTAAAACGACGGGCGACGAACAACCGTTGTGGGACACGTATTTAGGCTCGACCATTTGCTGTATACAAAGCAACAGGCAGTTCGTGGTGGCTTGCTGCGAAGATTTCAGCATTAACGCCTACCATTTGCGGTCGGGCGCCAGAGCATTGCCGCCGCTGCTAATCGAGAACGTCGCGTGTTCCCTAACGTTAACGGACGAAGGGAAATGTTTGGTATTGACGAAAACCGGTTTATTGCACATGTGGGATATACTGTCGAAAAAGTCGATATTGAATCGCATATCGATCAGGAGTTTGTTGTCTAATAAAGGTAAACGATCGGGGATCGATTGAATCGCAGTAATTTGGATAAATCTCTTCCAGCAACCGTCAATCTGTGCACTTTAACGAATTCGAATGAGCCACTGATGACGTTAAGCGATGGTAGAGCGTATTCGTACAGCACGAATCTACAAACTTGGGTTTTATTATCGAATCCAAACGATCCTTTGTGCAGGGTCGGTGGCATGATGGCCAGAAGCGTCTCATCAAACCTGGCTTTGGCGAGTTTGCAGAAAACGATGCCCATGGTGAACACGACGGACAATTATCCGTCTGGCGTTACTCTCAGCTTCCTAGAATCTCAAATCACTGCCAGCACCATGTTGCAATCAGCTAGTGAAGTTAAACACTGGATGATAACCACTGTGAATCATTTACTAGAGAAAGGTTGCTAGAATTTAATAATTGAAAGGAGAACTTATAATCGAAGCAAATGTAATTGTTAATTCTAGGACCCGAATGCAGATTAAGGAGCATATTGGATGATCTAATTGGTCCTACACACAGTTTTGGGCAGAAATCCGCAAAATCAGATAGCATTTTGGTAAAGAGTTTCTGTTAATTTCTAATAAGCACAATTTTAGTCAGTCTTCTTTATTTTAGGGTTTGCCGAAAATCGAACTATTAAAGGAAATGTTAGATATCATCAAAAAGAAATTGCCATGGCAAAGATTGTATAAAGAATATTATGAGCAGCTGGAATTCCTTGCAAAATAATTCTTCTCAGTATTTAAATAAGTATATATACAGTTTTTATTACTATGATTAGTCTATAGGAAATATAATTCTATCCCTTTTTCAACAGCTTTTCTCTTTCTTCATTTATGTACTTCTCCATATCATCTAATGGTTTATAAATCAAATGCACTGTCTGTGCTCCAGCCATCATCGAGAGCATGGCTGCTGCAAAGAATTTCATGTACGATGGCCATGGTACACCCGCTGGCATTTTATTGTAATGTACCTTCCAGCTCCTCTCTGACCAAATTAATCGCTTGTCTCCTCTTGTAGGTCTTATCTGTGCAAATACAATTCCACATGAGTACAGAGAGATTCTTTCGATACAAGATACTACTCACAGAAATTGGTTTCACCAACTTGCCAGTTGATCATGGAAAACTCTAACGCAGCACCGAGAACGAAGAACAACGGCAAGAATCTGTAAATGCCCAAGTACTTTTTACCGGGCCAATAATCCAAAAACGTCTTGAACCGCTTGTTGTACAATGGGTATCTCATTTTGGGTTAGAATTTCCTTTCGATTGCAACGATGGTTGCGTGTGGATTATATAAAAGAGTTGCTGTCGATTAGTGACAGTGACGTTTGTGATGATTATGGAACCAATTATACAACCTCTATGCGATCGAAAACTTTCGTGAATTAGTGCGAATAATAATCCATTCCGTGATTAAACTCTGGCAAAATCGATGCGTAAATTGACGATGTTAATAACATTGCTGTAACGGAGGACGTTCGCGTGTGTAATTCCCACTCGAGGAGGCGAAGGTTATGTTGCTGAAGGACCGAAGATAACATTCCCGAAGGAAGGATTCGAATCTCCACGACAAGGAATTCCCATTGGTGAGTCCTTTGAATGTCATCTGCATGTCAATATATTGTTCGTAATTAATGTGTCTTAAGATACTGGCTCAATTGATGTTTTAAGGATCAACGTTCATAAAGTCCTGATTTTTCTTCTGAGAGCGTAAAGTCTTGAGGCGTTTATCCCGATACAAATTCCTCGCTGGTCGTTACGTTGAGTTAAACGTATTATTAAGCTTGGAGGAGTTTATTGAATCATTTTACGAGTCAATAAAGAACGCTTAAGACTGGTCGAAGTAAGTGGATGGCTGGCGGAAATACGCGGTCATATTAATGGGGATTCCGCCGAAGCGTTTATGTTACATCTTTATGATATTTAGTACGGATTTAAAAGAGACGAAACGGGAATTCTCCGGATACTTTTACAACGCTCATTTCATTAGATACTAAACGTGATTATTACCGATTAATTTTATCGCTTTCCTCTCGTAAGACGACGATCGTCGGGCGCTCACTTAAAAAATAATTTATATCTTGCATTTCATCTCTGCTACTAACTAACAAACTTTTTTCCCTTCTTTTCCGCCCGATTCCCGCGACCACCTGTTGACTATTTTACGTTCCTCGCCGCATAAAATTCCTTTGTGGCCCATGTAACGTTAGTATACGTTCAGAATGCGGTCCGTGTCAACACTGGAAGCTTCTCGTCGCATTAAATTACTTACGGTCCACCGAGGAGATCTCAATTTCCTTCCTTTAAAAATGGGCCTCGATTTTTTATGTTTTCCTTGGGTTCGAAACTCGTCTTTCGCTTTGCGAAGGTAAAATTGTCGAGATACTCCGATAAATCGATGTGTACAATATCGGGGACCGAAGATCGACTCTTTTTTTTTTCCGCGCGAGTCACGAGCGTCTCCGCGAAAGTCAGTCCGCGTGCAATGCCAATAACAACAATATATAATGCCGGAGTTGTGCAGTCGGGCGAACGAGAGAATAAAACCGATGTAGCGAACAATAAATGTCGAAGCCAAAAAAAAAAATTAAAAAGAAACAAATCGCGCTGCTCTCGCTCGAGGAATTTAACAAAGAAAGAGCTGGATGTCGATTTCCTCGACTCTTCCACTCGCCGTTGTCCATCAACTTCTTCGGCATAGATTGACACAACGCGCGCCAATCGCAACCGAGATCTTCTGCCATTATAATCGCTTTTTTTTGTGCAAAAACCTTTCCTTACTAATAAAAAAAATGTGATTTTTTCTTCTTGTAGGAGATCGCCTTTGATTACGCATTATCGGCGCTCTTTGTGCAAACGCTTCGCCGTCGTTCCTCGTCATCATCATCATCTCGATGGTTCGTCCCCGTCGTGTACGTGCCGGCATTTCGTTCTCGTCTCGGCGAAGACGTACACACGACCGTAGATCGAACGGATAGTTCGCAAGGAACAAAGAGTTTTTTTTTTGTCGTACAAAATCGCAATCGTATCCTAACGCACTCTTTTGCAACGTTCAATCGAAAATTGAACTCGAATCAATCCGTTGAAATGTCTGCAAGGAAACGTACGAAAACACGCCGATGTCGTTATGGTTTGGCATAATTCGCGATCGCTCATTAAAATTTTACATCGGCGCAAAAAAAGAGGGGATCGGTTAACGTTCGAGCGGAAAAAAAGAAACAAAGTCACGATCCGGAGCCCCTTTGTGTCCACGATATTAAAACCAATCTCGTTCTTCCATTATTATTATTATTGAACTTCTTCTTCAACATTATCCTCTTCATATTGCAACAACGGCAATAAGAATAATAATAATACCGCCGTTAATTCCGTCGAGCAAGAGAGAGAGAGAGAGAGATTTCCTTAAGAGTATCACCACTAATTATAGGATCTGGAATCTGACAAGAGCGTTTACAGTTACGGGTCGTGGTAGATGGAAGTCTCTCTTTTTTTTCGCTCTTCGCTCATGCAACTATCCCTGCGTTCGTTATTAACAATTCTTTTCGCTCCACCGTCGCACCTATCTCGCTGTTCCTCGCCAGCATCTTGCCCAACAAGCGATGCAACAAGAAGAGAAAATAATAATCGTCGATTAGTTAATTGTAAATTTTTCCTCCTCGACAATCGTTCGATCCGTTTTGCTGAACAATCACGCCAAGAGTTCGTGACACATGAACGAACGGAACGAAGCGAGGGACAAAGACGCGGCCATCGAGCAGAAGCAGAAGGAACGTTGTTGTGAAAATTTCGGTTAGAGGATCTTTTTCGCAACAGCGGCCGACGACGTTGCGGACGAAGTCCTAATTAAATCCGATCTCGTCCGATGGTAATTGCCGTCTTCGCCGCCGCACAACCTCACGACGGCCGTTTTACTTCTTTTGCTCGACTCACGTTATGTATAAGCGTTTGTAACCGTCGAAATCGTTTCTGACGTCTTAAAAGCATTTTCTCTCCCAATCAGTTTCCGCTTCTTCGTAATCAGCACTTTGGCGTTAATTGCAGCTTTTCGTTTGTTACGCTCATGTCCGGCGTGCGAAACGTTTTCTAATCTACGTTTTTTTCGCTCGCGAAAATCCTCAACAGAGGAGAGAGAGAGAGAGCGATTAAAGGAGCGTTTCAAATCGATTTCTTCCTACTTCGTCTTCTTCGGCAACATGTCCATCTGGTAAAACGCTGCCGTTGCTCGTTCGCTCGCTACGAGAAACAAACCATAAAATCCATTTTATTTCATAATTACTGTAATTTATAAACGGTTATATCTCTCTGTGTAGATGTTTGGATATTCGCGTTTAAGTGCAATTTGCAAAATGAGCAGATTCTCTCTCTCTCCCTGTGTGTGTGTGTACGCCCGAGATAAGATTGCAAATAGAGTGACCTCTGCGTCGTTTTGCATTTAGCAATTTCGCAATGGACTTCTAATTCTAATCTTCGATGCACTTCATCTTCCTCCTCCTCCACTTCCTCATCGTCGTCCTCTTCTTCTTCTTGAGCGTCTTCCCCTCCTCTTCTATCGGTTCTTCAATCTCCGCCTTCATCTTCTTCTTCGCCAGCGTTCAATTGCCAATTATTTACCATTTAAAGGCATTAGCCAAAGCAAAAAAGAAAAAGAAACGAAGAAGTACAAAGTAGGAAATTGCACGCGGCGAACTACCGTTAAGTTCTCTTCAAATAACACACACCGCCGCCACTGACGCTCATCTTAAGACTCTTTCTCTGCGCGTGTGTGTTGATTAAATCTTCGTGCAGTAATCGGCATCGAAATTAATTTCCTTATTCGTAATTAGAATTTGTGGCATCGTCGAATGGACGAATGGGTGGGAATGCGATATAATCGATGCGATTTGTTGCAATTTAGCGAAGACCTTTTAACGATCGCGTTATTTTAAAAAAAAATTTTTTTTTTTCGTTTCCGCGCGGATTCCATTGCCTCTGTCGATACGAAACGGGTTTCGATGTGGGTTAAATGTGAAATCTACAGATAAATCTCCATCGGACGACCGTCGTTTCCGGTTCACGTTACTCCGCGTCCCTCCGTCGACGATTAACGAGCGAATTGTCTTTCGATTCTTCTTGGTTTCGTCGAAGATCGGCCCGGTTGGTTGTCGTGGTCGAATAGATACGAGAAAAGCGATCGTCGCGTGGGTGTAAAGTGGGATGGCGAAGAAGTGGAGGAGGAATTTTAACTGGTGTTTAATCGCGAAATGAATCCGCGAGCAATTTTCGCGTTTCGCTTCCTAAGTGAACCGTTTTCCGCGTCGACAATAAGGCGATTAACGTCACGGTTTGTTTTAACCATTTAACGCAATCGAAGTTCTTTTCGTTGCCCGCGACTTCTTGTTAATCTCCTCGCTCTTCGCGTGCGTGTTTTTTTTTTTCGCCTTCCTCGTTTGTTCTTTCGCTTGCGTCTGCGAATAATTTACGGTTTAATTAAAACGAAACTTAACTACCTCCGTAATTACTTATGACGGCGAGATGTAAAACGGAAATTAACGATTCTCTCAAGTCGTTTAACAAATAGCGATAGTGCTATTTGTTATTAGCGCGATGGAATTAAAATTTTACGTTATTATAATAATGGGGTGATCGCGCGAAAGGCTTCGCAACTGCCATTCACTCTATAATTAAAATAATCGGAATTTAAATTCAGTCAACTTCAACGATTCCTCGCGCCCCGCCAACGAAAGCGAGCGAAGAGAGTTTTCGTCCTAAACCGAAAAGAAAAAGCTCGAGGATTAATTAGATTCCTCCGCGCCACCGTCAACTTATTCCCGTTTATATCGCATAAATTCTTCTTCCTCCTGCGTCCATCCACCACGAGAGTCGGCCCTTTCATCCGCGGAGAACGCATAAAATATCGTCGGATTAATGGCGTTTAAAGTCTCCTTCTTCTTTTTTTTTTTTTTTTTTCGCAATTGCAATTAATTTATTCGATCCTCACTTCCGCGATCGTAATGAACTCTTCTACGAGCAATAAAAGATAAACTCGTAAAGATCGAGTTCAAGAATGTGAAGACGTTACGAGAGGCGAACGTTGAACGCCTCCCGAGGAATATTTCGCCGGGTCGTCGTGCGGCCGTTCGCTTGTTCTTCCCGGTAATCGGTGGGTCCACGCGTTTTTTCTTTGGGTTAAGTCGAAGGGAGCATAAATTTTATGCGCTCGGTGCAATGGTAGCAGTTTGCTTTCCATTTTCTTTTACCATTCCTCGCTCCTTTTATCTCTCTCTGTGTCTCGCTCGCTCCACTAAGAAGTTTAAGGTAGTTCTTGTACGTTCGCCAGAGATTTATCGCATTTCGCTTTTTCGAGCGTTGTTTCTTGTGCAGTCGTCGTTTTTTTTTGCGTTCTTTTCTTCTTCTTTAGCATTCGTTGTTGTTGTTGTTGTTGTTGTTATTGCGAGAGCGCTACCAGGTGTAGCGCAACGTTATGAGCGAAAATCCTCTTCGTCTTCGGCCGTCCCGTCCGACGGACGTACGGACGGCGGCCGAAGGAATGCCGCGGCACGACGATAACTCAACGGCACCGATACCATCTAAGCCACTAACTTTCGTTTATACGTGCACAACATTACGGCCAACGTATCAAGATGCATTTTAGTTCATATCGTTTTATTTTCTGCATTTGTTAAAAATCCCATTCCGCCAAGTGGCCATCCGGCGAGCCGTAAAAGTCTCCCGCGCGACTTCCTCTTCCACAATCGTCAAAACGACCCTCACGACGAGGATTTAGTTGTGCTTTTGTCCTTTCTTCTTCTTCATCGTCATCATCGCCATCCGCCTCATATTGGGTGTATCTTCCGAGCAGTAAATCCTCCGGTTTATAATTAAGTGTCCGCGAAGACGTTCCCTTCGTCGACGATAACTTCTTCGGTTATCATCATCACTATTACATTCGCTGCGTCTAGGCGGTGGATCAAAATCCATCGATTGTAATTACACGCGTACAAACACATAAATTCGTGGCTTCGCATCTCACGTTTATCTCTTTCTCGTTCGCTCGCACTCAACGTTTTAAAATCGTCTTCGCCACGTTCGAAAATGAAACGCGAGAGAGAGAGAGAGAGAGCCGGAGGGAAATTATAAATAATGACGATAAATCAAGGCGAGGAGCCGAAGACGAAGAGCCGCAGAAGAAGTTACCGGGATTTATTGTGCGGTCGTTGCGAGGGAATCGTTGGAATTCTTCGCCCGGAAAATCCCGTTCCTCGACGATTATCCGAAGACTTCTAGTTTCAGTTGGACGTTCGGTTTGGCGAAATCATTTTCCGTTTGCGATTAGAATTGCCACCATCAATTCGGTAACTGGTGGGAGTAAATTGAATGCTGGAATTTCGTTTGTTTTTTTTTTCTTTTGTCGTTTCTTTGGGGCGAGAAATTCAATAATCTCGCGGCTACCACCGATAGATATCTCCATCTAAAGTTATGGCTCGGGCAATCATTTCTTCTACGCGCGGTCATTATCGTTAAATCACTGAGAACGACGGCTGCATGTGACGGTCATCGAAGTCTGAACCAGCAGCGGCTGCAATTAACCGAGGATCGGTACTTAAAGTGGCGGAGGTTAATAGAAATAACGAGATAAACGGCAATTACAATAAATCCGTGGACATTATTATTTAGATGGGATTTAATTACTCGCCGAATGGCAGCGACGATAATATGAATGGTAATTCGAGACTTTCTTTTCGCTCCCTCTTCTTCGTCGCCCCGACACTCGCTCATTCCAATTGGCAATGTTCTCTTCCAAGTCGTTTCCACGTGTGCCCACGGTGCAATCGAAAATATCAAATGCAAATTGCGAATCGTGGAATTCGCGAGATGGGCAAATAAACCGCGTAGAAATTCGCGTTCTTTCTTTTTCTTTTATATATTCATAATCTACATCTTCATCATTATTAATATTATTCTTGTATTACAACCGGCTGCTGGCCATTCTCACGCAACAAAACAAACATCGTTTAACATGACGGGCCGTTAATTTATTTTTTCCTGCGAAAAGAAAAAAACAGACCCGACTAAAATCGGCATTTTAATAAATTAATTAATTAGCATAATTAACTCGGAGGAAAAGAGGAGAACCTCTTTCGTTTCCAGCAGTTTCTGCCGGTACTTACCTCTTGACCTGTTGGCAAATAGAAGAATCTCATTAACCATCATCATCATCATCATCATCCTCCTCGTCTTCTTCGTCGTCGCTTTTATTTTTGAAAGCAATTTCGATCCAAACCACTTGCGCTCACCGTCGACCTCGTAAATCATTTCGACGTAATAGCAGCTCTTCAACGCGTCCGATTGATTTTGTTCTTCTAATTAAACGGCAGCAAACGGCGAATCGATCGATCGATCGACGAAGAAACTTTCTTTGATCGTCGTCCGCGGCAGCGACTTTCTACCGAAAGGCAGTGATAAATCGGGATAAGACTTTTTATTCTTCCTTCGCTTCGAAAGACAGAAATTTAAGAGCGAGTAAATCGATGGCACGCGTGCCAAGAGATCTCTTAGGCGACCTCTTTAACCTTAGTGACCCTTAACGTGCAGTAATCGTTCTTCTTAACTAAACGATTTGGTTTATTTAGAAAAAGAATCGCTCTAGACGAGGGACGTTAATTTGACGCTCGTTAAGATTGAAGAAGCGCCATCATCGTCATCGAGATTAAATGCTTGCGGAAATGCGGCGAACTCTACCGCGAGTTAAAAGTTTCTTTAAGGATGAATGAAAAATGCGATTTTTCTGCTTATTAAAAAAATCTTTTACTTCCTATTTAATTTCGCCGAGCGTTTCAATGATTAAAAAGTAAATTGGCTTCAACTACCGAGAAATATGTTGCAAAATGAGTCAGAGATTTAATTGATCGACGCAACGAAATGTGCAATTTGATTTATTTCCAACGTTGGCTTCGCCGGTTGGTTTAACATGCGAAAAAAAAAAGGGCGAAAGAAAATGCTGACAAATCGCAATCCGAATCGGATTTTTCGCCGTTTAACAGGTTGTCAGGCCGTGATCGCCTCTTTCGTCTTTCTTTCTCGCCAATTTTCCCTTGCCCTTCGACTAACAAGAAGAGGAATTACGCGTGTCACCTGGCCGTTGACCATTTTTCACGCCGATTCGTCCACCTTCGCTCGCGATTTGTAAGCGATTGCAAATCCGAATCTTCGCAATTTATTTCCCAATTTCCCACTTTCCGATTGTTTTTCTTCGCTCCCCCGATTGCTTTTTTTTCTCGTTCGCGATCTTAAGAGCGAATGGACGTCGGCGCCTTTGGTTCCATCTCTTTCCCTAACGAAAGTCTGCCCACGAACACTCCTCACTTTACCAGTTGCTTCGCCGCGTCCGCGTTCAGTCTCGCTCCGGCCACCGACCGACGTGCGAGTCGCACTCGTTTTTCATCCTTCTTTCTTGCACGTCGAGTGTTTTAAAACTCTCTCGCTGTGATTTGTGTGTGATCCCCTTCGACGACGTTTGTTTCTCGGCTTTCTAAGGTAAGAACACGAAACGCGTCTCGTTCCCGCTGCGGCCCGGAATCGAGGCTTTTCTCGGAATTACTCCTCTTTTAATTATCCTCCACCGTCGTCATCAAGCGCCGGATTGATGGTAATCTCTCGAACTACAAGAACTGGCCGACAACTAACGGAGAGTCTTGAGGGAATTTGTCGAAGGGAATCTTACCACTAAGAAGTGGAACTTTCCTTGTGGTCCATAAGACATGATTAATTCGCAATTTTCATTCGATTGCCATCCATCCACGTGCTCTTCAGACGATGACGACGGTCTTGCGATGCTTTCTGCAACAAGAGCATGAACCGTTAGATCTTCTAGATGAGAATCCTTTTCTTCGATTCGTTGCTGCATCACGATTAACCCATCTTACTGTTAAATCCATTTCGAGGAGGTAGCTGCAAAATTTTAACGCAATTTCTTCGATCGGGTTTTGCAAAAAGAAATTTGAACCGTCGAGGAATTGTTAAATTAATAAATGGCAATTGTTTATCAGAACGAAAGCTGGCGCTTCGAAATCTGGTCGTCCAGTAAGTTGATGGCCACATTTCTGCGGCATTATCGATTTTAACGTTAATTGTCGCGGATTTGATCGGAGAGTCGATGGTAACAATTTTGCCGAAGATTGTTACGTAACGTAACCCGTTCCTCCGCGAGGGTCGTTTATCATCCGACAAAACAATACGGTTAATGATGATGATGATGATGGCCGATTAATGAATCGAAATAAATTCTCTTCTTCGTCTCCTGTTATGCGGCTTAATTGGCTGTAATAACGCACATGTTATTGGACTGTCGCCGGAGGGGGGAGGCCTCACGGTGTTGCTGTTTAAATTGTTCCCCATTAAATTGTTGTTGTATCGCGTTGAGCGAGAGAGAGGACGATAGAAGACGAATAATGAATTCAATTAATTGCCGATAATAATAACGATCGATTTTCGAACTGTAAGTTTAACATCTTCGCTCGGCGGCGAAGAGGTGTTAGGATGTGGCCGATAAGTCGTTTCGCAATAGGTTTATCGCGAATTTACACGACTTTGCACTGGAAATTGAGCGAGTTGTAATTTGACCTCAGTTTATCGTCGAAAATAACAACGAAATGTTGTTTGCTCTGACGATCGCGATGACGATTAACGATATCGAGAAAGTAGCGTCGACGACGAAAAAAAAAACAATCCAAAGAGGCACAAGAAGTAACGTCGACGAAGGATGCAGAAAATTGCGATTGGAGGTGGAGGCCTTGCGAATATTTCACGTGGTCGCTTGAAGGTGGACATTGTTTGGACGCACGTTCAACACGAAGAAGAACAGCAAAAGAACCGATGTTGATGATGAGGATGATAATAAATTGGATGGATGAAGGAGTTAAAAGAAAGCAAAACGAGAAGGGAAAAAGAACGCCGAGGATGTGCAAGAGATGAAGGCTTCAGATATGGAACGCACGATATTTTAATCGTTCCATCGAAGAGCGAAGAAAACTTGCAAAGAGTTTGCGAACTCTACAGAACGAATTTTTGTTTCCAATTTAAATCGGAAAATGCTCTTAATGACGCGCTGCTTATTGCATGAAAAGCGAGCGAGCCGCGTCGCGTTCTCTCCTCCATTCCTTCGGCTAATTAACTCGAAGTTAATGAACTTAACCGGGCGCGAGTGGTTGGTTGGAAGAGAGTCTCGCGGAGAGAGACCGTGGCAGATGCGAGCAATTAAGATAATTCATGAACGTTGCGTGGAACAAAGCGAAAATTACGAGCAATTCCGATGCCCTTTTAATGAATTGCCACCGCTAATGGAAAGAGGTGACCGAATCGTGTTCTTGCGCACGATTTTTTCCGGGCTAAACCGCAGCCGAAAAGGATTTCATTCGCACTACTGTTAGATGCGATCGACTTTTTATTATCTCGGCGTCATTCGATGGAGGAAAATCGTGCTCCGGCCATAAGGACGTGGATTTACGTCGATTTGAAGCGAACGACGTACGAAAAGTGGCAATCTGATGATGATGATGGTCGTGATATTAAACGGGCGAGTAAAAGAATGTTAATAGAGCGAGCGAGATGCAACGCAACTCGTAAAGGTTCCTTCTTCACGAATTGAATTGGATCGAATTAGTTGTTTGTTCGTTGAAATTGGCTTTTATTAGTGGCCACATGCATATGTATACAGGGTGTTAAATAAAAAGTGTCACAAACTTTAAGGGGTGGTAATATAGCCTAAGATAAGCAAAAAAGTCTTAATGTACATGGGGCCCGAAATGGACCGTTTCGAAGATACGGAGGATTGAACTTTTTTGTTGCATATTTTCGTTCGATCTGCCGTTTTTGAATGCTATTTTTTAGGCAGTTCGCAAAAGAGAAATTTATGGTAAGCACACTCAACTTATTAATAAAGGTCCAAATTATCATTCATTTCAATTGCAGCCTCCTATTTGCTTGCTAGATGGCCAATTCCACGTGTGAGCTAAAAATTTGCAACTTTACTTGCCCTTACATCGGTCAATCAATCAAAATATTTTATTTACTTGGTAACCGATGTAAGCGAATGCATAGCTGCAGTTTTTTAGCTCTTTTGCACACGTGGAATTGGCCATCTAACAAGCAAATAGGAGGCTGCAATTGATGTGAACGATAATTTGGACCTTTATTAGTAAGTTGTGTGTCTTTACCATACATTTTTGTGTTGCGAACTGCCTAAAAAATTGCTTTCAAAAAACGGCGGATAATTATGCAGCGATCTAACGAAGATATGCTACAAAAAAGTTCAATCCTCCGTATCTTCGAAACCGTCCATTTCCGGGCCCATGTTCATTAAGACTTTTTTGCTTATCTTGGGCAATATTACCACCCCCACCCCCAGTTTGTGACGCTTCTTTTTTAACACCCTGTATACGTATGCAGTTAATTGTTGAATGATTGAGATTCGTGGCAATTGAGAGTTCTTCGTTTGTGGCGGAGTTAAACACGAGCCCGAGTCTACCTTCGCTTCAATTAAAATCGGCAAATTGCAAGTTTAATCGACCAGCAACGTCTTAAGAGTGGCGCTTCTTGGAAGAAGGAAGGAAAGCTTCGGCAAATAGGAAATTAGTCGAGGAGGATGTTTGAACGGCGATCGATATTTGAACTTTTACAAGAACCTTTTCTTCGTTCAACATCAAACAAGTATTGTTTTTTGCTTTAAACATCCTCGACAAACGTCGATTATTTCCCATCGAGACTTAACTCTTGTTCCTCAACACCGTCGGATAACGAACGAAGTTAAAATTATAAGCGAGCCATTCTTAATTTTCCTCTTCGATGCAAATGAGCGGCGACAAAGAAAAAACAGAACTGAATTGAAAATGAAGCGAATTGGTAACGTGAGACTCGCGGACGCGTCTTCTTATCTGAGGCAAACAAAAAATCCATTTTCTTCTTCCTTCTTCGTCGTCTCAATCATTTAAACGTTGACAAGCATTAGCGGTGACCAATTTATTCTCCGTTCTCGCCGTGTGTCATTCATTTAATTGAAATCCAATTGGATTTCGTTCGCGAGCGCCTCCGGCTTGTGCCGTAGAAGAAGAAATTGTTTAACATACAAAACGTATGGGAAAGCTCCGAGTAGTTCGCCTTCGTCCGTCCGGGGATTGCCTTTGCTTTTTTTTTTTTTGTTAATTTTCTGCTATTTAATTGGAATTGGTTTTGCTTATGGAAATCTTCTTAAGTGCAATTCAACGCTTTAACTCTCAAGCTGAAGATGTAATTCACTTTTCTCTTTTTTTTTCTTCAATTTTTTTGCGTGTACGGTTAATTAATTGGCCATCCTCCGCCGTCGACTTCTTTTCTCTCGTACCTATTCCCCATCGTTTTGCGATTGGAGTTAAATTCATACGAAACTAATTCTTGTTACTGTCGGGCCCCGATCAATAATCGTAAATTATTCCTTTATTTATTCAATTCATTCGAACCTCATCATCATCATTAATTCGTCGGTATTTCTTCTCTATACGTTTCTTTCGCGTCGAACGTGTCGCAAAGAACGAGGCTTCCAAATGGATTATGTTTATTAGACGGATTAAGTTACTTATCAGAAAGCAATAATACCGCTATTATTATTATTGTTGAATCGGAAGAAGACGAACGAACGAGAGAGAGAGAGAGAGAGAAATTCGATTTTCGTTTGTCCATTACCATTAAAAATTAATACAAATTTCCATTAGAATTAATGTTCGAGAGGATTTTCTTTTATAAGCTTCTCTCTCTCTCTCTCTCCGTGTCTTTCGCTTTTATGGTAATTTATTATTGTCGCATCTCTTATTAAGTACAATTTGGGAATTCGTTAATAACATGCCTGATTTCTTTTCGTGTCTCTCTTTCTCCACTCACTCGACTCATCCGAACGTTTCGGCGCAAAATTTAAATACGAATTGGATACTTATGTCGGCTCATTATCTTGTTGTTTGTTCTTTTATCCATCATTTATTTACCAGTTGTTTTCTTTCTCTTCGATCGTCGAACAAGAGGAATCTATCGCAAGATGACAAGTTTATTGGTGGGAATTGATTTGTTTTTAGAATTTTAAGAACCGTAAAGGTCCTAATTAAGAGACCACGTGTTAAAGTGACTCACTTTAAAAGGGTTGTTTTTTTTTGCAATAATATCATATTTCGCAAATTGTTGATAAAAGAGAGTGATAAATTTGCGAGCGTAAGTGGACAAAAAAACGGGCCCAAAAAGCGTAAACTTGATAAACAACAACGGTATCATTACAAGTGTCGTTCAATAAATTTTCTCCTCGTTCTTCCACTTGCCATATCGTCTTTCGGATAAAAAGCTCTTCGCAAGAACGCGAGAAACGATGTTGATGATGAAGAACCGAGATCTTGTGCACAGATAAGTGGAAGAAACTAAAGTATCCGGTTGGTGCCGTAATTCACAGCCGATCATTTCTCCAAACCAGCGACCTGCAATTTCCGCCAACAACGACCCGCAACTTTTAAATTTACTTCGACAAACTTATCAACCACAACTTACGACATTCCTGCAAAGAAGCAATCAAAGAGGAACGGGAACAAGGTGACAACCTCCAAAATAATGAAGAGGAATCTTCTCTGGACTAAGTGAACTTTTATTTGTTTTGAATTTGCCAAAACGGCTGGAAATTCTGCGTCAACCTGAACGCGAAATTCAACCACTTGTTGCTCATCTCTGCGCGTTGTTAACGCAAGAAGACCCCGTTTGCTTTTGTTCCTTTCGAAAGTCGCATCTACCCGGATTTTTATTAATCACGCGTTAGGTAACAGGTAACACACGGGCGTGTCAAATTAACAATTCCTCTTAAGACACGTTGATGTTGTTGTTGTTGAGGTTCGTACGTGTATTGAAGAGGAAAAAATGTTCTTCTCGTGGGCGTCGGTTTGGACAT
The DNA here is from genome assembly GCA_963695495.1 of Hololepta plana. Taxonomy (NCBI): domain Eukaryota; kingdom Metazoa; phylum Arthropoda; class Insecta; order Coleoptera; family Histeridae; genus Hololepta; species Hololepta plana. The sequence goes on along the minus strand of OY968840.1, from coordinate 4,963,064 downwards.
AAATTTTCGAATAGGACAAGTGCGATTACAACAACAACAACAACCGACGGAATCTGTTGTTAATCGGCGATTAACACTTCGGATTGGAACACCAAAGAAGTGAATTGATGACGAGAAAGAAACATTCACCTTTTCTCTTCTTTTTTTTTTTTCGTTCGTCGAATGGTTCCAAGTTTGTCCTCAAGTTCCCGTTCGCGAGCGACTTCTTTCTTATGATAACGACGACAAATGGCGGGTAAAGTGGTTTGGCACCGTAAAGCAACGACTTCATTTGTCTTCGAAACTCGCTCGTTTATTTTATTTTTGTTGCCTATTGTTCGGTTATAATATCGTTGTCGACTCCATTTATTGTTATTCTTCACTTGGGAGACCTCTTACTCGGCCAAAGAGCGATCGCTATCTGATTATCCCGCTTGGAAATAGAAACTTTAACGTTTTCGAACTCGCAATTGTATTGGGATCACAATCGGCAACGGTAAATAAAGCACGTTATTCGCGACAGAATCGGATCGTTGCGAGATTGTTGCGAAATTTCTAGACCGGAACGGGGAACAAAGTGCAGATCGTTTTTAGAAACGGAAAATTCGACGATAAACGCGCGAAAGTCGAATGGCAAATTGCTGGAAGACGCGAGGAGCGATTATTAACAGCTTTTTGTTTTCCAATTAGACAATTACAATTCGCGAAATGAAATATTAATGAGACGTTTAATGGCGAATAAATTGAGAACCGTCATCGTCGCCGTCGACCGACTGGTAGATACGCGAAGAAGTTGAAGTTCGTTTCATTACCAACCATTAGGAATCGTACGTTAAGCGATTTGAGATGCGCCACGGTTTTGCAAATTCGTACGTTTGTTTATTTGCGAATACCGTCATTATTATTCATCATCTTTTCGTTTTTTTTTTCTTTCGTTCATTTCATTTATCTCTTTTGCCAGACAATAAAAATAACGACGATGATCATCATCCAACGTCCGTGGGTTATTTTAATAATAAGAGACTCCATCAACGAACCGCCAGCCTACGCCAAACAACTTCTAAAGTCAATCTTCTTCTTCTTCTCCCGATGTTGTTCTTGTTGTTGCTGTCAACGTTTAATCTGTTTGTTCTGCTTTTCCCCAACGCACACACACACACACAACTATTATTAGCTTTGTGCGTCCGATGAAAATTCACTTAACTCATCCACGTCTTGTGCCTCGCATTTAAACGTTCCCCGTTGATGATGAATTGTGCCTCGCTCTTCAGCCGGTTACCACCGACCAGCGACGATATTCGCCTCTTCTAGGGAGTGTTTGATTAAAATCTCGAATCCAACAATTCCGCTTATTAAACGCTCGCGATGGTCAATTGTTTTGTTAATTAACTTTGGGGGCAGAAGGAATCGGATTTTGCGCGTGTGTTTGCTGCTTTAAGAATTTTCTCCATTCTTCTGCGCGAAAAGATGCGAAAAGAAAACCTAAAAAGGGGCATTGTAAAAGGTTGAAAAGCATGTTTAATTCTATTTGAAACGTAGAAATTCGTTCTCCGAAGTATGACGGCTGCAACAACGATGCCTATCGTCTCTGCATTTGCATAGTCATCGTCCGACGCTTCGAATTGTAAATTGTCATGCTGCACATTATCGTCGATCTCGACCGTTCCCGTTCAACAACGATAACATCGACGATCGTCGGAGGAGTCCTTTTTTTTTTTTTTTTAACGTGAACGAGAATAAAAAGTCTGCTAATGAACCAATTCATACGTTTAACACACGTGTCATTTTGAATGCGATACGTCGAGCGAGAGTCCGTTGCAAATTGGCAATTCGATATTCGGTGGTTGTTCTAATTGTTGGCGATTAAACGTCTTCAAATGATGTAATCGATCTCTCCGGCAACTGCGGCGAGGAGCGTTCAAAAGTTGCTCAACAATTTATTGTTCGTAGAAAGAAGTTGATAGTTCTTTAATTCACTCAATTTACATTTACGTCCGACGCCATTTGCATAACGCCTAATAATCGTCCGGATTCCGGGTAAACCGAATTAATTCGGAATCGGAATAATCACGCGTGAGACCGTCTTCGCGTCTCTTTCCTCCTCCCGTGCGGCGAGGAACGATTGAGAGAACGCAGAACGATTACATTAACATAATGAAACGGCCGCGAGAAGTTCTTAAATTCGAATTAAAAGGAAAAAAACGAAGCGCTCCTTCTCCAAATGCGATGTTGTCGTCGTTGTCGTTGATGGCCCAAGATAATCTTTGTGTGCTCCTCTACCATTCTTTTCTTCGAGCCAATTCATTCCGTAATTTATGACGGTGCCAAAGTTGAAGTGTAATAAAGTTTAAAGAACGATAAACGGATAGATTTTCTCTCGCGCATTCAAATTCGTTTTCCCCCCGGTGGAATATTCCATCGTTAATGCTAAATGTAAAAAGTTGATAAAGTAGGTCCCTTGTAGAACGTTCGACGATGATATTATAATAATTAAATGTGGGAACGGGACGATAAGAGGCGAGCTGCTGATTAAAACTCGCGGCGAAGGAATGTTCTGTTATCAGTAATTTTTTTAAATTTAATTCGATGACGAAACGATTCTTTTGCCGCATTCGCGTCCAGCCAAATTAGGCAAAAATTAGGCCGAACTTCGGAAAAGTTCTCGCAAACCTGAATTTTTACTTGAACCTTCTTGATCAAACGTCAAAAGTCCCGAGCGATCCGAGTTGAACCGAACATTTTATTTGGTGTCAAAACTGGCCAAGAATGTTTTTTTTGCATGAATAACTCGTTAACAATCAGTTTCACAGCAAAACTGCACGTTATCAAAGTTGTAGATTAGGAAATTCCCCACAAAAACGTTCTTACGACTTTTATTCTTAAAAGTAACCGTTTTGTAGATAATTCGAAATAAGGAGCTCAACAACGTCTCCAAGCGAGATATTGATACGTAATTATCCTACCGCAGAAATGAAGTTAATTTTGATTTGAAACGGGTTTTTTACTGCACTCAACGTACTTTCCAAGGCGTTTTCGTGTAACGCGTCTAAACCCTAAAAAGCACAATTCTTCCTTGTCTACAAACTACAACATTTCTCCAGTTTGTCTCATTTTTTTTGGACGAATTTGAAGCCGCTAATGTTCATCATCATTGAAACAGGAATCGAAGAATCCGAATTAAGGTTTTTTCTTCTTACTGGAATTTTGTTAGAGCTTCGAGCGTAAGGCGCTCCTTACTCCGGTTTGGAATTTTATTTGTTTTCATTGTTTAACCTGTTTGTTTTTTCGGGTTTAGAAGTATTACACGAAGACGCCTTCCAAACTCATTTCAAATCGAAATTTACTATATTTCTGTGGTAGGAAAATTACTCGCTTTTGGAGATGCTGTTAAGCTATTTACTTCGAATTATATTCAAAACGGTTACTCTTAAGAATAAAGGTCATAATGACTTTGTTGTAGGGAATTTCGTAGTCTACAACTTTGGTAACGTATTATTTTGCTGTAAAAGTGACCGTTAACGAGATGTTCACGAATGACCACGCTTTGACGCCATTTAAAGTCTTAAGCTCAGCCCGGATCGATGAGGACTTTCGGCATTATGTCGGTTCATACGGAAAATCATCTTTCCGGGGATTTTTCCAGAAGTGAAAGCCGAATTTTACTGCACTATAAAGTGGCGTGTATCTTAATGCGATGATCCATCAATTCCTCTTGCTTAAGTGGTAGCCGCAGCAGCAGCAGCAGCATCCGTTCGTTTCCAATAATTCCCGCTTTAATCCACCACGATTATTTATGTAACAACGGAATAAGTTTCCATCGATTTGACGTGCGGAATCGCACGAAATTCGCACTAGAACACACGAATAATAATAATAATGGCCGTAGCAATAACGGACGATAATCTATTACGGATGGCTTCGGGTAAGTTCTTCGCCGGCAGGTGATGCAAACCGCTGGCCCCGAGATTTAATGCCGTCCATTTCCTCTGCGGCCAACAAATGCCATCCCCCCGACGACCCACCCGTGCCCCCCCCCCGGAAAAACCTCTCGCCTTCCCCCGGAGGTAAACGGGGGGTGAACGGATGACCGCCGCCGCAAGTCGAACGAGTCCCCCGGAGGAGGCCCCAACGCCTCCTACCCCCCCCCCCCAACCACCCGCCTTTTGAATAATCGCACCCCGGCAATATCTTAGTTTATTCGGTTCGTTTCCGGTTAAATTATCCCCTTTGCTCGCCACATCTTCACTGTTTCGGTTGCGCAGCAGCTCCAGAAGATTGTGGCTCTTTGTCTTGAGACTTTCTTTGGTTGTCGTTTTTTTTTTTTAATTTCTTGCAAGTTCGATCGATCATGTCGAGTCTTTTGGCATCGATTAATTTGATGGGCAGTCCAAAAGAGCGCTCGCTACGTACGCGCCTCCGCCATAACGAACTCTTTTATTTTTGCGCTTAAAATGCAATTTATTCGCGATGTACAACCGGCGAGCACAGGGAGAAAAAAAAAAAGAGGAGGAAAGGATCGAGAGTAATTTCTCTTGCCGCGATCCGATCCGATAGGATAACCATTAATCTCCATAGGTGGTAGTTTCGCACACCCACATACATAAATTAGAATCGCATACTATTTGTTATGTTTGCCTATTTAACCTGCGAGAGGAGAAAAAGAAGTTAACATGCAGACTGGTACCGCGGAGGACTCCCATATACGTCCACGAGAAAAAAATGGGCATTTTTCACTCCTCATCCGCGGCCTTTTTCTTTGTCGTTATTATAAACGTTCGCATGAAGACGAAGAATTGGAGGATGTGCGACGGGGCGACGTTGAGGAAATAATACAAACCTGCTGCTCTTCGGAATGGCACGTAGATGGGAGCGGCCGCGAGGAATGAACGCAACGCGGCGGTGGTGGTTGTTGCAACGACAGCGAAGAAGAAAAGAATCGTAAATGCAACAGCGATCCTCTAAAGCGTCTAATTGAAGAGATGGATCTCTGTGTCATTCGAGTCGATTCTTCTCGCTCTTTTCACATTCGTCCGTCATTCCTTCTCTCTCCCTCTGTTCATTGGCCACTCTTACTGCCGTCGCGTCCCGGGGATAACGCGAAACGTCCATTCAAATGCTTAATCATCGAAGACGCTCGTACCAGCGCATGAAGTGCAAAATCGCTCGTGCATCGATTACGGTTAATTGCGAATTTCGTTTGCAAACTCGTTTCCGGCTCGATGCCAATTCGATTTGGGCAGTTACTTGTGTTCTTTTCCCTTCGACAACGGTTTTAATAACAACCGTCGAGATCCTCCCACGCACGTCTTGAATAATAACAATTAAACTTGTTAATTGCTCGTCCACGAAGTTCTTTCAATAAAACTAATTAACCGGCAACGTGGAAATTATAAATAATTAACGCGAATTACGTTTAAATTACCTCCTCGAATGGTGATCTTCTTCTTTTTTTTTGTATATTGCGACAAACAACGACGAATTGCAACGATTTCAATTGCCGATCGAATAATTCGTTCGTTTCGTAACGAATTCAAATCCAATGGGAACGAGTTTTTAATTAAAGCTTGAGCTTAAAGGCAATTAGACATCAGGTTAGTGCAATTTCTTCAACAACGGATCAACTCCAACGTACTAAAGTTCCTCAAAGAAGCAATCAAAAACGAACGTAATAACAACCTCCAAAATAATGTAGAGAGGAATCTCCCATTGACTATTAGTAAACTTTCCTTTGGTGAAACCTGATATTTCTCGCAATAAAATTAATAATTGATAACCATCGATTGTGAAGAAACTCGATCTACGAAGCCACTCACTCATCGGCGATATTAATTAAATAATTCGATGGGTGTCGAATGGAGGTTTTCGTTTGATCGTTAAAGAAGAACAAACAAAACGGTCCAATAAATCATGTTAAATCTCTGTTTCAACCAAAGATTAATTAGTATTCCTCGAGGGGCAAAGAAGCTAATAAATCGCTTTTAAAATCCACGCTAAAGAAAAAGAAAACGAATAAAATATTATCCATAATTCGAAACGTGTAAATAGCCGAAATGGTGGAACGGATTTTGTTTTACGACCCTTTTGCTTTTTTTTTTTGGATTTTTTTATTATTACGACCCTTTTCTTCTGGCTTACAGTCTTCCGATGGGCGCACAGATCGTCGTTCTCAAGTGGACGATCGCCCTTTCGCCGCTCAATCAACGAGGGGCACTCGAATTTATTTCCATTTTCGAATCTTTTTCGTTTTTAACCAACGTCGTTCGTAACGTTTCCCTATCGGTGCTCGTAAATTAGACGAAGGGAAAAATCTTATCGCCCCAAAACTTTGTTTGTCGCCCGTAATCGATCCGAATGCCGCCGGATGTTGTTTTCTTTTCTCTATGAATGAAACGGCCAAAGTTTATAATTACAAATGTTAATGAGGGGATTCGTCGTGCGACAGACTGGCTTTATTTCGATTTTTTTCCATATTCTTTACGTATGCCACTAAATGAATTTAATTAACTGCTTCATTTCAATAATAACAATGATCGGAACGGAATAAATAGCAGGATGCGGAGGTTAGCGCTTTAATTATTGCTAGTCAGCCGTTGTGTTGTCGTTTTTATTTCGTCTTTTACCATCGATTCAAATTGCATTTGGATTCGTTTTAGGTAAACTTGCAAACTTATTAATTTTGATTACGAAAAAGAAAGAACCCATCGCGCTTTAATTTATTTCCAATGACTAATGAATATTGAAACAATGAACGGTTAAGTACGGAGAATTAATTATTAATGGCTCGGCATTCAATGCAAATCGGTGGGATTATCGGAATAATTATTCGTTTGTTGTTGTTTTTTTTTTTTCGAGCAGACGTCGGACTTGTTTCAATGTCGTAATAATCGCGAATTAAATGCAAACATTTCGATCCACCGGAGCGACGATTCGTTGCGATTCATTTTGCCTTAAATCCGATATTTATTGTTGATGCCGACCGTCTTCTTGTGTAATAACTGTTAATAATAACGTTATTATTGAAATTTATCTAATCAATTATGGCGCTGTTTATTATAAATAAATTACAGTAAAGAAAAAAACGTGTTTATTTAGGACGTTCCATCTCGCTCCCATTACGAGCAAAACTCTCCGTTTCATCTGAACGCCAGTTTATTTTATCGAAGGAACTCGCGTCTTTTTTTTTTTTTGAAATGCAGCAACTTATTGCTTATCCTGCCATTTTAATTTCTCATCTCCTTATATAACTTCGTCTCTTAACGATGGTTATTACAGGCCTAGATACAAGATTTATTTATAATCGAATCGTAACAGCAACATATTTTTTTTGCCGTTGCGATAAGCAGAAGAGCGACTCGTTTGAATCGAGTGCGAATCGCTTTCAGTTCCACATTTACGATCCACACGAATCGTACTCGCAAACTTCGCATCGATTCCATTAAAATGTAAGTACGTTTCTTAATTAACGCGTGCGAGGGCGGATTGCTGTATAAGGAAAGAGTTCGATCTAGTTGAAAATTTCCTCTTTTTAAATGGCAAATTTAATGTTGCAAGCAATTCTGGCAATAAGTTGCTTAAAAGTTCATCTCAATTGAAGTGCTGCGAGTGATGAACAAAGTGGATCAAGTTGCAATTCGAAATGTTATTCAATTTTACGTATTTTGGATGGGCAAACTGCGAAAGAAATCCACGAACGAATTCTGTCCACTTGGAGTGACTCGTGTTCTACCCATGAAAGCGTTTGTCTTTGGGCGAACGAGTGTTAAACCTGTAAAAGAACCATTCGAAGTGCATCGATGTCCTCTGGAGGTTCAAAAGCAAGAGTCGCGATTGAAATCAACAATACAGTCCATGAAATGGTCTTGACCAATAAACGATAGATATTGGGCGAGATGTTAGAGACCACGAGCCTCTGAAATGAACGAGCATATTTTATTTTGCATAATGACTTGCGCACTTTGCCATTATTCCAATGCAAAAACTAGATTTCACCATGAAATCAGCAACAAATGCTCCAGCAGAGGCTTAAGCCATTGAATTAGCTCCATCAGAGTAAGAATCTGCTCACTAAACTCCAAACAACAACTGGCCAAAAGAGATTTGCCCAAAGTGATAGGCGATAGAGGGCGTAATTGAGTGTTATGAAGTTCTTAAGACATCCACTTCTGCAAAAGAATCAGAAAGCTTGAGGAACGCTGGCACAAGTGCTTTGGACTTCGAAAAAACGAGTTTGAAAAGTTGGATAGTCGTTAAAACCGAAATTGTTGTCAGCCATTTAATATATAAGGTGTTAAAAACAAAGTGTCATAAACTTTAAGGGGTGATAATATGGCGCAAAATAAGCAGAAAAGTCTTAACGAACATAGGTCACGTGGTTTCGGAGATACGAAACATTTTGCAACTTTTGTATTATGTGCAATTATGCACAAAAAAATGCGAACTATGAACAAGAAGCAAAGGAAAAGCAGCTCAAATAAGATGTCCAAAGTGTCCTCCTTCCATTTTCTGGCAACCACGACATGTCTTTGCCGCAAGGACCTTCGAACTTTTTCGAAAATCATTGGCAATCAAGCGTTGGCTTAAATTCGGTGGCATCTTTCATCAATTCGTTGTTTCAGTTCTTGGAGGTTATTTACAAACTAAATTCTTGAAATCTCCTCAAAGAAGGAAATCTAGAGGATTTAAATATGGCGAATTTGCAAATCATGACACACGTCTACATCTTCCTTCAAAAATTGTGCGTAAATGTTCTCTTAAGAAGACGAACCGAAGGAATCTGACGATCGGGATCAGCTTCAACACAGAGACAATCCCCACGTCCATTTCCCATGAGCATGACCATAAATGAAATGCATGATGGGCTAATTCAGAATTAGAATAAAGAGACATAGCGAAAATTCGTAAAATTCTCACAAACTACTCAATATCAACTAAAAACTCTCTGTATAAGCAGCCCTCTGTTAATTACTACACGAAAGTGCAAGTTCTGGTAATGATAAAGGCGAAAAACGAAGATATGCTACCAAAAGGTATAATCCTCCACGTCTTCGAAACCATCCATTTCCGTTGAAGACTTTTCTGTTTATCACCTTTTAAAGTTAATGACACTTGTGTTTAACATCCTGTGTATCAAAACAAGTTATTCATCAATCCACCCTCGTAAGAGTCGTGTTAACTACCAAGTGATGACCAAGAACTTCGGGCGAAGTTCAGTTCTTTTCCGTCGTTGATGGTGATTTTATTAGCCAAAAGAAAATGTAGCAGAAATCGTATTGTTTACTTAACGGCCACGTATATACACACGCCCACGTTGTGTAATAGAAACTCGACGGAGAGTCGTAAACTCGATTTAACAACGATCGCGCAACAATATACGGCCCCCAATGAGATTACATGCGAGAGGGCACCAAAAAAAGAAAAGAAAAAAAGAAAACGACAACAAAGACGAACCATCTTCGGGGTGGCATGTTAACGGACGAACAACAAGAAGACTCTCCTCTTTAAGGACAACAACGCTCCGTACACGACGAATCGCCCATCCGGCCATTATTCGAACGTTTTTAATTACACGGCGATAAATTACCCGAGGTCCAAGGTGCGAATTATCGAGAGATATTGTTGTTGTTGTTGTTGGGTTGGCAAAAGAAACGGCCGAACAATGGCTGGCTTTTTTAATAGTTCCTCCGCGGGAATTGGAAAGCGATTTAAAACCCGTGCGCCACATAATAATTACGACGTAACACGATGATGATGATGATGAGGACGATGGACTCGCTTAAGGAGGATAACTAAGCGAAAAGGACGATGTTGCGAAATTTATTGCGACGGTGTAAAACAATAAATTCTTCGCCGGGGAAAGAAAAAACGTGAAATATGGTCGATGCCGGCCCTCTTCTTCTTCGTCGTGTTGTTTCCCCCATTAAGTCTTGGCGATCGGGCGTGCAAGAGTCTTGATTTATGCGCCGAGCCACGGCGACATTAATTTAGCATTAACGCAACAGAAAACTGACGGTCATATCGTCGCACTTTTAAGACAAACGTCCATTTCGCAAACGATAAACCTAAATGCACGCGGGAATTAGGATCGATCGAAAAAGCGTCGTTTTCCGTTTGCAACGTGAAAAACTGCTGCCCATTTTTCTTCGGCTCGTTTTACATCGATTCCCTCGAAACGGAAAAACCAATTACACGCGCGCGATGATCGATCATTTCGCGTTCATCGTAATAACGAAAGAGGGGCATCGATTCCCAGCAAAATTAATTGATGATAAACCCGTCTGCGGCGGTACAAATGACTGAAATATTTCATCAAAAAAAAAAAAAAAAACGATCGTCGTCTATGACGCTGGGCGAGAAAGAATGGATTCCCGTTGGTGGTCATCCTCCGCCATCGACCATTCGATCCGTGCCACGAAATTGAAACACTAGAAGGGATTTATTAACGATACCAAAAGAGATTTATAAAGTCGCACACATGCACGTAACTCTCGTGGGTTCGGGCCGATAAATAAAAACGCCGATGTTATTAATAATGATGGGCTCCGCAGAGGTTAACGAGTCCACCGATAACACGTTTTGTCATTCATCTTTTCCCGTTTTTTTTTTCTTCTTTTTTTCTTCTGCTTTCCATCAATTTATGTATCCGGTGATCGCAAAAGGAAATTAAACCAATTTGAAACATCGACCGTTGGACGGTCTCGAGGATCGATCGCCTTTTTTCGAGACTAATTTCACGCCAGATTAAGAGCGATTTAAGCAGTTTGTGCGAAACGTTGACGCTCCTCGTTCGCATGATTCGAAAACGAATCGAGCGTCTTGAGATCGTTTCTTGCTTGCTTCGCGTTAGAGTGCGATTCTCGTTCGCGAAAGGGCGTATATAAATCCGCAAAAGGCCGGATGATTAATTTGATCTTCTTCCACCACGTGCAATATTCCTCTCCGTTCACCTACCACTTTATTCTTCGGGTTGTTGTTGTTTTTTTGTTGTTATTTGTTCTTCGGCCCATTACGACGCGTTATTAATGTTCCGTTCCGCGAAATTCGCATAAAACGCTTTATTATGTCAGACAATTTGTCTCCGTAATTTATAATTCACCTCGCAACAACGGCAACAAACAAGAGGTTGAGGAGGAACCGAGGGAATCGTTGTAACGGTTAAAACGGAATCCGCGAGCGAAACCATCGACGTCTTCCGCGATATTCCACCATCCATCATATTTGGTAGCCGACTGCGAGGAAGGAGCGAACGCAAAAAAAAGAGACGGAAAGAGCGAAGAGAGACGGCAAAATTGAAATCGTGTTCGCGATCCATCGACTGCTCGCTTAATACGTTCGAAGAACGTGCGCTTCCGGGTTGAGCTGGCGGAAATGTTTGCCCAAGAGGAGATGCCGTCGAAACAAAAGTCGGCTATTGATCGTCGTGTACGTTTGTTCGTATGACGGTGACCTTTTAACAGTTCGCGCTCTTCGGCTTGGTTCTTCGGTTGGCGTTAGGGCGAACAGAACGATCCGTTCTCGCCTCCGTCGCCCGTTATCTTGCGGCGTGGGTCTGGGGCGTTGGGAAAGAAAGAAACAAACGAAGAGACGCCAATAAACAATGAGGGGTTATCGTCGAATCGCGCAAACGAGACCGTTAATTAATTTAACCACCTTCCAGTTCTTGCAATTGCGTTTGTCTCCCGTTGTCAACTTTGGCGAGAGAAGAGGAGCTTTGAATTACAAGCGTTCACGCAAGATAACATGGCGCTGTTGTTGTCGTTGTTTTCTCGTTCTCTTCTCTTCTTTCCCGCCGGTCTTCCTCCGTTCCTCCACTTCTCGTTTCATCCGTCGCTATTTATAACTGGCAGATAATCTTATTATATTATTATTAACGGATGCACTATGAACCGCAATCCGACGTAAGGAACGCATCTTTTTCACGTTGCCGTTTGGTTCCAGTGAAGAAGAATGGTGTTGGTGTTGAACGGCGTCCTGCAGGAGGAGTGCCCGCAGGACACGAGGTCCCTGTACCACGCGCATCCCGTTTACAGGGAGACGGCGGCGCAACTGTTGGCGATCCCGAACAAAGTGATCGGTCCCGTCGGTTTGCTGTACGTCCTGCAGCGGGAACTCGCGGCGACCGTGCCGCACGACAGTGAGTAAAGAAGGGCGATGATATTAATTCGCTTTTTGTAACATTATTGTAACTTTATTGTAACACTTCCTTCGTTTGTTGCAGAGAACGTGAGCATTTTGGGTTCGGACGATGCGACGACGTGCATCATAGTCGTCGTGAGGCATTCCGGTGAGCCACATTGCGAATCATTCGCGATGCGCAAAACGGATAATTATTTTTAATTTGGCACGAACGCCAACCGATCTCAATCTGCTCTCGCCGGCGAGCTCTCAATTCGATCGCTATCGATCGAGGAAAAACACGTTAAATGCATACGTACGTCATTATAAATGGCAAAATGCGCGACGAGAGCGAATCACGTATTTGCTATTAAAATAAGTGGAATTCCGCGAGTTATCTCGTTGCAATTTCACCAAAAGGGGAAGCAGAAAGAGGGAATAGGGAAAGCAAGAAGAATTAAAACGACTGCTACAAGAAGTGTACCATAAGAGAGCACAAGCAGATTATTATTATCGTTGCAAAAGTAATAATTATTATTATTATTGCAGTTCGCGAGTATTGTTGCTCTGCGCAAAAAAAGCAACGATAATAATAGCGTTACGTGCGCCGTGCAAAATTATTAATTACACATTATAACCGCCAATTTAAATGGCACGCCGCGTTCTGCACGGTTCTCCATGCGAACGTTGTTGTTCGTTGCGGACGATCCTCAACAATTGAAACCATTCGCGAAATCTCTTTGCAGGTTCCGGTGCGGTTGCCCTCGCCCACCTGGACGGTTCCGGCACCGACGAGGCCGTCTGCACGATGGTGCAACGCGTGCAAGAACTGGCGTTGGGCTACCCGGAAGGCAGGATCGAATTGCAATTGATCGGCGGCTTCACCGACCCGCATCACTACTCGGAGGAACTGTTCTACAACATCATGAGTAAGCAAACGATCGAAGTACGAAGACGCGACGGGAGGATTTGCAATTGGCGTTCATTCCGTAGCCTCCTTCCACAAGCATCCCGTCGAAATCGATCTGACGCTGGCCTGCGTCGGCGAGTTGAACACGACGATCCGCGGCGGCAGCATCCACTGGCCGATGATCTACGGCGTCGGCGTGAACGTGAAGACCGGCGAGATCTTCCCGGCGACGTTCCCGGACAAGGGACCGGACCAGGCGTTGCGCTGCGCCCGGCATCTGACGGGAATACCGCAGGTGATCGATTGTCGCGCGTCGCAGGAGCGGAACTATTGATGTCGTTTGTATTATGTCCGTAGGTCTTGGACATTTACGACACGACCGTCGGCCTCCTGCGGATCGGGCCGTTCAATTACGAGCCGCTGCGCGGCGTCGATCTCTGGTTGGACCAGAGCGACGAGTTCATTTTGCAGCACTTGTCCACGTCGCCGGAGGTCGAGCCGCCGCACTTTGTCATGCAGGTGATGAGCGAGCGGGCGTTTGAGATTGTCGTTCGTCGCCAGTCGGAGCGATTCGATTATAAGTTGCGTGCTTTTTCGTTTTAGATACGTGCCACGCTGAAATACATACAGGACAATCAGTTTCCGGCCGTCACCGTTTTCAGAGACAATCGCCCGCATTATTTCAGGCGGGACGAGCACTCCGGCACTTGGCAGCCGGTGCGGTATTAATTGCGAACGAAATGGAATGGGAATTGAACCTCTTCGAGTTCTTTGGCGCGCGCAGAGAATGCGAAAAAGACGAATGCGTTTATTATTATAATTTTTTTTTTCTCTTTTACTTTAAGGAAATTTTACACGTACGCTATACATTATTATGCATATATATAGAGAGAGTTTAGTTATTTTTTTATTATTACGGTAAATGATATTTTTTACGTTTTATAATTGATTAACGTTAGCATAAATGGAAGACGATGAAATGTTACAAAGCGAGTGAACTGTGCCATTTGCGCACGGAAATCGATCGGATACTTTACTCGTATGCTTGTGATGTACATATGATTTTATACGTTAAGAAGAAAAATACATTTCGATTCCTCCCTATTTCGCTAGATACAGTTTATAATACAAGTAAAATAATCCAAACACAATCGAGATGATTTGGAGAGTCGCCACGTCGTTCAATCAATCGCATTGCGATCTTATTGTAAATGGATTCCTTCTGTTCATATCACTATTATCTCTGGTAATATTAAACGAAATCCTTTCATTTCGTTTCACATTTCTTACTCATCCCTTTTATTTCGTATAACAATGCAAAGGTATAATACTTAGGATTTAACGTTAACGAATCGTAATTGAAATCAAATTTGTTCCTTGTATACATATTTTATTAAAAATTATGAGAAGAAGAAGGATGATATATTTGTTAAATATATATAAACATAGATTTAAAGAAATTGTAAGTTTTTATCAATTTTTTTTTTGTTAATTGGGTTGTTGATATTAAAAAAAAGAAATAAAAGGATATCGCTTTGAAACTTAATTCTTTGTCAATGCTTAAATAATTCTCTCTTATTTGCAGAATTTCCCGCAGCAATTTTGAAATCGAATTTGCCGGCAGTTTCTCACGGTTTAATCACATCTGTTACGCAAACGCTGAACCCGCAGTGTAAGTTCAGCTATTGTCCGACAGTTTTTTACGACCCTAACCTATTCAAAAACAAGTTTGAAGTGTTATTTCTTCTGTAATATTAATTTATAAAAATATTCATTAATCGTATAAGAAAATGTGCAGAAAATGTTGAACATGGCGTGAAAAAGCAAGTACAACACGTGGATTTCCTAATCATTACGGCCATAACAAATTTATGTTGAAAATCTCATTTTAGATACTGATTAAGATGCTTAGATTATTGAAAGTTGTACAAGCCATAAGCAAGCAACAAAAGGGCCTAATACCCGTTCAGAAATATGGGAGTATTATAAACAGAAGACTTTTATCAGATAAGAATGGCAGCCAAAGGATAAAAATTCAATCGACATTGTATTACATAACTGCTGCTGGTGTCTTAACTGTTGGCCTAAGCTATGCTGCTGTGCCATTGTACAGGATGTTTTGCCAGTCTTATAGCTATGGTGGCACTACATCTGCAGGACATGATACAAGTAAAATTGAAACGATGACTGCTGTGAAACAGCGACCATTAAAAATTAAATTTAATGCCGATACTGCATCGAGCATGAGATGGAACTTTAAACCACAACAGAATGAAATTATGGTATGTCGTTGGTAAATATTAAACCAAATAATAAGATTCTATTTGTAATTGTAGGTAGTTCCAGGTGAAACTGCACTAGCATTCTACACAGCCAAGAATCCGACTGATAAGCCAGTGACTGGCATAAGTACATATAATGTGATACCGTTTGAAGCTGGTCAATATTTCAACAAAATCCAGTGCTTCTGTTTTGAGGAACAGCAATTGAACCCACACGAACAAGTTTGTATAACCAGAGTTCATTAACAGCCGATTAATTATTGCTTTCGTCAGGTTGACATGCCAGTTTTCTTCTATATCGACCCCGAATTCACGGAAGACCCAAAAATGGAGTTCGTCGACGATATCACGTTGTCGTACACGTTCTTCGAAGCCAAAGAGGGCTTGACATTACCAGTACCTGCTTTCATTAAGAGTTGAAGAGTAAGCGATTTTATTCGATTAATAATTTTACATGAGAGTTATCGAGTGCGAAAATTTCAACTACGCATTTTTCGTAAATTACATAATTGCATTTGTAATTTAATCGCATTCTGCCTTAATACTTGATCGTTGCGGTTATCGGGAACGAGCGTCTCATTCCCATGCATTTCTCCCGATCGATGAACAGCGAGTTCACCTTGTTATGAAGATCGCTCTCGAGGGTCGACCGCGTCTTCAACAGCTGTTGATGCTGCGCCTCCGCCTCCTGCAGTTTCCTGTGCAGGTTCTCTATACTATCCTGCATGTCCAACACCTCCTGCACCAATCTGAAATCGAAAGCAGCGTTAACTCCAAGCGACACCGTTCGCCGTACGGCACTAACCGATCTTGAGCGATGTCCCGGCATAGTTCGACGTTCTTCCGGTGCGTCCTCGCTTCCAATCTAGTGTGGGCCACCTTCATCGGCGCGCTCTTGTCCATGATCGCTTTGCGCAGCAATTCGATGTACTTTTCGATGTCGAAAATCTCTTGCTGCACCTGAAAGCGAAAATGCACGAATGGAAACTCGCCGTTTCTTTATTTTTTAGGCAATCGAGCAAAAGACGCTACCCTGTGCAAGTGCATCTGTAACTTGCTCTTCGCCTCCAGCGTTTCCGCGGCGCGTCGCGCCAGCGCGTTATTCGTGCCGCTCCACGCGTCCCACACCTCGCTCGCCGTCGAATTGATCATGTTCTCGATGTCGGAGCGCATCTGCGTGGAGGCGGCACGTATGTCCTGCGACCGTTGCACGATGCCGTTGCTGTTCTCCGCCCACGACGTGTTGTTCGTTATCGTCGGATCGTATTTCTCGATGCCGCCGTAATAGTTGATGCCCTTGGAGAAGTTGTTCAACTGGTGACACATGTTGTCGATCCCGAGCGCGGACTCTTTGCTCCTGACGTCCGTCTCCAGCTCGTGCTGGGCGGAGCGCGAATTCTGGAAGCTCGACGTCGCGCGCTCCTTCAGCGCCGACATCTTCTCCTGCGCGTTCTTGTACGTCTCGAGCTCCTTCAGCAGCGCCTGCTCGGCCTGATCGTGCACCAATTCGATTCCTGGTGATCAATCGACGGGGAATGTTAGAGTATTTCTCGCCGCGCGTCCCGTCAATCGTTACCTTGTCTGTTCTCCCGCTGATACATGCACTCTTGCGCGATGTGCAGCGGGCCCTCGATGTCGATGATCGCCTTCGTCAGATTGTTGACGGCGTCGCGCAGCAAATGATTCTCCTGTATCAGCTTCTCCAGCTCCGTCCGCGCCTCGTTGCGCCAGAACGTCGTGTCCGTTATGCGTTCGCCCAATCGTCGGCCCGCGTCTCGTTGGCCCTGCGACGTCTTCTCGTCCGTTTCTCTGCAAATTATCGGATGAACGAACACCGCGACGCGTGGTCTCTTTAACGGCCAAACCTCATCACGCGTATGAAATCGCCGCGCAACCGTTCCGAATAGTTCCGGTTGGTGTCCGCCTCGTTGAAGTTCCGCAAATTGTTCTGCGTCCATTCCAACGGCGTGTACCTGGTGTAGAGAGCGACGCGGGCCGCGTGCGCCGGATTACGGTCGAAGCCGGTCACCAGGCTGGGGAACTTGAGCGGTTCGGTGGCCATGCCGTAGGGCGTGTAGCAGGGATCGATCAGGGCGTTCGTGACCGGCTGGCTGGGTCTAATCGAAGCACGAAAGAGCGGTTACGAGGGCACCGTTTTCTTTTTTTTTTTGCTTTTTTTTTTTCTTAAACGGGCGTCGTCGCTTACAGTGGCATCACCTCGACGTTCTCGTAGCCGAGCGTCGGCCTCCATGGGTGCGGCCGCGGCGTCTTGTAGTAGGAACCGATCCGTGCCGGCGTCGGGGCGCCCGCCGTCTGTTCCATGCATGGCGCCGCCACGACCGACGTCCACGGTTGCAATTGCTGCGAAAACGATGCGGGTAACGAATTGGGCGTTTGTTAGAGGATTTTCGGAAAGGGTTTCACCGAATAGAGGACCGTGTCGCCTTTACTAGACATTTCTATTCGACGATTATTGAACCAAAAAGAGGAAAACGATATTTATTAAACGAAAAAAAGGAAAATGATATTTCGTCATTTTAAAATGACGATTTCTGTTGAAAGAGCAAATGTTTTCGATTAGTCGCGTCGCGACCGTTAATAACGAATTTGAATTTGGCAGTATTTAAAATCGTGTATGCACGATGTAGTCCGACTATTAACGAAGAGATGGTGCTGCCAGCAAGTACACAGCTGATTCGATTCGAAAAGAAAGGTTAATGTTTACGTTATCTTTATCACAATAATTAATTGCCAAGAATAGAAATATCGTAATATCTGTTTGTTGATAACTTTAATTAAAAACAGCAGCAGTAATTGTTTTGTGATCGTAAATAAGAGACGTTTATTTGCGTGTAAAGTTCAATGAGATAATGGCCGAGACAATTCCCGAACGTGAGAGATTCCAATAGAAATGTATACTTTATATTAGCGATTTTTTTGTCGTAGATTGTCCCGGCACGCAGAGCGAGATTGCAGGGAAAGCATCGGCCTGTGCGGGCTGTCCGAATCAACAAATATGTGCATCTGGACCGAAAGGGCCAGATCCGGGAATCAAACTGGTTCAGGAACGATTGCGAGATGTTAAACACAAAATATTGATCTTATCCGGGAAAGGAGGGGTCGGCAAAAGTACGGTGACGGCTTTATTGAGTCGAACACTAGCAGCAAATGATGCAGAGCAAAATGTATGTGTTGCCATTAAGCCTTTGTTAATTGATTGCTTGTCTCTTTGGCTGAATTTTCTATCAGTAAAGGGAATCAATGATCATCTACATGAAGTGGCTGTGCAAGGGACAACAACATTATCATACCCTATTGTATCTGCTTCGTCTTTCATTTGATTGACCAAATATCATGTTTTTTTAACTTGCTCTTGTTCCTACTTCACTGCTGGGAATACTAAGTTTTAAATCAATGCAAATTACTATTATTTCAGCTAGTAACAGGTACTGCATTGTACAGTGACCTAAAAGGTTAATGCTTTCTATGAATGATTAAATCAATCAATAAATTTTAATAGTATAAGTTTCATTATTATTTTTCAGGTAGCGGTTTTGGATATCGATATTTGTGGACCGTCGCAGCCACGTGTACTGGGTGTTTTAAATGAACAAGTGCATCAGTCAGGCTCAGGATGGTCTCCAGTGGTAAATCAACTGAATAAACCTGTTGGAATTTAATGTTGTAATATGTCAATTGCAGTATGTAGAAGACAATCTCTCGGTAATGTCAATAGGATTCCTCCTGGGTACACCAGATGATGCCATCATATGGAGAGGCCCGAAAAAGAATGGAATGATTAAGCAGTTTTTAAGCGAAGTCGATTGGGGAAACTTGGATTATTTACTAATCGACACGCCGCCAGGTTAATTAATTCGATATCTAACTTCAATGCTTAACTGAAATGCTCTCGACGACTTTCAGGCACGTCCGATGAACACTTGTCCGCATCCACGTATCTATCAGAGGCCGATTTAGATGGTGCCATAATAGTGACGACCCCCCAAGAGGTGGCCCTATTGGACGTACGCAAAGAAATTGATTTTTGCCGAAAAGTCAATATCCCCATATTGGGCGTGGTCGAAAACATGTCGATATTCGTCTGTCCCTGTTGTAATGTAACAATCTACGTTTTTCAATCGTTGGCTCGTTACTAAAAAATTTTTATTGTTGCAGGTGAAATCTGAAATATTCCCGGCAACTACTGGGGGCGCGAAGCAAATGTGCTCGGAGTTGGACGTGAAATTCTTAGGTGGTCTACCGGTCGATCCTAAAATAGCTAGATGTTGCGACGAAGGCAAAGACTTTCTGAGCGAACTACCGGATTCGCCAGTCGTAAAAAGTTTAAAAGACATCTTAAAGAGTGCGTATTGAAAATCTCTATTTTACTTCTACTTTGTTACTAAATCGTTTGGCTTTTTAGGTTTAATTGAAGCCATTCAAGGACAATAACTATCTGGCAATGGAACCAGTCAATTTTATGAAAAATTTTATAAAATATTTGCAATGTTAAATGCAAGCACTTAAAGGAATTTTGATAAATATATATGAAGTAGTTTATAATTGAAAAGGAAGAAGCGATATCGTCATCTACTTTGATTTTCTTATGTATATTTCTGTATTAAGAATTCAAATAACTTGTTACAAGCAAAAATGTTTGAAATGATTTTTCAAATTGAGCGCACTTTTTATAACGTGGCTATGTTTGTGTAGATTCATTTGTATATATATGCTAACAAATTGTATCAACTCATCTGGGATTACCCTAACCGATTTAGAAAACGCTTACGCTTCAAGTTATCTTTGAATTATTTACTTGTTAATCGTTAGTGCCAGAGATCGTACGAGTTTTTATCGAATTTTATTATTATCCTTGGAATAATCAACTTGTCTCCTAAAGGTAAGATAAATACTTGACATTTGTTATGTTAATACTCTCAAAAATTGCCCATCACTTTAGTGAAACATGGGCAAGAAAAGTAAAAGTAAATCGTGGAAGTCGAGCAACAGTACTAAGGTTGATGTTCAGGCTCATCGTGCAAGTACTTCTAAACATGATGGTAATTCTAAGAAGAATTCACAACAGTCCAAATCCCCTAATGTTACAAGAAAAGGGCCAATGGACAAATATGTTAATTCTACCAAGTCAGATCTGTTTGATGATGGAAATGTTAAACATGCTAGGAACAGTGACAAACAAAGTGGTAAAGGTGATCAGCCAGAACACAAATCTGCTGAAGTTACTGTAGATAACTCTGAAATTCCCTGGGATATGCAGGACTCGTTTTGTTTTACTGGTAATGTTAAATCAGATAAGAGACAATATGAACAAAAGCATGACCATTCTGAGAGTAACAGAAGTCAACAAAGGAGGTGTGACACAGATGATAAAGAAAAAGATGATTATAAAGTATTTCACAACTTATTTACAAGCAAAAAGTTACATTATTTAAAAGCTATTAAGGAAGTTAGTTGTGACTTATTTGATTGTCCTGATGAATATGCTTTAGCACATTGTGTTGCTGAGGATATGCATATGAATGCTGGCATTGCAATAAGGTTTAGGTATGTCATTTCTTGTTTTTTAGTTTTATTTAATTGCACAAATTATACATACATTTCAGGAAAGAGTTCAAACGAGTTGGTGAACTGTTTGATCAGAATGTGAAAAGTGGTGGATGTGCTTTTTTGAATGTTCATGGCCGTTACATATATTACTTGGTTACAAAACGTTCATCATCAGGAAAGCCAACTAATGAGAGCCTGTTTAGATCGTTATGTCAATTGAAGCATCTGCTTATTGAGCATAATATAAAAAAATTAGCAATGCCAACAATTGGTTGTGGCCTAGATGGTTTGAATTGGGACTTTGTCAAATCTATGATTGCATATAATTTTTTTAACACTGATGTTGAAATTAAAATATGTGTGTTTAATCCTGTGAGTGCTGCGAGAAAACATTTCAATCTATTATTTATTATTGAATTTTTTTTTATTTTTAGTTAGAGAGCTGCACGAAACAGGTAAAACCATGTAAAAAAGCTGAAATAGTGCATTCTGAAGAAACTTTATTGACCATTGACAAAGAAACAATAATTTTATATTTTGGCAGTGAAGATGGAACTCCTACATATACAATTAGAGAACTAAATAAGAAGTTTCAAGTTTTAAAAGATTATTCAGGAAAACATACAATTGGGGATATAATTAAAACCAAAGACAAGTGGTATGATGTGTATGGTTGTATAGTAAGAAAAAGACATTGTGACAAATTTGGTTTTGCTCATTTTGAATCTTGTCTTCATAAGGTATTTAAAGATCAAAGTCTTCACGGGTACATAGCATTTGAAAGAACAAATGATGAAATGTTTGATGATAAGTTATGTACATTAATTAAATTTAAATTCTATGATTATTACCTTTACACATGTGCACCTATTGAATGCATAGGAAAATGATGTTTTACATCAACTTCATAATAATTTTTATGTTATATACCTTTACAATTGAGCATGAATAAAAATTTTAATATTTAAATGTTGTGGCAAATTTAACCTAAACGAAGTTGGTGTAAATTATCACTAGGAAGTACATATGAAGCTATATATGCTTTTTTGAAATAAGCACCTAGATTTATTTAGAATAGTATAGGAAATCCATTTATTTCATAAAAATTGTTAGATTAACACTTCTCTCACTTCCTTTCATAAAATGTACTTAAGAATTTAACAAGAAGAGTTAAATCTATTAATTTATATGAAAGTAAGTTAACAAACGATAAAAGTAAAAATACAATATGCATGTCATTAATATAAGGCCCTTGATATTATGCATAATATTATTGCATCATGGATATTATGTATAATCTGTAAAAAACTATTCAAAACTGCTCCGCAACCAACAATACAGCACTGCTCAGCGTCTAGTCTAGTAGATGTACAGACACCTCAGCACTTCGTCTAAAGATGGCGCAAACAGTAAAAGTGTTACTCTTAACCATTTCCGTTGTTGACATCTTCATTCTATATTGATACATCTCGAGGTATTTTATCTTTGCTTTTTAAGTTGATGTTTATTCCGGTCTTGTTTATAAAAGCAATGTTGAAATACCATTATTATGTATAAGAAATTTTGTTTTTATATAAATAATAAATGATTTAGCACTTATTGTTAAATCTATATATTTTCATGAAAGCAAGGTTGAAATACAATTATTATGTAGAATAAACTTTGTTTTTATAAAAACTATTAATGAGGTAACGTATGCTCTTAAATCTTAACATTTTTATAGGAACAAGGTAAGAAATAATATCGTAATGTAAAATAACTTCGTTTTTATAAAAATTATGAATGATTTAACGTTTACTGTTAAATCTTTAAACATTTTTATGGGATCAATGTAAGAACATAATTGTAACATAGAATAAACTTTGTTTTTATAAAAAAAAACGATTTAACACTTTATTTTACAAATATCCTCAGATCGTATTCACCATGAAAAAAAAATGAGAGAGAAAGAAAAAAAAAGTCGAATTAGTTTCTCAAATTTCTCGGACTTTTAATTCGAGAAATATTAGGAGAACAGGAGGACCGAGGAGGTCGGCGATCCTAATATTTTGGCGGGAAAAGTTCTCGACGAATGCTCGCGAATTTCTCGGACTTTTAATTCGAGAAATATTAGGAGAACATAAGGCCCGAGGAGGTCGTCGATCCTGATATTTTGGCGGGAAAAGTTCTCGACGAATGCTCGCGAATTTCTCGGACTTTTAATTCGAGAAATATTAGGAGAACATAAGGCCCGAGGAGGTCGTCGATCCTGATATTTTGGCGGGAAAAGTTCTCGACGAATGCTCGCGAATTTCTCGGACTTTTAATTCGAGAAATATTAGGAGAACATAAGGCCCGAGGAGGTCGTCGATCCTGATATTTTGGCGGGAAAAGTTCTCGACGAATGCTCGCGAATTTCTCGGACTTTTAATTCGAGAAATATTAGGAGAACATAAGGCCCGAGGAGGTCGGCGATCCTAATATTTTGGCGGGAAAAGTTCTCGACGAATGCTCGCGAATTTCTCGGACTTTTAATTCGAGAAATATTAGGAGAACATAAGGCCCGAGGAGGTCGGCGATCCTAATATTTTGGCGGGAAAAGTTCTCAACGAATGCTCGCGAATTTCTCGGACTTTTAATTCGAGAAATATTAGGAGAACATAAGGCCCGAGGAGGTCGGCGATCCTAATATTTTGGCGGGAAAAGTTCTCGACGAATGCTCGCGAATTTCTCGGACTTTTAATTCGAGAAATATTAGGAGAACATAAGGCCCGAGGAGGTCGGCGATCCTAATATTTTGGCGGGAAAAGTTCTCAACGAATGCTCGCGAATTTCTCGGACTTTTAATTCGAGAAATATTAGGAGAACATAAGGCCCGAGGAGGTCGGCGATCCTAATATTTTGGCGGGAAAAGTTCTCGACGAATGCTCGCGAATTTCTCGGACTTTTAATTCGAGAAATATTAGGAGAACATAAGGCCCGAGGAGGTCGTCGATCCTGATATTTTGGCGGGAAAAGTTCTCGACGAATGCTCGCGAATTTCTCGGACTTTTAATTCGAGAAATATTAGGAGAACATAAGGCCCGAGGAGGTCGGCGATCCTAATATTTTGGCGGGAAAAGTTCTCGACGAATGCTCGCGAATTTCTCGGACTTTTAATTCGAGAAATATTAGGAGAACATAAGGCCCGAGGAGGTCGGCGATCCTAATATTTTGGCGGGAAAAGTTCTCAACGAATGCTCGCGAATTTCTCGGACTTTTAATTCGAGAAATATTAGGAGAACATAAGGCCCGAGGAGGTCGGCGATCCTAATATTTTGGCGGGAAAAGTTCTCGACGAATGCTCGCGAATTTCTCGGACTTTTAATTCGAGAAATATTAGGAGAACATAAGGCCCGAGGAGGTCGGCGATCCTAATATTTTGGCGGGAAAAGTTCTCGACGAATGCTCGCGAATTTCTCGGACTTTTAATTCGAGAAATATTAGGAGAACATAAGGCCCGAGGAGGTCGGCGATCCTAATATTTTGGCGGGAAAAGTTCTCAACGAATGCTCGCGAATTTCTCGGACTTTTAATTCGAGAAATATTAGGAGAACATAAGGCCCGAGGAGGTCGGCGATCCTAATATTTTGGCGGGAAAAGTTCTCGACGAATGCTCGCGAATTTCTCGGACTTTTAATTCGAGAAATATTAGGAGAACATAAGGCCCGAGGAGGTCGGCGATCCTAATATTTTGGCGGGAAAAGTTCTCGACGAATGCTCGCGAATTTCTCGGACTTTTAATTCGAGAAATATTAGGAGAACATAAGGCCCGAGGAGGTCGGCGATCCTAATATTTTGGCGGGAAAAGTTCTCGACGAATGCTCGCGAATTTCTCGGACTTTTAATTCGAGAAATATTAGGAGAACATAAGGCCCGAGGAGGTCGGCGATCCTAATATTTTGGCGGGAAAAGTTCTCGACGAATGCTCGCGAATTTCTCGGACTTTTAATTCGAGAAATATTAGGAGAACATAAGGCCCGAGGAGGTCGGCGATCCTAATATTTTGGCGGGAAAAGTTCTCGACGAATGCTCGCGAATTTCTCGGACTTTTAATTCGAGAAATATTAGGAGAACATAAGGCCCGAGGAGGTCGGCGATCCTAATATTTTGGCGGGAAAAGTTCTCGACGAATGCTCGCGAATTTCTCGGACTTTTAATTCGAGAAATATTAGGAGAACATAAGGCCCGAGGAGGTCGTCGATCCTAATATTTTGGCGGGAAAAGTTCTCGACGAATGCTCGCGAATTTCTCGGACTTTTAATTCGAGAAATATTAGGAGAACATAAGGCCCGAGGAGGTCGGCGATCCTAATATTTTGGCGGGAAAAGTTCTCGACGAATGCTCGCGAATTTCTCGGACTTTTAATTCGAGAAATATTAGGAGAACATAAGGCCCGAGGAGGTCGTCGATCCTAATATTTTGGCGGGAAAAGTTCTCGACGAATGCTCGCGAATTTCTCGGACTTTTAATTCGAGAAATATTAGGAGAACATAAGGCCCGAGGAGGTCGTCGATCCTAATATTTTGGCGGGAAAAGTTCTCGACGAATGCTCGCGAATTTCTCGGACTTTTAATTCGAGAAATATTAGGAGAACATAAGGCCCGAGGAGGTCGTCGATCCTAATATTTTGGCGGGAAAAGTTCTCGACGAATGCTCGCGAATTTCTCGGACTTTTAATTCGAGAAATATTAGGAGAACATAAGGCCCGAGGAGGTCGGCGATCCTAATATTTTGGCGGGAAAAGTTCTCGACGAATGCTCGCGAATTTCTCGGACTTTTAATTCGAGAAATATTAGGAGAACATAAGGCCCGAGGAGGTCGGCGATCCTGATATTTTGGCGGGGTCCTTGTTCTCCTAATATTTCTCGAATTAAAAGTCCGAGAAATTTGAGAAACCAACCCGATTTTTTTTCTCTCTCTCTCTTTTTTTTTCATGGTGAATTCTAATATGAGGAGATGCTTAATTGAAGGAGTTTTGTAAATTAAAGATTTTGGTTCTATTTTAAAATTGTTTATTTAAGTATATTTGAATGTTGTAATAATATTAAAATAAACATAATTACAGTAATATAAGCTCTTATGTTAACATTGTTTTGATTAGATGTTTTTCATTCATTCATTTAGTTAATATTTCGAAAAGCAAATATTTAAAAGTTAAATCATTAATAGCTTTTATAAAAACAAAGTATTTTCTACCTTACAACTATATTTTTACCTTGTCTTTATAAAAATATGCAATAATTCAACAATAAGTGTTAAATCATTAATAGTTTTTATAACAACAAAGTATCTTTTATTTCACAGTTGTATTTTTACGTTGCTTTCATAAAAACATTCAATGATTGAACAATAAGTGTAAAATCATTTATATTTTTTATAAAAACAAAGTATCTTCTATCTTACAATTGTAGTTTTACCTGGTTTTCATAAAAATATTTAATGATTTAACATTAAGTGTTAAATCATTAACAGTTTTTATAAAAACCAAGTATCTTTTATTTTACAGTTGTATTTTTACGTTGCTTTCATAAAAACATTCAATGATTGAACAATAAGTGTAAAATCATTTATATTTTTTATAAAAGCAAAGTATCTTCTATCTTACAATTGTAGTTTTACCTGGTTTTCATAAAAATATTTAATGATTTAACAATAAGTGTTAAATCATTAATAGTTTTTATAAAAACCAAGTTTGTTATATGTTACAATTATGTTCTTACATTGATCCCACAAAAATGTTTAACTATTTAACGGTATACATTAAATCATTTATAATTTTTATAAAAACAAAGTTAATTTCACATTACAATATTATTTCTTACCTTATTTCTATAAAAATATTTAACAATGAGTGTTAAATCGATAAATCTTTTTATAAAAACGAAGTTATTTTACATTACAATTTTATTTCTTACCTTGTTTTTATAAAAAAAATAAAAAATCTGTAATAATTTTTATACAAACAAAGTTTATTCTAGATAATAATTGTATTTCAACATTGCTTTTATAAAAATAATTAAAGATTTAACAATGAGTTATCAATATCTTATATATCATAATCAATACATCTTCTTTCTAAAAACAAAGTTTATTCTACATAATAATTGTATTTCAACATTACTTTTATAAAAATAATTAAAGATTTAACAATGAGTGTTAAATCAATCATTTTCATAAAAGCAAAGATTCTTATATACAATAATTGTATTTCAACATTACTTTTATAAAAATAATTAAAGATTTAACAATGAGTGTTAAATCAATCATTTTTATAAAAGCAAAGTTTATTTTACATTACACTATTATTTCTTACCTTGTTTCTATAAAAATGTTTAAAGATGTAACATTCATTATTAAAACTTTATATATTTTTATAAAAACAAAGTTTATTGTACATAATAACTGTATTTCAACTTTGCTTTCATACAAATATTTAAAGATTTAACAATGAGTGTTAAATCAATAAATCCTCTTATAAAACCAAAGTTTATGTTACATTAGAATATTATTTTTAACCTTATTACTATAAAAATGTTTAAAGATTTAACATTATATGCTAAATCTTTTTTAATTTTTATAAAAACAAAGCTTCTCCTTTTTTCATAATAACTATAAATAGTCTTTTTCTCCAATGCAGCTACATAAAATGATGTGTATTTGTGGCAGCTAAATCCATTTGAATTTAATGTTTCCCTCAAATTTTCAAAGAACTGCTACATATTTTCTATCCATTAATGAGGCAATTGTTGTTCCCTAAAACAGAAAGTATACATAGAATTAATATCGAGTAACAGCTAAGATCTGTAATTTAATTTAAAATGATATGTAATCAAATAAGGTTAAATCGTAGACAACGCACATTCACTATTATACTCATCACGAAAATAAACATTTTAAATAAACTTAAAAACAGAATAAGTTCAATCTCGGTGTAATAAATTTGTTTGACATTTAACAATACCGGAATAAACAAAGATAATATATAAAAGATGTGTACATTCCATGTTAAAAAATTCAGACGAAACGCCCTCGCTGCGGGATTGTGAAACTACAAATGAAGAGTTAAAGGCGGGAAAGTTAAAAGAATAAGCGATGGTGGCGGTGCCGCTGGGGGATATTCCAAGCTTTTCGAGATGTATCAATATAGAATGAAGATCTCAACAAAGGAAATAGTTGAGAATAACACTTTCACTGTTTGCGCCATCTTTAGACGAAGTGCTGAGGTGTGTGTACATCCTCTTTTGCATGCATATTATCTTTGGTTATGTGCTTTTAAAACTAAATTTAATGTAACAAATTTATTTCAACACGAGTGTTAAATTCAGAAACGAAGATGACTACCTACGAAGCCTGTATCTTATTACGTGTTTTACCAAGAGTAATCTTTCATATGCGTCTATTACAATCATAAATAACTTTCATTGTAGCAAGAAACTAAGACGGTCTTAAAACGGGCTGCACAATCGATATTCAATAGAGGAGGGTTTTTACGCAAATTAGAGAATATGGGCACTAGACAGATGCCATTTAAAACAAGTGTCCATGGTGTAGTATATAAAGAGGCAAGGTAACTGTGTACATCTGTTTAAAAAGGATCTCTTTTAATGCCCATTATTATTGTCTATAATAGTCACTTCTTATTCAAATTTAACATACCACCTAGTAAAGTGGAGGATTTATATGACGAGTATGGAAGAGATGTTGACATAATTCGTAGGAGAGTGTATAAGCAGGTGCAAGATGACGACATTGAATGTACACTGCATGAAGAGAATCTGCCACCACCATACAGGAAGACAGTACAGCAGCTGGTGAAATCAGTAAAAGAAGATGATAAAAACAAATTTAAGTACAATACAGGATTGGATTATTATCCTTTCCAAAAATAACCTAGTTTTGCAATTTATTTATAAACATACTAGTTTCAAACATCTAAAGTTTTTTTATGTCAAGTCTTGGTGACACATACAAGCATCATTTTTATCAATTTTGTTGCAAAGTATAAATCAAATGTTGTTTATGAATGGATAAGAACTCTTTACTTACAATGTTACATCAAATGTGTTCTTCCTAAACGCAATATGTTAACAGATAAAATTAGATTTTGTTCATCCATTTATAAGTACTTAGAATAAAGCTACACTGTAATGTAACACTAATATAATGGTTCTCGTTTAATAAATGACTGAGATTTTCATTATTTCATGTAAAAGCAAAATTATTTTTCAATTAAAATTTCCTTCACGGTACGGCACCCTCTGCTGTCAACCTATTGAACTGTGACTACTTTGGCACTTTTCCCATATATGGCCCACATTAAAGTATCGAAACTTAGATACTTCATTCACAGATGGCGCACCATAGAGTAAAAACGCCTAACTCGCAGGAGTTTCGAAAAGTAACAGAATCCAAGCGAAGCGCGAAATTGTGTAAATTTAATTCGAAATAAACCCTCCAGAATAAAATATCACTGTACATGTTAAATATTATACTCATATAATAATATGTTCTTAATTTAATAAAGCGAATTTAAATGACTGTAAGATTTTTGTTTAATTCCTTTGCTTTCACTTCATTTTAAAACTAGAGGAAATGAAGAACGTCGCGGAAAAAGCGGAATGTGAAGGAAAAAATTATGCAAATTCAAAAAAATAAAAGTGCAAAGATTACAAAACCGCTCGACGGATTGGGCTCTAATTTTCG
Organism: Hololepta plana; assembly: GCA_963695495.1. Lineage (NCBI taxonomy): Eukaryota > Metazoa > Arthropoda > Insecta > Coleoptera > Histeridae > Hololepta > Hololepta plana. The sequence goes on along the minus strand of OY968840.1, from coordinate 4,933,490 downwards.
TACAAATTAGGCTTCGAATGCCCCAAGAAACAGTGCAAGTTTCTTCCAATTTGGAGAGATGAAGAAAAATGAAAAAAATCCAAAGGGGTTAGCCATGCTTTTTTAGGAAAAATTGGCAAAAATCGGTTTTTCTAAATGGAGCGGAACTGAATCAGGATCGATTAGGAGAAGTGAAAAACAGCGAAAACTGCGCGAAAATCGATAAAAAATTAAGAAAAAAAAAGCGAAATATATTGCAAAAAAAAGATGCAAATTTAAGAGTTTAAAAGTGCAATAACTTAAAAACCGCTGGACCGATTGGGCTGTGATTTGCACGCGAATTAGCTTTCATTTATCCCTACAAATGATGCGGATTTCATCCAATTCGGAAAGATCTACAAGTGCCAGATGCTTAAACCATTGCACTTAAGCTACTTGAAGAGAACCTGGTTGTGCGAGGAAATTTTGAAATTTCACTAGTAACGCAAAGTAATTTTAACTACGTGAATCCTTCGCCAATCTGCGGCATCAATACCCATCAGCATTTAATTATTCTCTATTTGCCTCAGGAACGTGAAGTACGAGAACGACGCTTTTAACATCTACAACAATCAAAACGGAATTAAGCTGTTGTGACTGACGATTTCCTGAAGATCACCATCAAAAACGTGGGCAACGACAGCACGAAGAACTTGCCGGCCGTCATTTTCGTCTGCCTGCCCAATCGGATCTGCGTGAGCAGGAACGACTTCTGAAAGGAGACGTCGCACAGATACCACGGCAGTTCGCAGAGCAGCGTGACAATCTCGTCGCACTAGAACGCAAAGAATAGAACGATCCCGTAGACAACAACGAACGCCCGATCCGTTTACCTTAGACGTCAACAATTGCCCGAAATAGGTGAACAAGAACTGTTGAACGAACGCGCTGACCAAGTAGTAGCAGGTGGACAACATCGCCGAGTACGTCTGCACCTGGAACGTCATAACGCCGTTAAGATCCGGCGGCGGCTTTTAACCGCACTTTCAATCGCACCGAAATGGTCGCGTACAGCATGAAGATGACGTAGCAGACGGAGTTGAGCAGGATGAACGCAAGGATCGGACTGAAGAAGTCCTCGATGTCCGCGGCGACCTCCATCGCGCGCTGGTAATCGGCGATGCGACGCCCGAACTCGCGGCGCAACATCCGCTTGAAGCCGACGTCGCGCGACACGAGTGCGTCGATCGCAACGAAATCCCCGTCCTCCTCCTCTTCGCCGTCGTCTTCTTCTTCTTCTTCTTCTTCGCCGTCCGCGCCGTTAAATCGTCCGACGAAGCGGTCCAATCGCGAGCGCTCGATGCCGTAGTTGTGCAGCGATCGGTAGAGGCAATTCTTGAAGTTGTTACCTGAAATCACGCGTTTTAATTTTGCGCCGAACGTAAACGACTCGTCGATCGCGTCCTCTACCGATGACGACGAATTGCCCGGCCATCAGGATGCACACGCACACGACGAACATGTCCGTGATCACGTAGACGAGGCACAGGATGAAGTTCGAGCAGACCTGCTGGAAATAGGCGAGCTCGTAATTCGGCGAGACGCTCTCGTCGAACGGGTACCAAGCGCTGAACGGCAACTGCCTGAACGACAAACAAACAGAGAGCGATAACGGATGCGACCGCATCGGGAAACTTCGGCGCGACCTTTCGAAGCCGAATATCAACGGCACGAACGACATCAGTTGCGTCGTCGAGCAAACGTTGATCGTCCACATTAGGCACGCGTAGTTCGACAGTTTCGCGTAATGCCGCATGCTCAAACTGGCGCCCTCGTCGCTGTCGTCGTTGCCGTAATCGTAAACGTTCGGCACGAATTTCGCTCGCATCGCGTCGACCAATCGCTTGGCGTCGGTGCCGTAGATCGTGTAGTAGGCCAATCGGACGACGCCGCCGACGTAGAGCGCGACGTTCAGCATGTTCGTGGAGACGTCGGCGATGTCGCGCTTGTTCTCGCGCAGGAAAACGTCGCACACGCCGGTCACGATGTAGGCGAGCATCGCGAGGCAACCGAGCAGTTTCCACGCGTGGTAAACGCGACGCGTCCATTTGCCGCGCGCGTCGCTCAACGGATACACCGTCATCAGTTCCATGAACGTCACGTGGTGGTGCAAGTAGTCGATGGGTTGCGCTGGAAACAAAGCGAAACTGTGTGAAGGGGTCGCGGATTCGTTTGCGGTTTACCGTTCGTTGGCTTCATGGCGGCGTTCCGTCGTCTGCTGCCGGTATGCGGAAGGCAGCTTATCTATAAGAGTGCGAGGATGCGATTCGTTCATAATTAATTGCGGCTATTACCTGTAATTTAGCAAGTTTCGTTTGCGTTTCCAACTAAACGGTGCACAAAAGTTTTGCATTTAATCGTACTTTATGCGGAATTTAATTGCTAACGATCGGACGGCGCATTAATGATTAATCGGATTGCGCTTCGACGAGGGATAAATTGTTACCGTTAGAAGAAGTTTCTCGTTTCTGCGACATTTCTAGCTGAAACATTGAGGAGAGTGAATTAAATGGGACGTGCGTTCGTTTGAAAGAATAAGAAAAACGATTCGATTTGAGGTTTTCTTGTATTTGCGAATACAATTCCTATAATCCTAAAAACGATTATTATCATACGAACAAATGCTACTTACAAAGACAATTTTAACATCTAAATATATTTATTTATATATATTTATATATATAATATCTATCTAAAAGTTGATTTCTCCATTCGCGCCTCTTCCCATTCGTTCCATTTATAATTAGTTTCAAAATGCATCCTCTTCTCCAACAATAATTCGTCGTATCGCTCCGCCACTCTCGCAAATAAATGCCATTGATTAATTAATCTCCATCAATTCGATCGCAACAAAGGCCGCTCTTAAAGAACAAACCGACCGAATTAACATAACAATCGCATAAATTAATATTGCAAAATAAAAACTTTTCTTATTCAAATAAGAGGAGAAAATTAAAAACCAACAATCGATTAATCAAATCGATCGTTTTCCTCTTTCTAATAAACAACAAATAATTTGCGACAATTCGAACGTTTTAAAAAAATTTATCATTGCACGTATTCAGAGAGAAAAGAAAATTGCATTTTTTAAAGCAAAAAGAAGGTGGACGACCAAAAATCGATAATTGAGTCAACGCAAAAAAACGGTTAAATGCTATTTGCAGCAGAAGCTTTTCAACGGGGCCAACTTGAGTCCGAACCAATCGACGACGATTATCATCTCGCTTTATAACGCGAGATAGTTAATTATTTATAATTATAATATGGCACATTAATATTGTTTCGTCCGTTTGAAAAAGCTTCGATCATTGCAAAATTCGTCGGCGCGTTTTAGTCGAATTTAAAAGTCGATGCGACAAAAAATAGAACAGAACAAAACTAAAACATGTATCAATCATCGATTCAATTAATTAATCGGCTCTTTTCTTTTCGTCACTCTCTCTCTCTCTCTCTCTTTCTCTGCATCATCACTCTGCACCTTTATCAATTAATTTTCTTTCGTATAATAATATACTTATTTATATATATAATATTTAACATCTCTTATATACAAATTAATTACACTCATTCAGAATCTGCCCGTCTTTTGCTTCCCTCCTCGTTTTGGTTTATAATACGCACCCTCGTTGAACAGAAAATACGAAACTAGCGAAACAATTCAAATCGATCAATGTACAATTATTCGTTATCGTCAACGTTTCTGCAACAACGGAGATTGCTAATTTGCAAGTCAGATCGTGGGTGCAAACGGTGAGTTTGTATCAAAAATTGGCACACTTTTTTTACAATAAATAGCTACTTTTCTTTTGATATCGATAGCAAATTGGCGAGAAGGTGCGAGTCGTATTTGCTGATTTGCAACTCGAATGCGATTCGAAAATGATCGTTGAATTAAGTACAGTCTCACATTGAATAATCGTACATGATTGTTGCTTATTGAAACTTATTTGCTTTTGCAATTTTGCTTTTTCCTCACAGAACTTCGATAATATTCGCATACAATATAATATAATAATAAATCTATATAATAATAATAATAATTAATAAGAGGTGATTTTGGCAAATGACATTTATGTTACAGTAGTAGAAAACTAAATTAGGAAAGAGAACGTTTTCGTGTTTCCTTTTTGGCATTTCCCTTGCTAAATCCATTTCTCGCTTGCACACTTCGCCGATTCGCAACGAATCGCGAAACTTAAACAAACGTCCCTCCCCCGCGATCATCCTAATCCTTAAGACAAAAAAAACGTCTTCGTCAACTTAAGAAAACAATATTTATAAAAAAATAATATATAACTGAGATCACCGCACGCACTGCACAAAAAAAAAACAACCGTCTAATCCATCTTCATCCGCAATTGCTTGCAACAGCGAAAGCAAACGATTATTATACGCCGAAGAGTCCCATCCATCGGTTTTACGAGACAAAACTAGTTCACGTTTAACGTTCCTTTCGCCGAGGGTCCCATTAAAAAGCGTCTTCGATTTCCTTCTTCCCGAAAGCGTTCTTACGATCACGCGCGAAGCGTCCACCACCACCTCGGTTCGCTTTCAACTTCCGGCCACTGAACAGTAACGTCTCGTTAAGAAATAACAAATCGCTAACCGGAAGCAGTCGTCTCCGCACTCCGCTCCTCCGCAAGATGAACTGACCGCGTGGCAAAAACAATTAAAAGGAACCGGAAGCGATCGGTTAAAAGCGACGGCCGTCGATTTCGCAACAATACAAGAGACCCGCTAACTAAAACATTGGCGCCATCATAATAATAACAACAAAAATAATTAAAACAATCGTGATTAACATTAAATTGTGTGTACGAAACGATACACGAGGTAGATCGAGCGCGGGCGAGAGGTCGCTCCACAATTTCTCCCATTTTGTCGATTCTCCAAACGGCGGGGCGATCGAGGGACGGGCGATCGAAGCGAAAACGGTCGGTCATCGGAACCGGCGACGATACGCGGCGTTTGGCTACGTGACGCTGATGATCGAACGCGTCGCCGCCTCTTTGCCCCCGTTCCCGTCCGGCGGCTCGTTCTTCACGACGCACTGCCCCGTCAATTGGTTGACGCTCAGCGGATTGTTGATGTCGTGCGGATTCGTGCCGACCGGATTGCGCGGCAACGGATGATGATGATGATGATGGTGTAGCTGATGATGGTGCAGCTGATGATGATGCTGATGCTGCTGTTGCTGCTGCGGATGATGGTTGCTGTGGTGGTGATGATGCGCGGGAGGCAAAAGAGATGGCGCCAGGTTGTTGTTGTTGTTGTTAGTCAGATGCAAGTGGTTGGAGGTTGGGGCGCTAGCTGTCGCTGCCGTCGACGATGGCGGAGGCGGTGGCGGCGGCGGCGGTTGTATCGGCGGCAATTTCGAATCGAACGCGGCGGTGGCGCTCGCGTCGTGCGGCGTCAACGGGCTCTGCAACATGTACGGACTGGCGACGCTCACCGAGGGGCTGGCGACGCTGGTCGACGGACTCGGCAGGATGAGGCCGCCGCCGCTGCCGGCGCCGCCGCCCGGACTCGTCAGACTGCTCAGGCCCGAGAGGCCGCCGGGGCTCGACGACATCGTCGATCGGTTGTTGATCGAGTCGGTGTCCTCGGTGTCCTCGGGCGGCGTGTGCGCCGCGTCGCCCGTCGTGCTGCCGCAACTGCCCAGATTGTCGTCGTCGTCGACATCGTCGTCGTCGTCGTCCGATTGGTTCGGGCCGCCCTGCCCGCCGCCGATGCCGCCGCCGCCGCCCATTCCGTTGTTGTTATCGCCGCCCGGCTCCATGTACCGGATGCACTTCTTCTTGCGCCTAAAACAACGAGAAACGAAGGCGATGAGTATCGATGGAAAGTGGCGGCGTTGAGAAGATTCGAGTCGGGAGCGGATTTTTTGATTTGGTTTTGTTGTTTCGTAAAGAGGGAGCGCAAATCGTCTGGCACGGAACGTGTAGTAATAAGTGCGGAAAATCCTTAACAGACGAACATGCAAAATTCGTGCAAAAATCAAAGGAGACACCTAAGTCAAAACGGAAATCGATAGGCAAGCACTACGTTAGATTAAAAAACAAAAAAAAAGTGTTGAGGCACACAATACGAAACGTTAAACCATCGACATCTCAAGAAGAAGAAGATGAGAAAGAGACAGAGATCAACAAAAAAAAAAAGATAACAGAAAAACGCACAAAAAAATTAAATAATCGGTCAATTACGTTGGTTGCAAATAGTTCGCAAATAATCCTCGTTTCCGGGGGCCGGTTTGTACAATGATTATTAATCCAGAAATTAACAAAAAAAAAACATCAACAACAACGACAACATTAAAAATTAATGTAATATATATAAGAGACATTAAAAATTAATTAAAATTAAAATAAAACACGAGGAAAATTAAAAATTAAATAAATAAAAAATAATAATAAAAATTTAACACTGAAAGAAACACTGCTGTTGCACAAACTAACCGCCTTCTTCATCATCATCATCATCGACTACGCATATTTATAGGTTGACGTAGGTCGGTTCCTGTGGCGATTGAGTGGCCGTCGGACCTCCCGCAGCGTGCAGGAGGCTCACGTGAATTCCTGATGAGCCACCGCCACCAACGCCAGCAACGACGCCACCGCCGCCGCCGCTTCCACTCAACGAACTGTTCTCTGGACTTAAACACAATTCGTTTTTTCATCATCATCATCAGCTTCATTCATCAACATGTGCATCAAATTAGGTCACTTTAGGAATCGTTTAATAATAACACAACAATAATATATGTACAATTTGTAGCAAAATGTTTTCCTTTTGTTTTTTGTTTTTTTGCGAAATTGTGTAACGATAGTAAGAAATTGGGGGCAAACAATCGATTTTAGAGTGGAAATTTGATGGCGATGATGGAAAACTTGTCGATGTTAATCATTATGACCACAGGGCGATGGGGGAATGGAAAGAGGAAACATCGGGCGAAGGACACAAAAACAAAAGTTTAAAACTATCGCTAAAAATGTGGTGAATTAGTTTTTGCTCGTTACATAATCAGAAAATGTGTCTTTAATCTTCGCACTCGGACTCCTTCTTTTGCGAATCTGCCAAAAGCTAACCGCAACAGTCGATAGTTTACGTCGATAAATAGATAAATAAATGCAACAACAGTGTCCATATCAGCGTTTGTTTCAAAGCTCGTCAAGAACAGAGTATTTGGTTTTTGGTAACGTTTCCTTTCTTTGTGGGAAGACACATTTTCTGATTTTGCATTTCTTCCGCGCTAGCGAAGAAACCGCGCGTCGTCTCCCTGTTCAAATAAAATTTTAGCGCACGCACGTGTCCAATAAATTTCGCAAAAAAATTACGCCACAAACGATCGCTCATTGGACACGTTGCGGCATCAACGATTAACAATTAAGATATCAAAGGAAAATATATTAGCAAATAAAGTCTTTCCACATAGAAGAAACACCAAATAATAAGAAAGGAAATAAACAACAGGGCGGGCGAGAAATAAATCGATAAAAAGCTCCCCGCACAAGAAAAGTTGTCTTAAATTGAAAAAAAAAATCCGCGTAATTTTCGTCGATAAACAACGGGGCGATTGCAAATAATTCGCGAGGACGATAGAAACAAAATAAAAATGAGAAAAAAATCCATGCCAGCGGGATAAAAGAGCGAAAAAAAAAACGTGATGAATAATCGAGAGAACGTAAAGGTAAAACAGGTCAAGATTAGACTAGGCGAAGATATTTACCTGCAGGGTTTGCACCATTGGCTCTGCTGCTCGAGGCCGTACCTTGCTCGACACTTCTTCATGCTGTTACCTAAAGAACGAACGACGCGATTAGAAACGGCACATAATGCGACGCGAGATCGATTTGCCGACTTTTCGCGCGTCAACATCGGCGATTAGCAGCAAATCGATCGCGAAAATCGATTACTAATCGACCGCCGGCAACGGGGACGTTTTCGCAACGCGAAATCAATCCGTCCGCGCGTTGCCGCGCGGCGCCGCAAAAACAAAATCAACTAACTACTTTTATCGATCGCGAAGAGGTAAATTTCGCGAAACAAAAAATCCAAAAAAAAAAAACGAGGACGCATGCAATTGAATCGAATTTAGTTTAGTTTAGTTTGAATCGCGAAACTTTCGTTTTTCTTCCGCGATTTGTCAGAGGGAATTAGTCCGAAAGTGCGTTAAGAGAAAAAACGCTTTTTTTGGCGATTCGTAATGCGAATTTTGGCGCCCGTCAAAGATTGCCCCGTTTTTTTTTTGGACGTGCATACGAATTGAGAGATCAAGAGCGAAAGTTAAACGAACCTCGAAGGATCGCGCAGAATAGGTCAGACTGACTCTTTTTTGTTTTGCAAAAAGTTTTTTTTTTCTTTGGCTAGTGGCCCCCGAGAGAAATGATCAATGACAGAGCGAGAGAGAGAGAGAGAGAGAGAGAAAGGGAGAGAGTTAAAGCATGCAATGGTACGAGGGAGAGATTAATTAAGAGTTATTAAAATTAGAGAAAGCGTGTCGCAAATTATCGATTAACTCTTGATTGATTTCGTCTTTTTTTTCTTTTGCAATTTCTTTTTGTAGTTGTTTGCTTGTTTGTGGTTTCTTTAACTTTTTTTGGCTACCTCCTTCGGCCGGGTCTTGTTTGCGCTTCCTCTTCTTGCCTCGAGTGGCGTTCGCGCGCGACGACCAGTCGGGGTAGAGCTGCATGTGCAGCTGCCGTTCCCGTCTCGCCAGTTCATAGTATTTGGCCTGTTCCTCGCGGCCGAGCGCGTGCCACTTGAAATCAATGCACAAAATATCATTTGAAAAAGAATAAAAAAAAAAAAATGATGGAAAAAATGTTACGTGGAGCGAGAGAGAGAGAGAGAGAGAGAGAAAATAATGCGGAATAAGAAACGGAATCGCATCATACGCGAACCGTGTGTGCATATGAAAATCTGCAATTCTCTTTCTTTCTTTTTTTTTTGTTGTTAATTATCGTTTTTTTTTTCTTTTCTGTTTTAGGGGGGCGAATGTACGTTAGAGCTGCTGCTCAATCGGCAACAGGCACCAAGAAGTCGCGCAACAACAACACACGACCTGCCTTTTGATTTTGCTAACTTTTCGTATCTTTAGTAGTCTCTTTTTAAAACAATCACGGTCAACTTCGAGCAAGAAGCCGCGGCCTTTTTTCGCCTTGTTTTTTTTTTGTTCGTCGTCGACCCATTCTGCACAAGCGATCGTTGAAAAATGAAAATAATAAAATAAGAAAGAAAAATCGAAATAAATAAAATGTCGCCATCGAACGCAAAAATTAAAAGATGCTCGCGTGTATGCACGTGCCATTTTCGTCTTATTATTCTTCGAGTGTATTGTTTGCCAAATCGAAAAAAATAAATAAATAAAATGAAATTATATGGTTTTGTCTTTTTGCCCAACCCCCAGCACTTCGTTCGCCAACAGCACAACAGCAACGAAAAAAAAACCAAGCCAAAAAAATAATTAATAAATGTTATAGTAATTAAGGTGTTTGTTAGAGTTTGCCCCCATTTTCTGTTGCGTTTTTTTTCTTTTGGCATTTCGTTTTGTTAGGATGTTTATGTGTGTGTAGATTAATTAAGTCAAATGCAAATTAATTGATTAATTACTCAAAAAATTAGAATTAAATGAAAAAATAAAAATAAATAAAAACATAAACTGAATATTTGATTAAAAGTAGTCGGTTGATTTGTTGTTATTATAAAAAAATAATAAATGCTTATTATTATTATTATTATAAATTAATAATCGATGAAAATAATAATTAATTAAATAATAAATAATAATAAGAGAGAGAAAAATTAGGGTGCGCGAATACCTCCCGACTCGACCGGCGTGCGCTCTTTCTTTCGCTTCTTCTTCTTGGTGCCGTAACCGTAATTGTCCCGTGCGCTCCAGCCTGGATAGAGCTGCATGTGCAATTGCCGTTCCTGACGGGCCTTCTCGTAATACTTGGCCTGTTCCTCGCGACTCAGCGAGTGCCACTAAAGCAGCAACAACAACAATCGAAACAATCATCACAGATCATTCCAGCGAAACACACATCGCACACCGTCATCATCATCATCATCGACAGGGCGAGAGAAGAAAAACGTGTGAAAGAGAGAGGGAGAGACAGAAAGAAGAAAGCAGAAAGAAATCGATTAAATAAATGATTCGTTTTGCCGTTCGGAAACTTTTTCTGAAATATCGCTTAAAATCAAGTTCTTTCTTCGCCATCGTTTCTCTCTATTCCATCATCTTCGTACACGACCTCTCACTTCTTTTGCGTTAGTCTTCAGACTTTTCTCTTTTTTTTTTTAGTAACTTTCGCACACTTCATATAACCGGTCCTTTGGTTTACCTTTCGAAATTAATTTTTGAATCAAATTCACTTCGCGGCAAAGTCACTTTGACAAATGTCAATTAATAAAATGTAAAACGCCGATTAGTAAGTAACTATGGCCCTCAATTAATTACCAACGATTCCCGAACTGTCACTTTGGTAGCATTGACTATTTCAAATAATTTTGAATCGAATCCACTTCCGGGCGATTGTCACTTTGACAAATGTCAATTAATAAACTGTAAAATGCGAATTAATAAGTAACTATGGCTTTCAATTAATTACCAACGATTTCCGAATTGTCACTTTGGTAGCATTGACTATTTCAAATAATTTTGAATCGAATCCACTTCCGGGCGATTGTCACTTTGACAAATGTCAATTGAATTAAATCGTATATTTAAAAATAAGAAAGTTCGCCGGAGTTTCCCGCCACTTCTTTCTGTCCTAATCAAAATTGTATGTATTAAATAAGTAAAGAACTTTTACGATGTGAAGTTTGTTGCTTAAAATTTGACCTTTAAGAAATAAACCAAAGGACGACTAACTTTGTCTCGGTCGCACCAGCAATCAGCAATAAATCGCAACCATTCGCACTTGAAAATTGAATGGCGATGAGAAGAAGGTGCAATTAATTCTAGGATCGAAAAAAAAATTATGCCACGACGCTTTTTAGCAATTAATTTAGCAACGTTCTTCCCATCGCCACGGAATAATCGGAGATCGAGATTCCTTCAGCACATTCCTTCGCTCGTTCGTCATTCACCGCCCCCCCGCACATCGATTATCATATAACGATCGCCGTTTCTTCCTCGCCTATCTTAACGTATTCGTGAATATCTTTTCCCTTCCGTTTTTTTCGTCTCGTTCTTCCCCCATCGTGTCTATTTACCTTTCGGCCGAGGATCTGGTTGATGGCCGCGCTCTCCTTCAGCGTGCACTCCGCCACCACTTTGGCGCGCATCTCCTTCATGTAGAGCATGAACGCGTTGAGGGGTTTCTTGATGTGCGGCTTCTTCTTGTCGTTCGCATTGTTCGCCTCCTGCTGATTAGTCTTGTTGTTGTCGTTGTTCTTTTGGTCCGATTGATTCCTAACGAGACGCACAGAACAAAATAGAAGAATTAAAATGCGTTTCGGTAAGTTAGCGAGTAATAACGCTCAAAAGAGCGAGGACGATGACGACGATGAAGTTGGCGATTAGAGCGAAAGGGACGCGGGAAATGGGAAAGTGATGGCGGGTGGAAAATCAATAACCGTTCTTTATTTGCTCCAAATGCAAATAAATCGTCGCGCAATTTCCGACGTGTACAATTCGCGACGGCGATTTCGCATCGTTCGCTGCCGCCGACAGAAATGCAAATTTCAGATGGCAATGACAATAACGAGAAACAAAAAAAAATGCTGCCCCAACAATCGATTAGAAAATGTGCGAAGAACTATTTCATTGCGAAGACGGTTTGCAAAAATTTGCGAAACAATTTGGCACCTCTTCCCTTCGAATTGCAATGACGAATCGGAATGGAAAAGACTCTCGTCTCGGTTACCTTGAGCCCATCATCTTCGTGGCCGCGTGCGGATGATTGTTCTTCAGATAGAACTCCGTCGCCTTGTTGTCCTTGCGCATCTCGTTCTTGATGAGCGTGTCGAACGTGAGGGCGGCCTTATTGTTGTTATGATGATTGCCGTTCCGTTTATTGTTATTGTACTCGGACGACAACTTCTTGTCGAGCAAATTGTTGAGGATGCTGTTCTTCGTCGGGCTACTGCTGCCCCCGTTGTTATTGTTATTGTTCATGTTGTTGATGGCGTTTTGCAAGAAATTCTTACCACCGACACCACCTGCGCCTCCTCCGCCTCCACCACCACCGCCGCTACTCCCATTAAAATTCATATAGGGCATACTCAGCACGGAGTTCATGTACCACGCCGTCAAGAACTTGTGCTCGGCCAGATGATTGATGACCGAGTAGATCGTTTCCGGCGTCGTCAGGTTGCGATTGGTCTCGTAGAAGTCGGTCGTCTTGTAGACGTCCTTGAATATGTTCGACTTCAGGTCGTGCACGTGCTCCTCGAACGCGTTCTTGTTGTAATTGTTGCGCTGCTGTGCGGCCGTCGTCGTCGTCGTCGCCGAGGAGGCGGCTGCAGCAGCTGCGGCCGCGGCCGCCGCCGCGTCCAAACTCCTCAGCAAGTACTTCTGCAGGTCGTCGTTCGTCGTCGCGTTGTTATTGTACTCGTTGTTCATCGGCACGTGCGTGTTCTTACGATACAGATCCTCCTTGATCCTATTGTTGTTGTCCTCCTCCTCGTCTCCCCCTTCGTCGTCATCATCGACGTCTTCGTCCTCTTTCGCGTCGTCGACGGCCTCCTCGTACTTCTTCACCGAGAGGTCCTCCGGGCCCTCTTCCGTCGATGACGACGACGTCGACGAAGATAACAGCAGCAGCAGCGACTTGTTCTCGCCCATCAACTTCGCGTGATTGTTATTGCCGAACGTCGCGTTGTTAATCGTCGATTTCGCGTGATGGTGATGATGATGGTTGTTGTTGTTGTTGACGCTTTCGTTGACAGCAGGCGCCACGATGGCTATCGGCTTCTTGCGTATCGTCAGATTCAGCGGCTCCTCGTTCGCATCGTCCATCATCTTGAAGCAATTTTTAATCTACCTTGTGTCGTTGTTGTTGTTGTTTTCAAAAGCGTTCGATTAACGTCCAAGGAAACGCGACGCGGGGCACTTCTTCCATTCGCCGCGGCGATTCGATCCGCTTTCGGAGATCGTCCATTAATTAACGCTTAATTAAATGCGAATCACTAGCGAGCATTTTGCACTGATTAACTAATCGGCGGCGAACGACAAAAAACGAAAATTAAAACAACTTGCGAGCAAAATTCGATCGCGTTCTTTTTCTTCTCGTCGTTGACGTGGTTGTTGTTGTTGTTTTTTTTTTGTTCTTTCGATCTGTTGGTAGTTGTAACCGTAATAGTAGTAACTGTCGGATGACGATGATGATGGTTGTTGTTGGTGGTGGTGGTGGTGATGATGATGAAAATCAAACGGTACAGATTCAACAAGTTTTTTATTTGCCGTTTATCACGGAAAATCAATATGAATGGCTCTCGCCTCCTCGCTACGACGAGTCTCTTTCTCTCTGTGTGCGTGCGTGTGTCCTTTGTTAAAACGCTCGGATGGAAGCAGACGGAAAACACGTGGCGTCGTCCTTTCTCCGTCTCCGTCCGCCTCGCCCGACCCTCGTTCGTTTCTCTCGCTCTCTCTCTCTCTCCCGCACTCGCTCTATCCCATTCCCGAACCCTCCGTCATGGCACGCAGCAGCAGCAGCAGCGGCACACGATTGCTATTATTTCGTCGTCGGCCGGTCGTTCTCACTTCAACCCCGTCGCACCGAACACAAACGAAACGATTATTTTCATCCCTTAACCCATTTCGCCCCGTTTTTTTCTAATTCAACACTTTTACCCTCTTCTTCCGGCAACACCACTTTGTTACGTCTTAAACCTTCGAACTCAGACTGGCGGACGAATTAAAAACAAACACGCACGAGTGTAAAAAAAAAAGAACGCGAGCACTGATTATTCCGTCTGTTCCGTTTCTTCTCTCCCGTCACGTTCAATTCAATCGCGAGCCGACGACAGCAATTGCGAGGATGATGATGATGATGACGACGACGATAGCAGCGGCGGCATCAACAACCATCGCGTTCCCCCATTAGAAAAGGACGACGAGGAGGACGAAGAAGAACGCAAAAAAGAATCGGTTCATTATTATGGAAGAGCGGCGGCAGCAGCGCAGGGTTGGTTTGTCGGATTCGTCGGCTGGCTTGTGCCTCGGCTTGGCTTGCCTCCGACGGTGGCGGTTATAAAACGAACGAAGAGCAATACTACCACCGTCGTCGGCGAAATGGTAGCAGTAGTAGTAATATAAGGGCAATAGCAGCCGACGCCGAACAGTAGTAATAATACACGGAATCGCTCGCGCCACGTACACTCTAATAATATCGCCCGCAGAAGCGAGTCGCAGCCCCAAACGGAAGAAGTCGAATAAAGAAGAAGAGGAGGCAGATATCGTGAGGAGCGAGCAGTACAACGAACAGCAGCAGCAATCGTCATCGTATCCGTTTCGAATTGCGAGAAAAAGAGCGAACGAACGAACGAACGGACGGAACAAACGGGAAACGTTCCCGTGGCGGGGGGCGAAAGGGAGCAAGATGGAAAAAGTGACGGCGCGGATGAAATGAGAGGCATTAAAAGATCTCTCGCTCTCTCTCTCTCTCTCTCTCTCTATCTATCTTTTTCTCTCTCTTTATTTCTCTCTCGCCGCGATTTAGACGGATTGTTTCTCGTGCAGCGCTCGGTCGAATCGTGCGCTCTTTTCATCATCCGAATTGATGATGATGGTGATGAGGAGGAGCGGGAGGATGATGGCTGCGACTCTGGAGGAAGAAGGAAGCGAGAAGAAGATGGGGGGCAGAAAAAAAAACACGAACGGGGAGCGACGATTCTACGTCATCATAAGTACAAATACAGGCAAGGAAAACCCGTCTTCTTCTCCTTCTTCGCTCCTCTTCCTCCTCCTTCTCCTCTTTTCATCCGGTATCGTACGCGATAAACAACGGAATCGGGGACTTTATTCGCAAAAACAAGGAACAGAAGAAAAGGGAGGAGGCAGATCAACCTGTAGGAGGGTGGGCGAGGATGAGGGATGACGGCGCGAGGAAATGGGAATAAAGAAATTTTCATTACGTCTCTCTCTCGCTTTGTGTGTGTGTGGGTAATAATTCCATCCAGGTACCGGATCAATAACGATCATCATCATCATCATCATCGTCGTCGTAATAAAATTATGATTGCACGAGGGGCCGCGGAGGAGACGAAAACGTTCCGAGGACAATGAGGAACTGCGAACGAAAGGAACGAGGAAATGGCAGAAAGGAAACTCGTGGGAAAAGCCAAAGAAACGGATAAATAGTGGAGAAAAGAGGCGGCGTTAATGAATTGCGGCAAAAAAACGATGTTGCAAAAAAAACGAATGGCATCATAGTCGAGACAAAAAAAAAGGCGATGAATAAATCGTGGCGACTCGCGAAAAAGAGTGTCAAAGGTAGAAAGAGACCGGGCTGAAATAAATTTCGCGGCGCGCCCCCCTCCCCGTGTCGCCCCCCTTCCCGCAATAGTAATCAAAAGGAATTATTGATCAGTTTTTAGCACACACACACACACGCTCACACAATAATATAATGAACGTACGTCTTCTGGTCGGTTTCTCGGTGGATGCGCCGGTCGTTGTCGTCCGTCGCTATTCATCACACGCAAACGTACATTACACGGGATTGAGAGAAAGATGGAACGAACGCGAGTGAAACGGGAAGAAATCTAGAGAGAGATGAAGAAAAAACAAATGACGAAAGGGGAGCGAAGAAAAAATAAGCGCTTTTACAGGGCTCTGGATTCGATTCGACGTCGTGGACGCACGCGGAAACGAACCCTGCAACTGCGGGTGTTTTTTTCTGGTGGATGCGCCGGTACGAGCCGCTCGACTCTAGATGGTGCTGCCGGTGCCGCAAGTTACCGATCGCCGCGCGAACAAAGAGGCGTCGCAATTGAAGAGGTGGAGGATGATCGACGGTCCGGTTACTGACAGGTGGTTTAAATTATGTCATCCTCGTCGCCAGCAATCGGCTGCTTCTTAGTTCTTCAATCCAATCGATGGTCGAATTGCGTCTTTCTTCACGCTTGCGATTTCAGTAATTCTTCGCCAATCGATTCAACCATCGACTCCGAAGCGGAAAAAGTCGCCGCAACCGGAACTTACTTTATCCCGTTTTCCCGATGGCTGCGTCGTCGTTAACAGCGACCGGCGATTGTTTTTACGTAAGCGTCAAATCCGCTCCGGGAACGAGACGAAGAGCTTTTTGCGGAGGAGGACGAGGCGGAAGTTGCAAAATAATAATCGCAAACAATAGACGGTTGATGTGTTTGCATAAACGAACTTGACTGCTGGATGATGGTTCGTTAAAACGTTCCCGGATGATATGCCCTCGGACGATGGATGATGATGATGACGGCGATGAGGAAAATACGCCACGAGAAAAGCGAAGAGGACGGAAAGGAAAAAACACAAGCAAAAAACAAACGGATGGATTCCTTCGGGGCAAGTTAACAATTCCAAAGGCGGCAAGAGATTATTATTAGTGCGAGAAAACGTTGCCGGATGGATCGGACGAAGAGAGAGAAAGAGGCGGTTTGTTATCTCCACCGATGGCGATGCTGGTGGAAGGAAGAAGGACGAAATAATAACGATGCGCGACGGTGCCACCATTTAGAAGCGGCAAACTGAAGAGGAAGAGGAACGACTAGTATCTGCTGCTGCTGGTGCTGCCGTTGAGTAAACATCGCGCAAATGAAAACCAAACAAGGCGACGATGATGAGCTCCGAGCGGAATAATGCGAGGGTTCGAGCGGAGGCCGTTCGGTCCTTCGCGGCGGTGGGCGATGCGGTCGAGGAGGACGAGGAAGACGAGGAGGAGAGTAACCGGTTGCCGGGACAACCGGGGGTGCTGACCAATGGATGGTGCGGTTCTTCGGCGTCTGCCCACCCTCGGACCGAGCGGTTAAAGCGTCCAATCTTGGAAACTCATTCCACGCATCGTTGCTTCCGACACAAATTTCAAGAGCAAGAGCAAGAGAGGGAGAGAGGGAGAGGGCGAGCGACGCGTGTACACGTGTGCACGGGAGAATTGCGAGCGTCGGTAATTCTAATTCGATTGATGCGCTTTCGTTGGGGAATTCGATTAAAACCGGCGCAAAAGAATGAAGATTGAAACAAAAAAAATAGAGGTACCTCGAGTACCGGTTGTGGTTGAGCTCGGGCAGTTCCTGCTTCGGTCCGGGGGTGACGATCGCCGTGTGATGGTGCGTGGTGCCGTGCGGCGAGAGGCCGGGATGATGGTGGTGATGGTGCGGCGTCGGCGTCGGTATCAGGCCGGTCGGCGAGAAGCGGTAAAAGTCGCTCGGCAGGCTGGACGTCGAGATCGGCAACGCGCTCGGATACGGGCTGCGGAAGCCCGCGCCCGGCGACAGCGGGTACATCGTCGGCGTGTGCCTGCGGGAGAAAAAAGAAAAATAGAAGAAGGAAAAATTAACTTTTAATCGATCGATCCAATTTCCCTCTCGCATTATTTCATAATCCCTTCGATTCGCTGGTACAACAATCACATTCTCCTTATCAACTCGAGCGAACGTCATTTAATGCGGTCGCGTCGGATGGCTTCCTCTCCGGTTTCCCCAATAACCAGAAGGATGAAAGCGGAAAAGGAGCGAAGGAGAGGAAGGAAATAACGCAACCGCATATAAACCGATTTCGTTCGAGGGCGAAGTTAGGCGGAAGAGAATGCACCATTCTAAGATCATCATAATAACGTAATTGGACCGGGGAATGGGCGCAGCAGAGAGGCAACCGCAAAGACCAACGACGTAATGGGAAAAATAAGGGAGGAGATAAGGCGGAAAAAGAAACGGGGAATAAGGAGGAGGACTTTTTCTTTTTCGTTCTCCTCTTACCCGTCGATAACGATCCTAACGAAGGACAATATGACAATAACGACCACCGCCGAAGAGAACAACACAAACATTTGTACCGTTGAAGAATGGAACTAATAAACCGGACCGCTTTCTTTCTTATGCCGTTTCAAGCGGCTTACGGTCCTTTCGCTCGGCTTCTTATTTCTTTTTTCTTTTCTTTTCGTTGTTTTCTTGCACCGTTCGTATTATTAACCTTTCTCGTTACGTTAACTGCTCCACTTGAGCTTCTCGATCGTATAAAAGCAAGTCGGTTGGATTTAACATTATATTTGCGGATCGTTTATTCCGAAAGCCAATCCAATTAAGAAAAAATAGTGCCAGAAATTATTAATTCAAGATCAAGTAACTAAGAAAGCTACGAAAACTAACTGATGTTAGAGGAAATTAACTTCAAAGTATACGAAAAGTAACTAAATTTAGAAAGAAAACGACTAAAAGATTAAGGGAAACTACGTAAACAAACTGAAGTTAGAAGAAATTGACCTAAAAGTTTACGAAAAGTAACTGAAAGCAATGAAAACTAAATTTAGAAAGAAAACAATTAAAAATTTTGGAGAAGCTACGACAACTAACTGAAGTTAGACGAAACGGACTTCAAAGTTTACGAAAAGTAACTAAAAACAAAGAAAGTAATTAAATTTACAAAGAAAACGACTAAAAGTTTAAGGGAAACTACGTAAACAAACTGAAGTTAGAAGAAATTGACCTAAAAGTTTACGAAAAGTAACTGAAAGCAATGAAAACTAAATTTAGAAAGAAAACAATTAAAAATTTTGGAGAAGCTACGACAACTAACTGAAGTTAGACGAAACGGACTTCAAAGTTTACGAAAAGTAACTAAAAACAAAGAAAGTAATTAAATTTACAAAGAAAACGACTAAAAGTTTAAGGGAAACTACGTAAACAAACTGAAGTTAGAAGAAATTGACCTAAAAGTTTACGAAAAGTAACTGAAAGCAATGAAAACTAAATTTAGAAAGAAAACAATTAAAAGTTTAGAAGCTACGACAACTAACTGAAATTAGAAGAAATTGACTTCAGTTTACGAAAATAACTAAAAATAATGAAAACTAACTAAATTTAGAAAGAAAACAATTAAAAGTTTAGAAGTTACGACAACTAACTGAAGTTAGAAGAAATTGACTTCAGTTTACGAAAGTAACTTAAAACAATGGAAACCTACTAAATTTAGAAAGAAAACAATTAAAAATTTAGGAGAAGCTACGACAACTAACTGAGGTTAGTAGAAACGGACTTCAGTTTACGAAAAGTAACTAAAAACAATGAAAACTAACTAAATTTAGAAAGAAAACAATTAAAAATTTAGAAGTTACGACAACTAACTGAAGTTAGAAGAAATTGACTTCAGTTTACGAAAGTAACTAAAAATAATGGAAACCAACTAAATTTAGAAAGAAAACAATTAAAAATTTAGGAGAAGCTACGACAACTAACTGAAGTTAGTAGAAACGGACTTCAGTTTACGAAAAGTAACTAAAAACAATGAAAACTAACTAAATTTAGAAAGAAAACAATTAAAAATTTAGAAGTTACGACAACTAACTGAAGTTAGAAGAAATTGACTTCAGTTAACGAAAGTAACTAAAAATAATGGAAACCAACTAAATTTAGAAAGAAAACAATTAAAAATTTAGGAGAAGCTACGACAACTAACTGAAGTTAGTAGAAACGGACTTCAGTTTACGAAAAGTAACTAAAAACAATGAAAACTAACTAAATTTAGAAAGAAAACAATTAAAAATTTAGAAGTTACGACAACTAACTGAAGTTAGAAGAAATTGACTTCAGTTTACGAAAGTAACTTAAAACAATGGAAACCTACTAAATTTAGAAAGAAAACAATTAAAAATTTAGAAGTTACGACAACTAACTGAAGTTAGAAGAAATTGACTTCAGTTTACGAAAGTAACTTAAAACAATGGAAACCTACTAAATTTAGAAAGAAAACAATTAAAAATTTAGAAGTTACGACAACTAACTGAAGTTAGAAGAAATTGACTTCAGTTTACGAAAGTAACTAAAAATAATGGAAACCAACTAAATTTAGAAAGAAAACAATTAAAAATTTAGGAGAAGCTACGACAACTAACTGAAGTTAGTAGAAACGGACTTCAGTTTACGAAAAGTAACTAAAAACAATGAAAACTAACTAAATTTAGAAAGAAAACAATTAAAAATTTAGAAGTTACGACAACTAACTGAAGTTAGAAGAAATTGACTTCAGTTTACGAAAGTAACTAAAAATAATGGAAACCAACTAAATTTAGAAAGAAAACAATTAAAAATTTAGGAGAAGCTACGACAACTAACTGAAGTTAGTAGAAACGGACTTCAGTTTACGAAAAGTAACTAAAAACAATGAAAACTAACTAAATTTAGAAAGAAAACAATTAAAAATTTAGAAGTTACGACAACTAACTGAAGTTAGAAGAAATTGACTTCAGTTTACGAAAGTAACTTAAAACAATGGAAACCTACTAAATTTAGAAAGAAAACAATTAAAAATTTAGGAGAAGCTACGACAACTAACTGAAGTTAGTAGAAACGGACTTCAGTTTACGAAAAGTAACTAAAAACAATGAAAACTAACTAAATTTAGAAAGAAAACAATTAAAAATTTAGAAGTTACGACAACTAACTGAAGTTAGAAGAAATTGACTTCAGTTTACGAAAGTAACTAAAAATAATGGAAACCAACTAAATTTAGAAAGAAAACAATTAAAAATTTAGGAGAAGCTACGACAACTAACTGAAGTTAGTAGAAACGGACTTCAGTTTACGAAAAGTAACTAAAAACAATGAAAACTAACTAAATTTGGAAAGGAAACAATTACAAATTAAAGAAAACCTACTAAAACAAACTGAAGTTTGGAGAAAACCGACGAATACTTTTCAAAAAGTAACAAAGCAATCGTTCGTATTGTACTCACCAAGATGCTGCCACCTGCGACATTTCCGGACTAAGCATCGGATACGGATACTGGCCCGGACTAAAGGGATACATCGGAGGTCGCGTAAGGCCTGAAAGAGAAACGAGAAGTTAATAAAAAACTGATCGCACGAGAAATTGTAACCTTAAAAAATCCTTTAAGAAAAAACTACCACACAAATCATCGATAACGATTTTCCCCATATTTTCTACGTTGTTCTTTGATGGACCATCGATTGATTTATAGATCTGCACTTCGTTTTGAAAAGTTTAATAATAGAATTGGATCAAACACAGAGAGAGAGAGAGAGAGGAAATTAATTAAAAGGTAAACGGATTGTACGCATACGAAATACTACAGATGATAATAATGTGACCGAAGCAGCAGCTAGGAACGAAGGAACAACAACAAAAGGGCAAAAACGTGGGGGTTGGCACGACTCTTCGTTCTGCTGCTATTTTTTTTCTCTCTCTTTTTTTACTCGTCCTCCGCCATCCTCCTCCACCTATACGTTTCATTTAGCAAAGGTACATAATAAAAATGTAGGCTTCCTAATGATATATTTATACGCGAATTAAAAGAAGAAACGAATCGAAATATGTACAAAAAAGAAATGATAAAAAGCATTGTGTAGAAAAAAAGAAGGTAATTTTACGGCAGGGAAAAAGCGAAATTAATGGGGAGGATTTATTACAATATAATAATTATTTATACCGTTTGCCTTGTAACATACACACAGATCTACGTAGCAATTTTCCACGTTTCTTTCTTTCGCATTTTCCTTTAGTTAACGATTATTATTAATCCATCCACTAATGTCAAGGCGTATTTATTCGCAGAATTTTCTTCTTCAACCATCGACATCATCACAGTGGTTTACCTTTCCAATGATAGTAAACGTTATGACAGGAACGGGAACAAGCCGATGACAAGAATTTGAAAGACGTAATAAAGGGTTAACAAATAATATAAAAACAAGAAAAAAGTATGTGTGGGGAAGGGGTGATAGGGCTTACGTGTAGAATAAAAAATAAGGGTGGAACATTAAATAGGAATGAGCGAAAAAAAACCTTTTTCCCTCGTTTTGTCTTTTTCTGCAACGACAATCTAATTAATTATTCATCCGCGTCGTGTATCCTCACTTATTAATAATTTAAACAATGTAAAATTGTGTATTCTTCTTGCTTTTATTACCATCAGACAACTTACTCCTCTTCAGAGACGAATTAAGAACAATACATGAAGATAGAAGAAAATCAATTGCAAGTTGGAGAAACACGCCGAAAAGCTAAGAAAAGTAACTCAAGTTAGCATAAAAACAATTTAAATTGCGAGAGGAACAACTAGATGAAACGAAAAGTAACTGAAACTGGTGGAAAACAATTCAAAGTCAAGGAAACGTAATTGAAGTTAGGAGAAAAACAACTAAATAAAACGAAAAGTAACTGAAATTGGTGGAAAACAATTCAAAGTCAATGAAACGCAATTGAAGTTAGGAGAAAAGCAACTAAATTGAACGAAAAGCAACTAAATGGAACGAAAAGTAACTGAAACTGGTGGAAAACAATTTAAAGTCAAGGAAACGTAATTGAAGTTAGGAGAAAAGCAACTAAATGGAACGAAATGTAACTGAAACTGGTGGAAAACAATTCAAAGTCGTAATTGACGTTAGGAGAAAAACGATTAAATGAAAAGTAACTGAAATTAGGAGAAAAACAACCAAATGAAGCGAAAAGTAACTGAACTTGGTAGAAAACAATTCAAAGACAAGGAAAAGTATTTAAACTTAGGAGAAAAATAATTGAAATTTAAGGAAAACGATTAAAATCCCAGAAAAAGTAACTAAAAAACAAGAAAACTAACAAAAATTGGTGGAAAACTCGCTGAAGTTAGCTGAAAATCACTTAAAAGTTGAAGCGACATATTTTTGCTGTCACCGTTCTGAAGGCTGGTTCATTATTGCGGATTTAAAAAGCTTTAAAATTCGCGAAAATAAAAAAATGCCATCGTCATTATCGCAACCGGTATACATATGCGTATCGATTTCGTCATCTTCGTTCCATTATTTCCCGGCGTTCGCAGAAGGGAACCCTTCCCTTTTTTACGTCGTCTCCCCGTTTGCTCCCTTTTCATCACCCCCCGGTCGCGTTCTTTATCCCGATGACAATTACACGAAGGGCTTAATTTAAAGAGAGAAAAAAACGTCCTTTACTCCTTCATCCACATACATGCTCCAACGTTTTTCTTTTATTTCCCTTTATTACGATCGTTGTAATGAGAGCGTGGATTCTCTCCCTTTTCAAATATTTTTCTTTTTCCACTAACTCTTTCGTCAGGTTTCTTTCCCACTTTTCGGGGGCCGTCGTCACCGTCGTTGCCAATCGTCATTTGATAGTCTTCGCCGTCGATGTTAATAACGAGGAATCGATCGCCCTCGAACGCGAAACAATTCGACCGTGAAAATTGATATCGATGCCTATTTGCAATCCTTTCGCCCTACGAAGGACCTTTTCCCCACGACTCCTTCGCCAAACTTCATCTCCAACGAGCCCCATCGTGAGCATGTGGTTTGTTCTTCGTCGTTTTGCGAGCGAAAGCCACAATTGTGCCGTACGGAATTAATTGACGCGACGCCAATTAGCCAAATTTCGCACGGCACGAGAGTCGAAAATAAATCGCAAAACAACCCTTCCGCTGTCACATCGCCTCTCGTCATTACCATTCGTAGGTTTCGCTAACCGGCAACTAAATAACAATCGGCAACCGATTTTATTTTACTTTTCATCCTAACCGCACTAATTGCCCCCGAACCGTTCCCATAAATTGGCACGTGTCCCATTCGTAACGAGGGCACTTTTGCACTTCTTCTTGCTGGTACGTTATCATTATTTGAGGCGTACCGGAGAGAAGCGCAACAATGACACTAATGCAGCTCTTCGGCCGCATTAAGTGAAGAGCTTCGCTTTTATTTTTTTTATTTTTTTCGGCTGCGAAAACGAAAAAGGGAAACTTTTTTCTGCCAATCGTGCGACCGCAATCGATTCGCGTTAATCAAGTCGGGGACACGTGCGCGCCACGGCGATCGTTAGTTTCGGAGGCGATAGGAAAAACAGCGCAATTTCGCAATCGGTGCAATTGTTTTGTTCGCGACGATGCGTTCGTTAAGGATCCGGCTAATTGGTGCGCAAAAGTGATAATAATTGAAATAAAACGAGACGCAACAGAAAGGACTTCTTTTCGCTAATTTGCACCTTAATGGTGGCTAAACTAATTAATGAAAACGTGCGGATGACGGGCCCGAATTGCAAGATGTAAACGTGCAACTTGCGGTTAATTAATTTTAATTATGATACGTTACACAATCAACATCGCGCCTGCACGATAACATAATGGAGTCGCTCGCAAAATTGCGGAAGATTTACCGGAGAGGAAAATTTAGCAAACGCAAGTTAAACGACGGCATTAATTTGCGAGGAAACAGCCGAAAACAAAATCGCAAGTTGAGAAAAATTGATCGATTCCCAACGAGTCCAACCACTCCCTCCTCCTCCTCCGCGTCTTCCCGAAGGACTCTCGGAGGTGTTTTCCGTGTTTGTCAAAGTGCAAAAGAGACGGGGGAGGAAAAAAGGGCCGGCGCCGCCTTTGAACTTTGAATCTAATTTCCTCCTCCTCCTCCTCCATCCATCTACGTCTTTCTTTCCTCATCCACGCTTTCCGCCACGTACAAGAACAACGGCAGCCAGCGGAGACCGGTTAAATGCGCCATCGCTTCTTTCATTCCGCCTCCAACTCATTCGCATTATTGTTTTTTCGCTTCTTTTCTCGTGTCTAACTACGAACATTTTCTTTGTAGTTTTCCCCAATGCACCTTCTTTCCCCCCCGTCATTTTGACACTTCTTTCGGCACGCCCAACGGAAAAAAGTTAATTCCTCTGAAGCGTTTAGCATTTCGAATCTCCCGAGGCAAGAATTCTTACGCTGCGAGTGTTAACAATTTACTAATTTCGACTTTCCTCGCGGAAAATTGTTAATGTAAATTTAATTAACGGCCGTAGCATCGATAGAAACGTAGGACGAATCCGATGGCAATTAATTTGGCCGTTGTTTGTGGAAATCTCTAGCGCGTTTTTACGCTCGTTCTTTCAACGGGCGCAGCGAAGAACCTGATGGATGGATTAAACGGTTCTCTACGCCCCGTTGATTACGATTTAATCGGCGGACGGAGATGCAAATAAAAAAAAAGACGACCTAACGATCAGTCATGAGAGAGGCTGAAGAGGATTTCTTCTCCTATTTTTCCTTTTCGTTCACAAATCATCAATTAACGATTACTTAAACGGGACCTTGAGCTTGTAATTGTTATGAATGAAGGTAGAGGAGGTACGGGAAAAAAATCGAGAAGAGCTCGAAGGCAACTTTTTCCTCAAACACCGTCCGTCCGTCCATCCAGCGGATCCGTGGCCGGTAATCATTGTTTATTATGTGCGTTATAAACGGCAGAAAACGAATCAAATTAGAAAACGAGAATAACACGAAAGTGTGTGTGTGTGTGTGTGTGAAAGAGTGAAAGGAGTTAAATGGTACCTGGAACGACGACCGAAAAGGAGAGGAAGAGCGTAAAAGAGGCTTGCGTGTCTTTAGAAAATGTTAAAAGTTGCGGACGGCGGTTGCTTGCTTACACAGGTAGCCGATGTACAATTAGCGATGCAAATTTATAGGGCGCGAGCAGGTGAAAGTCAACACTTGACCATTATCATCATCGAAACAACAACAACAACAACAATCGATAGAGAACCACCAACAAGAGAATTCGCCCTGTTTTCAATGAATGACGCTTATAGATTTGAAATAAGGGAGACCGCTAATTTTTTCTTTGAGAATTTGCAATTTTGCATTTTGATGCCGAAATAAAATGACGTTTCATCAAATGCTCTCCTTTTTGTTCGCAAATCCTTTCGAAATTAAATTCCAATCGCGCTAAAGTAAAAAGGGCAAATTGACTGGGAAACGATCATAAAACCGGATTAATAGCGGGGGTAGAAACGGATGAAAAGAAGGGCGCAGACCGGAAATTATGATCACCTGAAAGTGGCTCCTCCGTAAAATATAATAATAAATAATAATACGATGGATATTATGAATCGCTATTCCCTGGAAGTCATCCCTAAATAATCCCTTTTTTGCTGTCATCATCATCATCATCTTCATTCTTCGCCTACAAACCTTGTGATCGACCCATCGAGATTGCCATCAACATCATCATCATCACGATCGTCATGTATATTAAAAATATTTCCTAATGTTTAGTTACACACAATGTTATACAGGGGGATGGATGATGATCCATTCGTATCCATTCAATCAGGGATTTTTCTTTCCTTCTTTTTGTGTTGTCCACCCCAATTTTGTCATTGTTAAAAGTGCCTCGATAATGTATATAATAATATATCCGTTGCTCAGATCAACAAGTTCCATTCGAGGGCACCGTTCCATGCAGATAAAAGACATCGGGGGTTGGGGGGAAGAGGAGAATGATCTATCTACCAACTATTTATTTGCTTTTCGTACAAATGCAGCGTCCCCCCAGCAAATTACATGGCCGAATCTGTTCGACGACGACAGACTATAACAACAATCGAAATGCCATCCACTTCTTCATCAACAATGACGACGATGATAATAATGGGGACAGGAGAAAAAATTGATATAGGACTCTCTATATTGCATAAATGATCCAGATTCGCTTTTGCCAGATTTCGAGGGGTGGCAAACAAAAGAAGCGGTAGAAGAAGAGGAAGAAAGAGATGGCGAGCGAGGGGACATTTCCGGTTAGAGGAACCTGCCTTTTCGATTTGATGCGATCGAATCAAATTTTTCATTTTAATCAATGATCCATCTCTTTCTTAATTTCTTTTCCGTTTCCCCCTGCTCCTCTGCGATTTTCGCGCAATAACAAAATCCAATTATAGTCCAGTCAAATTAGATGAAAATTAGGCTTTTGTTTCGGAAAAAATGCGGGAAAGCTGAATTTTTGTATTAAGCTTCATAATGTTGGTTTTGACAAATTGTCAAAAGTCCCCAGCGATCCGAGTTGAGCTAAAGATTTTATATGGTGTCAAAGTGTCCAACAGTGGTTTTTCGTTAATATCTCCTTAACAGTCACTTTTAGAGGAAACGCACACGGTATCAAAGTTGTAGATTATGAAATTCCCTAAAAAAAAGTTGTTATCACTTTTATTTGTAGGACTAACCGGTTTGACAATAATTCGCAATAAAAACTTTCGAATCTTTGACACCATATAAAATCTTTAGCTCAACTCGGATCGCTGGGGACTTTTGACATTTCGTCGAGGACATCATTACGGAGGTTCATGCACGAAATTCAGCTTTCCCGGAATCTTTCCGAAGTAAAAGCCCAAATTCGAGTGGACTATTAAGTTAGTAGTAGCGCGAGCAAAACGGGAAAGAAAAAATGATCAGCAAAATAACAACATCAACAACAACAACAACAACCACCACCACACCACCACCACCCGGTTTCCGATGTACCTGTGGCGGCGAGCAGTGGACCGAGTCGCCTCCAGTCCGCAGGGCTGAGCGGGGACCCGCGACCCACGTACTCACCCATCGAACCGGTCTTCCCGTCCAATTGGTACGGCGGTATGCCCATGTGGGCGGGCGGCGGCTGCGACAGCGGGTCGCCGTTGTGACAGAAGAACGGCAGAGCGGCCCCCGGGTGTCCCGTCGGTGCCAGACCCATTTTTCCTGCCTGCAAAACACAAACGAACACACGCGGAAATTAATTATAATGTTATCGATTACGGGTGAAGGTTATTAATTAAAATTAGCAATCGCGGCGTGTTGGGAACAGCTGATCGTCGAAGTTTTACCGGCGAACTTCAAGCAAAGCCGCCGTTTGCCAAAAGTTGTTGCAAACTTTCGACGAACTTGTAGTTGTTTTCGGCGCACCGCCGCCTCCACCATTTCCTCGCTCTACCTCTACCTCCATTTTGCTTCCTTCGTTTAATAAACAGCAATCGATTAAGAACGCAAAACTTTCTTATTTTCTTGTCGAAATTTTAACTTTTTTTTATGCAAAAAGAAGTTGCAGAACGATTTCAACACTATTTCTTTCTTTTGTCTTCCCTTGTAAATTACTCCTCCTCAAAATTTGGCAGATTTATTTTGCCAAAACTTCAATTCGAACTTTGTTCGCATTATCACGCCGACAACTCATTTGTTAATTAACATAAGCCGTGCGGGGGAATCGTCACATGTTTATTATTATCGTATTCTTCGGGGGTTCGTGATTTCTGCGTAGTTTGTACCGAGCGACATTTATCGCTGGCAATTTGCATGCGAAATAACGAGGACCGGCGGAAATTAAGATCGGTTTATGAGGCAGTGCGCGCAAAGAAGAACGGTTAAACACGCGGACGCCGCTGACAGCGAGGGAAAAGAACGTCCGCGAGAACAATGAATCGCGCCCATTTCGTGATAACCGGCAGTTCTTCGGCGACGTTGTCTAGCCGAGGAACAAAAAATTGGAATTGATGAGGGCGCTAATGAATAGGTGAAATGATAATAATAATCGCGGCCGACGAAGAAGTACGATGAAAATTCGCTATTCTTTTGCAACCCTTTAAAGTTTTGCTTGACGTTTTTTTGCAATTCCTTCGCCATCATCATCATCATCGCTTTTTTTTTTTCGTTCTTCGCAGTTTCTTTTGCCATTTCTCCATCCCGTCGCTAGATCTAATTTACTCGTAACGCGTTTAGCGTTTCTTTTTTTATTATTTAATTTTCGCAACGCCGTGCGCCTATTTTTTGCCCCCTTTCCATTTCTTCGCAGACGATTCTTCCTCTTCTTATTGGACCGCCGCTGAAAGAGGAAGATGGCGCTATTTTGCTCAAGCGACTTTTTGCAACGTTCTTCCTTTTCCTCTTTGTCTTTCGCGTTATTATTATTATCGTACATTTCGTGACATGTGTAGATTATTTCAATTCCAATTCGATGCGTGTGTGTGTGTTCGTATAAAAACAGATCAAAGAGAAAGACTTAATAGAGAAAACTATTTATAAAACGGCGCCAAATGTTGATGTTGTTTGGTGTATATCAAAGGATTTCTTCTTTGCCGTCGCTCCTCCAGTTTATTATTATTTTCCACGTGATTAATATAATTCAATTTCGAATCTTTAGAAGATTATTATTCTATTTCTTCATCATCATCATCATCATCAGCATCGACTTCCAACGGCTTCTGGCTTCTTTTGAAAGTTTCTGCACTATCACTTTCTGCATTTTTCCGCCTTTCTTCAATTGTTTATTCCAATTGAACGCTAGTCGATCTCCAACCTCCAGTTACCATCGGCGAGCAGACAAACCGACAAAAGGCTATCGTTTGCCATTTGCAAAATCGATTAGCTCGATTTTCCGCGAGGAGAAAAATTACAAATCGCCCATTTCCTTCTTAATTTTCGTTTTCTATTCCTACCAAACGTAGGGAGGGAGGGAGGGAGGGGGCAAATGGGGAAGAACTAGTGGATGCAGGAAGCCCGGCGAACATATACACCCCCACCCACCCTCACCCAGAGCGGAGGGATTGTTATACATAATACATAAGCGATGGATTTTATGTAAGGGATCTTCGGTATATAAATGGTAATGTGGCTGGCTGGCTGGCTGGCTCCGGCTGCTGCTGCTGCTGCCGCCGCCGTTAGAAAGAGACGAAGAAGTGGAAGAAGTGGAGTTACCATGACGACCGGAATCTGTAGGGGTTCGTGCGCAAGCTCATCCCCGACACACCCCGAAACTGTAATAATGATAATGTGGATGATGACGATGATGGTGATAACGATGGAAAAGAAGTAAAAACGAAATCTAAGAGGGATGGCGCCGGAGAGAGAGAGAGAGAGAGAGAGAGGATTTTCTCCTCCGCAGGTCGACTTCCGGCCACTAATCGCTCTCATAAACCGATTTCCGGTGCGTGTCCAAACACATAACGGCAATCGATTGATAGAAACCAAGGATTTCTTCGCCCTTGAGGAACAAAAGAACTGCTGTCTCTTGAAAGTTTTGCAAAAGAGAATAATCCAATTCCGCACAACCAAATTTTTCTGCCTCCATGGCATCGCGATTAAGATCGGCCCTTTAATTTTCGCGATAGGCGATCGGCCCTTCGAAACGATCGCAAGGCCGAAGGCCCGGCGCATCCACCGAACTCGGCAACTCTTTGTGTCGAGCGGGTAATTCGATAACGTAATTGGCGAGTCGCCACCCCCAAAACTTTTTCTCTCGCTTATCTCTCATCTCTTTTAGCGACAATTTCGACAGATTGCCGATTGGAGTTTCTTCCTCGTTTCGCGCCAGATTTGTGCCCCCCCCCCCCATTCGCGAACTAATAACAGTCATTATCGCTGCTTTTAGTTTAATAATACGCTCCCGTGTGTTAGTCGCTTAAATTTTCGCTCTTAATCGCCTTTTTGCATCTGATACAAAAAAAAAACGCTGTGGGAGCGATTTTTGCTTTGTCCCGTCGATAAGCCCTTTTCAATTCGAGCTTTGTCGTTTGCAAAACACCGTTGCGAAACTGGGTGGATTAGATTTTTTTTGCGTTTTCCTGAATCCTACGTCAAGCGCTGGAAACGGGATATAGACGCAAGAAGAGCTGGGAGGATGAAGAGTAGGAGGAGGAGGAGGAATCGCATTTACCGCTCTCAATTATTACGGGGAAAACAGCACATTATTTTTTCCTTTTGCAACGGCGGAATTTCAATATATCGAATGGACACTCCGTTATTATATCTTCGTTGCCCCCGTATATTCTTGCGATCTTCCCTCCTTCCCGTTTTGTTACCAACGTACCCCACGGGAACTCGGTCGTTAATAACGCATGTGCGCCGTTTTTCCTTAGGATGCAAGCGCGAGAGAGCGGGAGAGAGAGAGAGAGAGAGCGCGAGGTTGCTGGACCAATGATTCCGGTCGATCCGGGACTCCGGGGCTGTGTCGCGGGTCCGCCCATGTGTGTAGATGAAGTTATCACGTTCGCTCGTTTCAGTTTTCTTTTTCCCCTCTTTATCTCTCCCTTATCTCTCTCTCCCATCCGCCCTTCGATCGACTAGTTTACCACGGTGTTAAACTGGGCTACGTGCAAGTGTCTTCGCGCCCATCGTCATTATTGCATCTTTAATGCATTTTCTTTTGCTTCTTTCCCGGGTTTAGCACCCGATTTGTTCTTCAGCATTCGGTGGTATAAATAGATCGAGCAACAATGGGATCCTAATCAAAACAAGTTCAACACGCAACCTCTTCGGCAAGAATCGATAACTCGATGCCTCTCGCTTCGCAAACGAATCTAACTTTCGCCGTTTAAATGTATGCTTTTCCCCTTCGATTCTTTTTTTTTCTGCGTGAAAAGATGTTATGGAAAAGCTGCGAGACAAAACCGGATTTCCATTGAAATTAAATCGTCCCGTTTCGCCCCCCATTCCCACGTGTCGACTTGTTTGTCCGCGTACGTGCAAAATGCGAAAAAAAAAGAAAAGAAAACCGCAACAACGTGCATAATATTGCGAATAATGGATGGGATACGGGCAAAGTACTTGATGAGGCGAGTGCGTTAAGCATTAAACGCGGAAAGGGAGCATGAGCGAGGGAGAGAAACCTTTTATAATCGTAACGCCGCAAAAAGAGATGAAAGAATTTGTTGGTCGTCTTCTTTCGTTTTTTTTTTTTCGTTCTCTTTCTCTCTCTCTCTCTCTCTTGTGGTAAGCACATTTTTAACAACAACAACAACAAAAAGCAGCAATAGAAGAAGAAGGAGGACCGGGAGAAAGTCTGGATGAGGGAAGAAAAAGCGGATTTCACATTTTCTCTTCGGCTAAAGAGGGACTTTGCATATAATCTCGCTCTTACCGAGGGGGAGATGACGACGATTGTCGATCGTTTAAAAAATAATAATATTCGAGGGGACATTAGGGAAAGAACCTTCGATAAAAAACGTCAGCCAAAAAGGGTCGCTTTTATGCAGAAAATAATAATCTACAAAAAAATATTATTTGCAACAAAAAATAATCACGGGCGGAGGATAAGCGAAATGGTAAACAAACGACCGACAATCGATCTCTTTTAATTTAATACCGTGTTTAACATCATCTTCCTTCTGTTAACGACCATCATCATCATCATCGTCGTGGCAGAAGGAGAAGAAGGAAGACGCCGCAATTAATTAGCGGCCGTTTCATTAAAATCATCCAGTTTGTACGTCGAAGGATGCGTTTGCAATAAAAGAAATCCTCAACAATAATTAGACCCGACCAAAAAAATTATTAATTAGTCGCGTCCGCAATGCGAGAAAGAGCGATCGCGCTTTAATGCCGAATCTTTTGCGCGCAAAAAGTGGCCACTTGAAAACCTCTTCGCCACTAATTAACGCGATAAAAATTAAATTTCAACTCCTTAATTAAATATTAATTAGACATAATTATGCACGTACGTACACCATATCAAGTAATTAAATTGCGAAATTAAATGCCACAATAAAATCGGGCACATCGAAGGAACGACGGCGACTTTTTTACAACTTTCGTTCACATGCGATCTAATTGGCGGAAAAGCGAAAACGCAAAATTCCTTTTCGTTTTCGCGCATAATTCTATTCAGCGAACGGTCGGAAAAGCGCGCGAGCCGCACAGGAAATTGTTAATCAACCGCTTCTTATTAATTTTATATATTTTCGTCTCGTCGTCGCGCTTTTCTTAGAAGACGGTTTCCTTCGACCGACTCGAGCCAAATCGATTCCCGTCGGCGAAGAGGTCACAATTCTTCCTCCATTAAACGGTTGCGCCGGGTCTTGAGATTACGAAAATAAACACCGGAGGCTTCAAAGAACGAAGATAATCGAGGGACGGCGACGGGGAGGAGGATGGGCTTTTAAGCGCGTAAAACGAGACACGTGCTAGAAATTAAAATAACTAATTACCATTAACGAAGAAGAAGTGGAGGACGGTGCGCGAGGGAGAGAGAGAGAGAGAAAAGGAGAGATCTACCGACTGTGGATGATGTTGATGATGATTAAAAGTTTATTACATCCTCGTCGTCATTTCATGAAACATGCAATTTAAATTAGCATCCGACTCTTCTTCGTCTCTTTTTATTCGCTTCTTGGGATTGCATTTCGATGACGACTCCTCGTCGTTAAACTCCAATATCCATCGAGTGGTAATCTCCGGTTTCGTTGTCTTGAGGCTCAAAAACAAAACCGAACCGCGCGAATTAATTCCTCATAGTTTCTAAACAAAAACGACGATAATCGAGGCGAAGTGGTAATTTGCGAATTCGTTTCGTTGTTGTTGTTGTCTTTTTTTGCGCACAAGTACGTCACGTAGCCGAAGTTATTGGAGGATCCATAATTTTATGCAAACGGCGACATTGTTCGTTTTTCTTTTCGCACTTTGTCGCTTAAATAGGAACGAGTTACCCAATTTGCATAACGTATTATGTAAGGCCGTTAATGAACGTTGGTTAACGTTCGCATTTTGGCGAATGCGAAAAGACGTCGGTCTATCGTCGTTTTCTTACTTCGCCCGGACGAACGACACGTATATCATCCACGTGATAATAACGATTATTATTGTTATTATATCAATAAGTAATTGATAGTTTAATGTGAAATTGAATAAAATCGGAGCGTTTCGTTTGTATTTATTATATCATTATCACGGCTGTTGTTATTATCATCGTAAAAGCAATTAATTAACATTTGTGATTTTAATACGTGCACCATATAACAATGGGACATTGTTTTGCGCGAGCAAATGCAATTTTCGCATGTACGTAATATTATTATTGGACTAATAATATTTCGCGCAATTATTTCCTATTTATTCAATTAGAATCGTTGTTGTTTGCAAAAGCAAAACGGCGAAAACGAATCGAAATTCCGCGCTAATAACGAAACAAACTGGAAACGTTTTTCGGATTCGCAATTTTACGGCTACGCGCGCGAATCGAGCAATTTTTTTTTGTATTAGACGATTAGTTAACTTTATCGGTTATTACAAAACGAAGACTTCTGCATTAAAAATTGATGCGTTTGCAAATAAAAAATCCATCTCCCGTTTCTCCTTACAGATTCATATACGTAAGCTTTTAATCCTTCCATTATACCGGAGGCTCGTTAGAAACGTAAAGAATCGACGTGGAAAAGAAGAAGTATTTTATTAATTTAAATCGCATTTCTTCTGGATTTCAATTCCTTCGTGTACTTAACATTTATACTACGCAGAGAGATAGAGAGGCAATAAGAAAAACGCGAGGAAAAGAACGAAGAACGCGAAGATGCTGGAGGACGGTTGGAATTTAAATGAGCGGTTTTATAACGTGCACGTAATAAGACAAAGAAAAACGGTTAATAATAATGATAATACCTTCGCTAATATGGTAATAGTTTGTTGGTAAAGTGGGTAATAATAAATATTAAGTGCGACGGAGAGAGTCTGCAGAACGAAGAACAGACGAAGCATCTATTTACCACCGTGTCGGTGGAGTTCTTCTTCGAGAAACTGGTCATGTTGCGCGGAATTCAAGGACGAATGGTAAACGACAATGAGACAATAAACGCTGACGATGACGAGCCACCGGTAACGTCCGGTCGAGTTTTTTGCACGTTTCTCTTTCGCGAATCAATCTATTGCCAACTTACCAACATCATTCGCTACTGACATTAAGAAGATGATTGATGGCGTCTCCTCGCGTTGACAGTGAACCAATAAAATAGCTGCAAAACTATTTTAATACAGCGATTGATAAGCGAAGAAATGCGAAATTGGCATAAATTGCGCACATAAAATCAAAAAAGCCGCTTTCCATTCGCATTTCCGCACGGTTTCAAGCTTAACTTCTTAACAATTTCAATGCAAATTTCTTGCGTTAATTAACGAAAAAGTTTCGCGTTACTTGCATTGAGGCGAATTAATCTAACGTTGAGAGAAATGAAGAACAATTAATGCGAAAAAATGGGGGGCGTTAATTAGTTTTTATGGCGCGTTTGCTGTTTTAATTATTAATTTTTTTTGCAAGTGTGTATGACAATGGGACGTAATCGAATGAAAAAATCAGAGTTTTTAATTAAATCAACAAATTACAAAAAAAAACAACAACAACGTTTCATTGCGTTAAATTGCGGTTTTTACGTTGCAAATTAAAAACGAACGTCCACAAAACGATTCGCATCATAATGCACTCGCGCGAAAACGCAACACGTCTCTCGTGCGAATCCTCCGCGAAATTAAGCGCGGCGACGTTTAGAGAACGTTATTTTCGTTTGGGAAAATTCGCGAAATTCGCAAGTATTGCGAAAATACATCAAAGGAAATTTATTTATTTCCTATTTCTGCCCCGTGTTCTTCGCCGCCCCGGCAAACGTTATTAGATTTAATGCGAATGGACGCGGAGCGAGCGTGCGGGGGGGCAAAAACTAAAGCGTGCCGCCTTTTAAATTGGACCGAGTTATTTTCACTTTAAACGTCTTCCTTAAGGCCCTCATCAACTGTTACGCGTCGAGTTGGTCTACTACGAACGATTAAAACAAAAAATTACGATTTTGCCAAAAACTTTCGGCAAACATCGCAAACCTATTTACGAAAACTAAATTGCCAATTACCGCTTTCTTTTTTTGTTTGTTTGTTGTTTTCTTTTTGGCAAAGTTGCCCTTTTTCCGTCCATTTGCCTGCTAACTAAAGACCGCACATAATTCGTTTCCTCTTCATCATCATCTTCGCAGAGGACTTGCCAACTTGTTAATTATAGTGTTTTTAAGCGCCATCAACCACCCAGAACATATAAGCGAAACAAATTCGACCCTCCATCATCATCATCATCATTATTACCGCATCGCCATAATGACAGTCATCGAAAAAAGAACGCATTAGATGCTCAATAAACACGGAATTGCGAACGAGGTTTTCAGCAACTTCGGTTCCATCGACAATAAATACGCACATTGTTGTCGATTGCGTTGAATGCCGTTCGGAAGGATCGAAATCGCGTGACTTTTAAACGAAGCAAAAAAGCAAAAAAAAAGAAAAAAAAGGGAATACGAAGGGCAAAAGGCAAAGAAATACGGTAGAGTCGGTCTGTGACGAACACTGCTTGAAAAAAGAACTCGCGATTAATGGCATTAAAGACAAATTAAACTCGAAATAGAAAGCGAAATTAACAGCAATTAGCGCGCATTTAATGTTGGCCTTTTGCTGATGAGCAAATAGAATTAGCAGGCGCAAAATCAGGATTTATATTAGTATTTGAGAGCATTTGATGAGCCTCAACCGCAGATTTCTTCATATTGAAGAAGAGAATTAAAACCTCACGCAAATGACGAGAATTTGGCTCGCAAACTGACAATATCAATCGAGAATAACTTTGTGACGCAGACACAATTCGACTAATGTGAATGTGGTGTAAATGTTGAGAGATATTTCGATCGCAGCTTACCGCTAAAACTGTTTGTAAGAAAACGGCACCAGCAAAGTTATATAAAATTTTTTTGACAACGTTTCGTTACCGACAACGTCCTGCCTCTACTGTATGTGCGAAAAAGGAAATAACGTACAGGGTGCGGTAGAGTTGTAATTAGCGCATTAAGGCCACGGGCCCGCCTCTACAACTCTTCGCCCCGCACGGAATACCAGTTTCCCTAATTAATTCGCCTCTTTCTTTATACGCGTATAACTCAATCGCGCAATAAATCCAATGCAGAAACGAAGGGGGAGTTCGCAATTTGCAGTTGGTACCTCTTGACGATGAATGATATCCCGAAAACAATAAAATATAAATGATGATGAGGAGCATTTCGGTCGAGTCGCCGCGTTCCCGCCAATTAATTCGAGGCGATCGCAACGAGAGCAACGAAAGAGAGGAAAAAGTTAAGCGAACGTAAATGGCGAATTAAATGTCGTTCTCGTTTTGGCAAAACGCACGTTGATGTCGTTGATGATGATGATGATGGGCGACGACATCGATGATAACGAGCGCAGATGTTCATTAATTAAAAACAAGAGGGAAAATGTACGAGCGGAGAAGGAAGAAAAGAAAGAAAAAAAAAAAGAGGAACGCGAACGAATTCCTCTTCTCTTTCATTATTTTCGTTCCTTTTTCCTTTTTATAACGACGTAAATGTGATGTTGATGATGATGATGGGTGTACGAAGAAAAAACATTTAAAAGAGATATATTGAAAATGATGTTGATGTTGATGATGATAAACCAACAACGGGTCCATTTTTATTTTCTGCTCTTCTTCTTCCATTCCCTTTTTATTATTATTATTTTGCATTCGCTAATTTTCAAGTGTACATATAAAGAAAAAACAAAAAAAAAAAGAAGGCAGGAAATGCAAACAGAATGGCACAAGAATAAAAGAGATGATGATTTCAAAAGGGAACATAATAATCGTCCGTGGTGAAAAAGAATGACGACGAACAAGAAAAAAAGAGCGAATGAAAAAGGAGAGACCGAGAAATTGGAACGTGAATTAGAACAAAAGGCGTCGTTCCGGGCTCTCTAATTAGGGGGCCGCATTGTTGACGATGAACTATTTTACATGTATATGAAACAACGCAAAGAACAACAACAACAGCGTTCAAACTTCGCTCCTTTTTTGCAATTCCTTCTTCTACTTCCTCCTCCATCCATTATTAATTTATCATCCCCTTTTCTTTAGAATTATTCAATGGGAAAATTATTTCTTCCGCAGAAATCCGCCTCTTCCATAAAACTCTGCTTCCTCTCTCTACTCGCCAAAGAGTCGCCCTTAAATGATTACATTCAATAATATTGCTTCAACATACGCGCGCATAGGTCCAACGGCTCCGTTGTTTTCTCCTGTTTTTTGCGTTTTTGCCAATTTGCATGGGACCGACCAGAAAACGAACGGCAGCAAAATGCAGAAGAAAAAAAAAGCGGAGAACAAACTAGGGGGCCGAAAGCGAGGAGATCGATGGAATGTATCTAATAACGAGATTCCCACTTTGAAGTTTATTTTAATCATCCAACCATCCATAACCATCCAACCAACGGGGCAAACGTAGGGAGAGAGCGAGAGAGGCGAAGGATAATTACAATACACTCGAATGGACACGAGGCGTCCGTAGATCCCGGGGAATTGGATGCGATGGAACGAACTGCGGCGATGATATTAGGCGATGGCGATGAT
The DNA here is from genome assembly GCA_963695495.1 of Hololepta plana. NCBI lineage: Eukaryota > Metazoa > Arthropoda > Insecta > Coleoptera > Histeridae > Hololepta > Hololepta plana. The sequence continues at coordinate 4,895,390 of OY968840.1, read as the reverse complement.
ATTGGACGATTGGAATCCGTCCGATTTGTGTGTGTACGCGATGATCGTTCGAAGTGGAAGAAGGTTTCTCATCAAACGGGCGAACGGGGCGAAAAATGCGGTAGAACGAGGAATAAGGAAAACGAAGAAGAAGAAGAAGAATCGGTGATGAAAATTCCATCGACATCGAGACCACGCCCGAATAGTTTCGACGACTTTTCCTTCCGTTTTTCGCCCGCTTATACGTGGGAGGAAATTTAAAATAGCTGCAAAAAGCGAGAAAAGACGAATGGGAAAGAGTTCGGCGTCCGGATTGTTTCGCACTCGAGCGTGTCCGCGTGCGTTCCTTGCCAAAAAGAGGAAACGAGCGACCTTTGGCACCGGAAACCTTAATAATAACGTCTTCCTCGTCGGAATCCACGTTGCGACCCCCCGATTTCCTCGCGCCCTTTTGCGCGCGTGTGACAAGATTCTAATAAAATTCCCAACACGATCCTCTCTCCTCGCTCGCATCAACATCTTTAACACACTCGCCCTTTGTTTTCTGGCCGTCAATTTAAAAATGCAAATTGTGCGATTTTAAGCAAATTTCTGCGAGCCTTCCAATTTTGAGTGCGTCATTTTTTTTTTAATTCCGTCGAGGAATTGATCGACTGCGATGGGAATAACGATAACTAACGGTGGTGCATACGATTTTACGATATTAACAGGGGGGCTGCTTTCCATCGTTTCGGGGGACGTTATGGCGACGGCTGCGAGGGAAGGAAGATGTCGAGGAACAAAATGCAGAGCGAGCGAACGAACGTATGTATATATATGTGTATCCTAAATGAGCATTGAGACGTTGCGTAATGGCGCCCACACCCGCTTCGGAAGGGCGCCCCGATCCGATTTGGAGGGCGGCATCCTTTGATCTCGCCGCCCTCGACGTCGTCGTCTCTCTCCCTCGCACACACACACACAGCTTCTCATCCCCCGTGGCGGCGCCCTTTTCCTTCTTCCCCACATCGCTCTCGCTCTCTCTCCCTCGCTCTCTGCAGATTTCGCCATCCGATGAATCCGACCAACCTCGTCGCGAAAATTCCACCCTCATCCCATTTACACGTTCATCCCTTTTCCGCACTCATCCGCGCGGCTCTTTATTCATTCATTTTCCAAACTCTTTCTCTCTCTTGCTCTCTCGCCTTTTTTCGCTTTCCTGTGCCATTTTAATTTCCATCGCTTTTTTTTTGCACGCAAGTGACTCATCAATTTCTGCCTGTTTCGTCTCTTTTTGCTCTCTCTCTCTCTCTCTCTCTCTCTTTATTGCAAATTGCACGCGTTCGGTTGCTCAATTTTAATTTGAAGAGTTCGCACAACGACGTCGTCGACGCTGAGGACTTGCCGTTGAAGAATTCCGAACGATTTCCAAATTGGATGATTCCATCGCAGTTTCCCTCCCCGCGATTTTCGCTTTCAATCTTTTGTTTTCGCTCCAACTCGTCGATACAAAAATTCGACGTCGTTTTTATTGTAAAATGCAAATTAATTGCTGGCATCAACGCGAGTCGACTTAAAAAGAAGAAGAAAAACAAGAGAGAGTCTCAGTGTTGAGGGCGACGACGATCGTTTGCTTGAGATTCGCAAACAGAGTCTGGTGAAGCGTTTAGAGATCGACCATTATATCAAGGGGAAAGTTGGATAACGTCCATCTAAGGAAGAGGAAGCCGTAATAAAATGGATTAGGAAAGGACGAGCAATCAGGATAATGGGCCGGACACTTGATTCTCCCGGATTCCGTGTGTGTGTGTGTGTGTGTGCACAAAGGCCGAAAGTTTGTTATTATTATTATCATCCCCGTCGTGTGTACCTGCTCCAATCATTTTTTCCCAGTCCCCTTTTCTTCAAACTTGTTTGTTCGCTATAGCATCCTGAAGGAAATGTGGATTAATTCTTGATGGTTTTCAACTTTGACCGATTGATGCGATGCTTTAAGCCTTAAATGTAACAGGAGGAATTTAATGCCAACTTTTTATTACGTGGAGGAGGTGACGATGAATTTTGATCCTTCTTCACGTTAAATTAGAGGGAAACCGTAGAGAAAATAAATAAACCGAGAGGGACGTAATTAGCGAAATCGCATTCCTCGTTAATATCTTCGTCAGCCTCGTCTTTGTCGACGGCATCAAGCCCGAAAAGTCTTCGGTATCCTGTTATTAACGCGAACAAAAAAAAACACGAAAAGGGAAAATGGGGAAAACGAGGAGGAAAACGGGTACAGGATCAATTCGCAGAAACAACGTTTTCTGGTTAGATTATTATGCACGCATGCCAGATTTTAATCACTCCACCCCCCTAATTCCCTGCGCAACATATTATACCCAAATTCGTTGCCCCCCAAGCCCCCGATTATTATCACTATTACGGATCCTTTTTGCAAATACAAAAGCCCCTATCGACGGCGTTCCGTCCACTACAAAACCAACCCTACCAATTGAACAAATTGATTTTGAAGATCGTATAAATACGTTCACTGCACCAAAAAAAATTACACATTAGTAGGGCGAAAGAAAGACAGGAAAAAAAAGAAAGAGACAAAAAACGCGTACAAAGAGGGTAACAAGAGAGAGGCAACAAAGGGGCCTCCCGATTTTAATATACCGATCGCTTTGTTTCGGGGGGGGCGAGAGTAACGAAAGGGGGTTCGGGTTTCGGGGTCACGTCACATCGTGCATTCTATTCGAATGTAACGTTACGAGGGATGTAAATACACTTTATGAATTATTATATCATAATAATAATAATAATCATAACCATCGAGCCAGCAAGAGCGAAGAAATGGTTCGGCCCCCTTTTTAACATCACAACAATCGTAATAACACAACACATGTACTTAATAAATTGATACGATCGCAATAATGCGTTTAACATTTTACGCGAGGGGTCGGCCGGTCGATTGGTACAACAAAAAAGCGCGCTTGCAAAGAAATGGTGGATGCACCGGAATCGGGCAAAAATCGATTTTTGTCTTCATAAATAAGAGTTCTAAATTGCGAAATATGTTCGAATGAAAATTTACAACTGGTAAAGTTACATTGAACGTGGAATAAGAAGCGGCGGGGGCGACGAAACGAGATGGAGGCACGCAGAAGATTCATAATGACGATGGTAATTGGTGTAGTTTACTTCCACTGGATGTTCACGTATGCAAATCAAAGGAAAATTGGCGCGTGACGCTCGAACACGTATCGCCTTACCCCCAGCGGGTCCGCAAAAACGGTTCGGGGGATGGGCGACGGCAACAGCGGCAGCTACCACCAGCAGCAGCAGAAGCAAGTCTTCATTATCACTAATTACTATTACTGCTGTTTCTGTTGTTGTTGTTGTTGTTTCAGTGGCTGGTGCCTAGTGCTACTACTGTTACTTAAGGATATTAATTATAATGACAAACTCTCTCTACACGTTTATAATTATTATCGTCGTCGACGCGTCTCGGTTATTACGTTTCGCAAGGAGCCTTTCATGTCGGATTTCGCACGAACATAACGAGGCGACACCCAGAAACGTCCAAATTAATAACGAAAAAAAAAAGGATGAAGACAAACGAATTTTCCGTTCGAAAATACGCTCCTTTTGCAAATAAGAGTTTCAAACATTTGTACAAAATTGATTAGAAACTTAAACTATTTTGCACAAGTTGAAGTCCATGATGATACAATATACGAGGGTGGTTTGATAAATAACCTTGATTTATGTTAAATGACAAACGACAATTTCGATTTTAACGACTATCTAATTCTTCAACTTGGTAGTTTTGAAGTCCGAAGCAATTGTACCAGCGTTCCTCAAGCTTTCTGGTTCTTTTGCAGAAGTGGATGTCTTAAGAACTTCATAACCCTCAATTAAACTCTGTGTCATATATCACTTTGAACAAATCTCTTTCGGCCAATGATGTTTGGAGTTTCGTGAGCAGATTCTTACTGCGATGGATCTAATTTAATGGCTTAAACCTCGGTTAGATCATCTTTTGCTGGGTGTTACGGCTGAAATCAATGCGTGCTCATGAGGAAATCTTGTTTTTGCATTGGAATAACGGGAAGCAATTCATTCTGCAAATTAAAATAACCTCGTTCATTTCAGATGCTCATGGTCTCAACCAGCTCCCCCAATATCTATGGTTTGTTCGTTAAGACCACTTCGTGAACTTTAGTGTTGATTTCAATCGTGACTGCTGCATTTGAGCCTCTGGAGGACATCGATGCCTTTCGAATGCTTCTTGTGCCGCGTTTAACCTTGTTCGCCCAAAGACAAACGGTTTCGTAGGAAGAACATGAGTCGCCAAAGTGGACAGAATTCGTTCATGGATTTCATTCGCTGTTTGTCCCGTCAAAAAACGCAGAATTAAATAACATTTCGAATTGCAATTTGATCCACGTCCTTCATCACTCGAAGCACTTGAATTTGAAATGAACTTTTAAGCAACTTATTGGCAAAATTACTTGCAAAATTAAATTCGTCGTTTAAAAAGATGAAATTGCACGACAACATCGAAATCTTCTCTCGTCCCCTGCTACAACTCTACGAAACAGCCCCCGTAGATGCGGCTTGTTATTAAAAACGCGCTAAAGGTCATCGTTTGAGTGTAAACGCCCGGTATAAACGATGATGATGGGGGTTAATTTAGAAATTAGTATAATCCATCGGCGCACGTTATATTATGTACCTGTTGTTAACAGGACAAGGGAAAATGTACCCGAAGCAAAACGACGACGACGGCGAGGAGGAGGAGGAGGAAGAGGACGAGGAAGAAGTGGAAGGATAATGATGGTAAGTCACGTGGACTCTCCAGCAGATGTCCCCGCCGGCACGACGGACCATTTTGCTAAAGCAGCGAGAACAACTTCAAAGGGATCCCTGCAAGTGACACACTCCTTTTGGTTTAATAAACAACAGCGGCGCACGGAAGAAGAAGCAGAAGAAGAGGAGGCGAGCGGAGTGTGGGAGACGGCGAGGAAATTCATCTAGAAATTGCGATGATGAAGGTTCGGCAAGAGTTAAATTAATGATTCGTTTTAAAAGTACGTGCAAGTGGTTGGCGTTAATAATAACTGTAGAATAATTTGTGGGGGGCGACGATGATGATAACGTTAATCCGCAACCTTGTGATATGATAACGGATTATTATTATCGATCGATCAATCATTTCTGGATGCTTATCGTCATTGATAACGGTTGTCAGAAAATTGTGCTGTTACTTTTCGGTTTTTGGAAGAGCCTAAAATTCATTTCGCGCAATCGAGTTGCCTCGTAATAAACCACGATTTCCGATAACAAAAACAATTTCCATTTTCAGCGAGCACGCAAAAATTTCCTTTTGCAAAAGTCTCCGCGCGAAAATGAGGCGTTCGGAAAACACAAGAGGAAAGAGGCAACGCGATTATGAAGGACACATCAAAGATTTGGTGTATTAACGGGGGGAAAAAAGCGATTTTCCCTTTTTTTTTGCAAGTTCGTCTGCAAATTTTCTCTCGCTCCTGCACCTTTATTTCGGTCGATTGAAACGCTTTTTCTTCATTCGATCGATAAATTTCAATGACGCCTTTTGAAAGCGACTGGCAGGTGACAAAATTCGAGCCTTTCACTTTGTTTTGCCAAATCGTCAGAAAGCACGTAAGGGAGCAACGAATTTGCGCCCGCGAATGAAATTGCCTCTCTCGCCGTTTCATTTTCTTTTTTTCGCATTTACGTCGACGCTTATCGCATGATTCTCGTTCCGTCGTTATTTAATTTAAAATGTCAATCACGTGCAGCAGCAGCAAACGGGACGAAGAACAAAAAGTCTCTCCTCTCCTTCATTATTGTTATTTTCATATTAAAACCAACGAAAAAGAAATCCCTCGCAAATATTTTAAATAAATCCGTAGCAATCTTCTGTTATTTTCTCTTCTTCTTTTTTTGGGAACCAAACCAACCAAAGAACCAGTCCACCATCAAGTTTCCTTTTATTCTCCTCTCGACGTTTTATTGCTCCTTCTCGTGCATTCTTCCTCTCTTTCTGCTTGCCATTTATTCATTCGTCGAATAACTTGCGTGGGTCGACCGAAACCGTTTTGCCTCCCCCCCGCGTTCCCTCGCTCCCTTTCTCACCAATTCTTTTGCCAAACAGCAGGCAACATATTTTATTGCGAAACGGTCCGTCCGGTTTGTCGTCGTTGCCCAGTTATTGCATGCAAATTCTCCAAAGTCAACAACAACAACAACAGCAAACAAGAATGCGAAGAAAGACGAAGATGAAAAGAAAAACCAGCGAGCACAAGATATTTTTGTAATCCGGCTGGACGTTGGACAAGATGAAGAAATAAGAAGTAAGTAAAAATAAGAGAAGCTAAGGGAGGAGAAGGGCAAAAATCCCGTAGGAATTTCCGTTTCGACAGGGATCGAGAGAGGGCAAAAGGACAACAAAAAATAATGGCAAGGAAGCAATTTCTATACTGGAAAATTTGCATGTTTCTTCTTTCGAGCGAAAAAAAAAATTCTAGGGACAATAATCGAATGGGTCGCTTGTTGTTGCCGTTGCCGCTTGTTCAATTCGAATTCCACGAAACTTCATTCGACTTCCCTGTTATTTTTTTTTGCACTCCCACACTTCTTTCTACAGATCCTGTTCCCACTTCAATATATGCCAACACGCAGAAACCGGGACCAGAAATGTTAAACTAGAAGCGAAGGAAAAAAAAACAGCCACTGAAAGAAATTCACTTCCCCCGAGCAAATCGTTGCTTTTTTCTTTCTTTCTCTTCTTCGACATGTCAACATGAGAAGGCATTACACGTTTTTGCATGGCAGCAGCAGTAGCAGCTAAAAAATACTCTTAAGCCCTTATGTGCATATGTTAACATGTCATCCGTACGTGGTGCAGTCAAGTGGTAATATAGCGAGAGGGGCGCTTTTTTCCTCTTTTCATTCGCAACGGGAACACCATCTTTCCCCATTTGGCCATTTCTTTCCGGACTATACTTCAACTTCCAATCGTGTTTATTTAAGTAGAAGGAGCCCGAATGAGGGAAAGACGAAAACGGAAAAAAGTTGCATTTAAAACGAATTTCCCTCGTTTAACACGTTTTCCTTTAACCATTAGAGCGTTCCAAACGTTTTTTCTTATTTCCTAGAATCCTTTCTTGATTATTACTTTGCAAGGAATGCTCCCGAATGGACAGTTGTCCAGGAGTAGCTAACGAGGTGCCACGCCAATTAATTAACAATGGATGATTAACGTTATGGTTCAAAGATTCCATGGATAAGGGCGAAATTCGCATTCTTTTACGCCATTATTGGAAGTCGAAGGTGATAATGTGCTCAATTTTGCTTCAAGGAATCCAATAGCGCCAAAACAGATCTCAAAGGTGAGCCACGTTCGGGCCGATCTACTGCTGTGGACTCTGGAAGAAGCCGCGAACGCGTTCGAAGTAATCCATCAACGAGCGGTCGCAGGTTGTCTGCCAAACTCGATTTATCTCAGACATCCGTTTCGCGACATCTTGAAACACTTGGCAAGGCCAAAAAATGTTGTCGAGAAGTGCCTCACGAATTAATGCAAAAACAGCGCAGACAGCCTGTCGAATCTTGGCAAAAACTCTTAGAAAATCCTCCCCTTTGTCGAAATGTTACTTGTGACGAGATGTGGGTTTACCTCGACAAACCCAACGAACAGAATCAATGGTCGAACACCGGACAAGTTGCCCAACAGGTAGCAAAGCGTGTAGGCACTGTCGTGGTTTTGGCGGAATTTCGAGCGTGCAATTCACTTCGAGGGAGGTCCAAATGGACGGAGCTTTCCTGCGCTCAACTTCGGCGAATGTGCGAGAAGTTGCGGAGGAAATGCTCCTCACTAGTCGGCCGAAAGCATCTGCTGCAGCAAGTCGACGCAATTCAGCTTCTTGCTCAAAGTTCTCAAAGTTCAAAAATGGAGCCGATGTTGAAAATGGATACCGCAATTTTTTCTTTGCATCTAAAAGCAAGGAATGGCACCGAGGGGAATCGAGCAACTTGCAAATCGACGGCTCCAAACAACCGAATCAAACGGCCTTTACTTAAAAGCGTAAAGGTATTTTGTTTGTTGTAAAATTGTTGTTTAAAGTTTTGAAAAAACTTTTGGAACTCCCTAATAGTAGCAACAACTGTTTTTCGTTTCTTGCAATAATGAATAGTTAGCGACCCTCGCTGCATGTTTGTTCCCTAAAGGTAATCAAAACGACTATCAAAACGGAAAGGATTTGCTGAAATAACAATGCGAAAGATATGACAACGACAACAGCGAGAGTATTGTCGAAAAAAGACCGAATAATAAACGGGGACAAATTACTCCGGGGGCGATCCTTAATGTATTCGCACGGTAATGCACCGTCTTCTCTCTCTCTCTCTCTCTCTCGTAGGGCCAAAAGGATCGGCTTATTTGCGCCAGCTTAAAGGGTCCGCGCGATCGTCCGCCGTTCACCTACCAGGGGGTCGGACAACGTTTATCTCTTAAATATCAATTTCTTTTTTTTTCCCGTTTTATCTCTTTGTCAAACGTACGTTTACTTAACGGAATAATAATGAGCGATGATGGTGCCGATGATAAAAAAAAAATGCTCCCATTCAATGTGCATGCGACATCCCATATGTCGTTCTCATCATCGTCTTTATTAGTACTATTTACGAGGAGGATTAGTCGGGGCCCCGGAGGGCAGACGACGACAATGCCACAGGGACCGGCCCCCGTCCGTTTATGTTTTCTTTTGCGAAATTAAAATTGCGGCTCGATCGCTTCCGACGACGATGCCAATCGCGACATTTTGCAAGTTGCAGGCGCATTCGAAGCCCGAATCAAAAGTACCCGCAGAATTCGAAGCCACAAGCTGGGGGTAGTCGATGGTAGTTTCTGGTCTTCCAGAAAGAATTGGACTGAAGAGCTTTTTATTTTTTTAGATGCTCTTCGTCCAGAATGAATTGCGTCCTATATTCACATCTTGGAGCAACTGTTGAAGTCTTCATTTCAGATCGCAATAACTTTTTTGCTCTGTTCTTCACTTCTGCCCATCCCTAATTATCACCAATCATCGAGTCACAAATTCAGTCCAAAAGCCGTTTGTTAACGTTAACCTTCAAAACAAACGACTGCCGCTTGGATTGCAACTGAATCGTGCCCAAGTTCCGATCAATTCGCTCGTCTGGCCGTTGTCATCGATTCCTCCGGGCGGCAAACTCAATTCCAGCACGAATCGAGAGAGATTTGCAGCGAAACAAAGAGGGGAAACGTCTGGGAGCAAACCCTCCCGTTGCCATTTTTTTCACGGTTCGCCGAAGACGAACTTCCACACGGCCACACGATCATCATCGGCATCATTTCATTTTTCCGCGAAAAGAGAGAGAGAGAGAGAGAGAACGAGCGCCAGACGGAGGAACCGAAGAACCGACGGCGGCGGTTAAATGACGATGAGGACGCTGCGTTAACTCGCTAAAATACACACACACCCCCCAACTTTCGCGTTCGCTCATTATTATTAAAGCTCTACCGGATGGCGCGCCATCTTGTTCCGCCATCCCTTTTCGCCATCGTCATCATCATCATCGTCGTCTCGCTCCGATCCCTTTATTTCGCTATTGCGATTTCAACGGCGGCCGCTCGTCGTTTTGTGCTTGTTTAATCATGCGCGCGTTAATCCGTCGCGGAAATTTATAATTGGACATCGCACCCATCATCATCCGTTTGCACAAGGACAATGCGAAACGGGGATTATTCTGTGGGCGACGCGAAATGAACAACGATGCCGAAAAGGAAGCCTAAACAAACGTCGAGCCTCCTTTTAGCGAAGGAGCCGCTTTCGATTTGCGCTCTAAATCTTCTTGGTAATTTGCAAATAGCGATCTACTTACATACATCAGCTGTTCCCACATCGTGGACCAAACCATAAACGAAAAAAGAAAGTATTCGCGGACTTACCTGAAAGAAAGCAAAAAAAAGTTAGCACGTTCAGCAAAAAGCAAAAGATTTCTGAAGCTTCCGCAATCGTCGCCAATCGTTTAAGCGCAGCTTAAGACAACTTTTCGACTTCTTCGGTTCGTAACGCGTTAGATTAAATGGACGATTTACGGGAGGAAGAAGTTTCGGACGACTAATTGGATTCCGGCAATCACGTTGGGGGGAAGCGCAATTCGATTGAATTAATTGGCAGTTCGCAATTGCAAAAAAAAATCGAAGCAACAACTACAAAAAGTGCGAATTTTTTTCCCTTAAAACATCTTTTTCCATTATGTTATAGTGAGACATCATCTGCGGCATTAAAAGGACGAACGAGGATTTTTCTCGACGCGGTCACAAATCGGATTCCCTGCCAATTCGACCGCGACCGAGCGAATCTTCTTCGCTCGCTCGCACACAACCGTCGAGGGCCGGCGACGAAGAAAAGGAAGCGGAGGACAAATATTTGTATTTGTCATTTCACGGGGCCATTCTACTTCGCATTGTGGTCAAGGAACGCACGAAATAAGGGAGCGCAGAAGGAGTTTGGCCGTGGCGAGTTAAATAGGGCGTAAGTGTAAAAATTGCCGTGAAATGAGTCGAGAAAATTGCTGTCCTTTATCCATCAACAAGACCAACAAGAGAACGTGTTTTTTTTTTCTTCTTCCTTCGTTTCAGAAGACCCACAACAATTTCCACCGGCTCGCATTCGTAATCCCATCGGGGAAGAAAGAGGATGAATGTATGAAAGAAGATGGAATTCTTTAGATTTATAATTGAAAAGTCTATTTTAAAATGTGGCCTCCTCCTCCTCCCCGCCTCTTGTTCTTCGCCTCCTCCGCCCGATCCATCCGGTTTTAAATTCGTTTCTATTCTCGTTCGTCTTTTATTTACAACCTCTTCTCTAACATTCAAAGAAACGGTGCCAAACAAAGACCGCAAAAGAACGAGAAAGAGAGATGCTGTGCCTAACAGAATACAACGTCCCAAAAACCACACGTCGATGATGTTGGTGGCAAGCGATTTTTGTTACTTCTAGGAAATTCGTTATAGATCTTTAATGGGATCTTTAACAAAAAGTAAAAAAAAAACTTTTTCTTGACAATGGTTACTATTTTGACACCGAGCTTTCTCGTTAAATTTAAGCCCGGCGAATAAATCAAACGGCAAAGTGACCGTAACCGATCGCGTTTCCACTCGTATCGTCTTAATTACTTAATCTTCTTAAAGTGCGGCCGATCAATTATTTAACGGAAAACGACGACTCTTTCGCCGGCCAATTTGTGCGTAACAACGGCGATTAATAATAAACCACGATTCCTCCATCGTTTTCACATTGACGGTCATTTAAAGCGCCCCAGCCCAAAATTCTCTCTCTTTCGCTCGAAAACAAATTGGTTGCGCGTCTTGTTCATGGGCAGGAATTCGTGGAAGGATCCGGAGAAAAGAAAGCAAACGCTCGCTGCTCAAAAGGCCATCGACGATGATGGCTCGTTTGCCCATGTGGCCCACACACAAACAATAAGAATTGTTTGCAAGACGGAGAAGGAAAAAATAAATAACCGAATGGCTTCCCTCCGCTAGTTCGCAAAATGTTCGCCTTTTTCGTTTTCTGCACATGTTGTTCGCATTAATTACTGCTATACGCCGTTTAATAATTTGCATGTGCTAATAATAATAATCCTCGTGATGAATCAAGGATCGAGATTCTTTTTCAATTAACTTCTTGTAGATGCGACAAAGTGGATTATTTACAAGAAGGAAATGAAAACTATCAACGAAAGGAAAAAAGTGAAATTAAAAGGACGAAACATAAATGAAAAGAACGAAGGAAAAATAAAATGGATCAGAGAAAGAAAAAAGATAATGAAATGGGAAAAAGCAATTTTTTTTTATAGAGTTCTCTCTGTGGATCATCGTGGCAGGAAAAAAGTGCCTCATTTGAAATTCTAAAAGACGTGATGTATTTCTTACGCTTTTTCTCACGATACATTAACATTTTCAAAGTACAACTAATAAAGGGGAATAGAAACAAACAGAAGAATAAAACGAAAAGAAGCGACGAATGTTGAGGAATGGAAAAAGATATTCAGGATGGCATAGGAGAGGGCAATTACACAATTTTCTGGCGTCCGTCTTTGTCTCCGATACGAACAATTCCCCGGCCGATTCTGCGTCTTCGTCTACACGACCAGCAACTAGAAGATTAACCATAAACATTCTGGTCACATATCGAAAACACACGTTGGCATTAACCGAGAATTGAAAATAAACTTGGAAGAAGCAACTTGAAGAAGCAGAAGAAGAGGTTGGAGAAAAAAAAAACAATAATCTAAAGACTAACGTTGGATTTTTCTTCGATACCAATTAAAAACCAGAAACCGATCGAACGAACGGTCGACGATTTCGCAATAAGTTTTAATTTGCTAATTTTCATAAGAATTCAATTAGACGCCATTTGAATAATCTTTGTTCGCAGCAACCTATAAGCCGAAGAAACTTGGAGATTAAACGATCGAAGAAAAACAGTTGAAACTGGCTACGGATGCCAATAATTAAATAATACGCAAACTGAACGCTTTATTATTCGATTGTTTGCTCAACTTTCGCCGATGCAAATATAATAAATAAAATTCGAAATTAAAATATTTAAATCGAAGTCGTAAAATGTGGATAAAAAGAGCCAACGTGAAGTTGGTCACGGTACGTTTAATATTCAACGCCTTTTCCCATCTTTCCCATCGTCATCCTGTTCAGTTCTTTTATCACGACATATCAAACTTTTCCTTGTTTATTCCGTATTTGAATTTAAACCTCATTTACGGCTCATCCATCATCATCATCATCATCGCCGTTATTAATTAAACTGTACGGATAAAGAAAAGAGCGCGCGAACGAAAAGGAAACGAATACATTTATAAGATTGCATTTGGAAAATGATGAAAGAGGGCATCATCATCAACAGTTTGTTTGCTCAAGTGTAATTACAGGGTGCGATTAAATGATCGCATTAAAAGGCGAAATTTCGCAGATTGCAGAAAAGAGGAAAGACTCGATTTAATTGGGTAAAATAATCATTGTGGAGATAGATGGAGAGAGAAACGGCGTTATAAAGATAAGATTGTGTACAATTGGGAGGCGACTTAATTGAAATGAAATTAAAGCCGTTTCGTTTTGTTGTTGTTCGTTTTTTGTTGCTTTTAATATTTACTCGAACCACGATAGAAATATTATTATTGTTGCTGTTTGAATAATGAGAAAATTTGTTGCGTAAGTACGTTTTCCGTTTGATCCGTACCGACAATTTATTTATTCTAATTCGTCGGTTTCGGCGTGTGTGTGTTTGTGTGTGTGTGCATAAAAATTAAGATAAACTCGTGATTCACAAAAGAGAAAGAGCGAGCGAGAGAGAGAGAGAGAGAGAGAGGAGAATAAATAATAATAATACGCAAGTACTAAAGATAGCAATAACGGGAAGTGAGATGGAAAAAGATTGGAAAAAGGGGAACAGGGAGTATAAATAAACTAGAAGAATAAAGCGTAAGAGGAGGTAAGGGATTATAAAATGATTCAAGAAGATTATCCGAGATGCTCTTCTTTTTAATTTTATCGTGTTGCCCCCATTTCGCCTATTGCGGAACGAGGAATGACTATTAAGCTAGATACGAGTCGTTTTCTTCCACCAGATTTAAATCGCCACACCGAAAGTTGAAGATTCTTCCATTATTCCCAGCACGTACGCTGGAGGCTATTAGAGACTGACCTCGTTGCCGTAGGTGTATAGGACAGATAACAAAAACAAAAAAAAATGACATTGGCAGTTAGTTACCAAAAAAAGTTTCCTCTAAATTTTAAGGTGCAACTTCCTGTTGAGATTTTGTTTGAAATAGAAAAGAATTGACATTGAGTTTAGTTACCAAAAAAAGCTTTCACCTAAATTTTAAGGTTCAACTTCTTGTTAAGATTTTGTTTGAAACAGAAAAGAGTTGACATTAAGTTTAGTTACCAAAAAAAAAGCTTTTCCCTAAGTTTTAAGGTTCAACTTCTTGCTAAGATTTTGTTTTAAATAGAAAAGAGTTGGCATCGAGATTAGTTACTAAAAAAAAAAGCTTTCCCCTAAAATTTAAGGTTCATCTTCTTGCTAAGATTTTCTTTAAAATAGAAACGAGTTGACGTTGAGTTTAGTTACCCCAAAAAAAAGTTTTCCCCTAAATTTTAAGATTCAACTTCTTTTTAACATTGTCTTTAAAAGAAACAAAGGTTAACATTGCGTTTAATTACCAAAAAAAAAGCTTTCCCCAAAGATTAAGGTTCAATTTCACTGCTAAGCTTTTGTTTGCCTGCCACAATGCGACGTTACTTGGCTTGCTGTGATTTTTATCCCTTTCCGAAGTTCAAAAGTTTGAAAGTTCGGAAACCTTCAAGAAAGATGCAATAGAAGCTATAAAAAGCTGTCAGACGAATTTCTTGAAAGCTTAAAGGTCCTCGAGGTGCGTAATTTGCTATGAGCGAGCGTTACTTGTAAGGAAAGATAGCAACGAATGCTACAATAAACATTAATTGTTTGCATGATGATGAGAGAAATATATATTTGGACGCATTAAACAATCGCGAAAAGGAGGTGTCGATCGGTGGCGATGGCAGAGTTAGTTTCTTTCTCTCGTCGCAATAGGAATAATAAGCGAAGGAACCTACATTATTATCAATCAACGCCCAGTCGTTGTTGTTGTTGTTGTTGCCGTTGTTATTAATACAATATTGCAAAGGTGATTTTATTAAAATAAATTATATGCACCGTGGTCCAATCTACTAACAACAACAACCGATAATATGCAAGAAATATATAAATAAATCGGTAGCGCAAGAACGGAGAAAACAATGGCGTTTTATCGAAGGCCCACGCACTCACAATGCTACAGGATAATAATGTAAATCTTCATCTCTCTCGCCGTCTTCTTCCACTCCGCGTCTCTTCACCAATTGCATTTGGAGCCATCGTGGCATCATTCATTCCGTCATCATCATCATCGCTCTCACTTAAAGCAAGTATCTTCAAGAGCGTGGATTTTTTTGTTTCTTAACAAACGCAAGAGCCAACAGCTTTCCATATTTATTCATACATTGAAGAAAAATCAAATCCGAAAAGGCAACAGAAACAATGAAAAATTGAAGAGATTGAGCAATTTGTTAACACGCCATTAACATTGTATCATTTCGATTGGCAAAAAGTGAGAGTGCAATGCGATTAATAAATTTCCATTTTAGCATTTTGCGTTAATGCCATTTTAATTACAAAAGCGTGCACACTCGAATAATACGCGTATGCATAGGCGCAAAGTGGCGAATTAAATAATAATCGCATAAAACATCGAATGTTTCGCATCGAACGCGAATTCATTTAGCGAATCGCCAAAGAAGGAAAGAATAAACCGAACGGATCGCAATTAAAATAATTCGCGAAACGTAACAACTATTTATATAAAATAAACTATTTAAATAAATGACAAAGAGCGTCAAAAACCAGACGACCGATTTTGATTCGTTAATTACCGCTCGCGTTATCGAATGAAGAGGACGATTTTGGTTTTCCGAATTTGGAAAAACCAAAAATTACAATTGAAGAACCGATTGTTTTCGGGCGACTTTAAATGGACGTCTAAAAGTCGAAATTTCGAAATGGACAAAGTGTTCGTGTCTGGGAAAAAGGAAACGAAAAGAGACATTGGGGCCAAATTCGAAGCTAAACAGTTGCCATCGCTATATGTCTTAATGGTTTTTGGCCAAAAATTTACTGTTACCAAAACAATTAGCCGAAGAATTGCCAACGTACGAGACGAAAAATCCTATTACACGTCTTAAGAGAACCATTTCTCGAAATCGATCTCGGTTCTTGTTGCTCTTCTAGTAAAAATGGTGGGTGGGCCTCTTGCCATCTTTCATCCCCATCCAAAAAGAGCTCTTGCATATTCAAACAATAGAACGATAAAGGGTGGCAAACTTTCTCTTTGCCATCCTTGAACATTTGCGTTTTATCCATCAACATCTTCATCGTCATCGACGATCTTAAAAACCCATCGGTATGTTTCTGCGTAAAAATCAGTTAATGACTTTCAATTTTGTTTCCCTTCCAAAGGCACGCTCTCGCAAACGTCCCATTGGTACCACTTTGGCATAGGTAAAGAACGGGCAGAGACAGACATCGACGACATCACGTCGTGACGGATATAAAAGGACAAGAGAAACGCAGCGTTCTTAATCCTCTTCGACCGTCAACTTCTTTCAGCCCCGTTTCCTTTCACCTTTCATTGTCCAGGAGCGAGCGAGAAATGCAACAAATTCGTAAGCAGCTCTTTCTTTTCGTATTGTTCCTTTTAAGCCCACAACAATTTATCTGTTTCCTATTCGATCCTCTTTTTTGCCTTAATAAAGACAAATTATTTATTTGTATTTGGTCGTAAAGTAGCGAAATAAAAGGGAGGAGGAAAAGAACCGTCAGGTCTTAACGTTATTACGGACACGCAACCGAAGAACGTCTCTTTTTTTTTCATTTGTATCGTAGCGCCAGGAAGTAGGCAATAATGCACGTTGAGGTATACGAAAAACGTGCTCATTAACATTGCGAAGAAGCTTCATTCGGTGGTAAACGGCTCTCTCAAGGCGAAGTTATCGAGTTAAGAATCAATCGATCGATCCTTCATAAAATCGAATTAGGTTATTAGACGAGTTTCCTTCCGTGTTTTCCCGAAAACATTTCCTTTCTCATTCGTTTTTTCTTTTTCGGTTTGTTTGCTTTGGTTTCCTCCAATTTCGTCATCATCAATTCAACTGAATATTTCATGTTGTCAGGCCACTTCTTCGCTTAATCGACGAGGACAATCACGAGTCTCGATTGTTAGGACAATTTTCGCGTCCGAAAGAAATTGCGCACTTGTTCATCTTCGGCAAAAGAAACTTCGCCTCGAAGATTGTTATTAACGAGCCTTCCCCCCGTCCAAGGGTCGACTTTAAATTATAAGGCTACGCGCGAAAGGGAATGCTTAATAAAAATGATATCGATGATAATGATAAGTGTAAGGGAAAGACGGAAAATTGGAAAGAAACCGAATGGAAAATTAAAAGGCGCCTCGCAAATGCAAATGACAGACCAGCGGCGGCGACAACGAGGATTTTTGTCAGCCGCGTCAAACGATTGATGATTATTCCGTTTGTCGCAAGAAGACGCGCATCATTTATTCAAACGCAAGAAAACGGAAATTTCGTCAAAGAAGAAACGAGGAAAACGAATAATTAAGGAATCGCCAGCGACATCCGGTAAAGAAGGAAATTAACGACGCCGCATCACCAGCGGCTGACGATGGCGATGATTATGGCGATGATTACGGCGAATCTTTTGCGTTTTTTTAACGGCCGATTTTCTAGGTGTGGCGGTGGATTCTCCACGGACGCATTTCGCTTCAGGTACAAGCTTCGCCACCCAAACCCAACGAAAAAAAAAAGCGGTTTCGAAAATGTTGAAAACAAACCAGAAGAGAGACCCCAAAGGGGAACGAAGAAAACGAATCGGCTAAACGATTGTAACCGCACAACAAACAACGACGAAAGCGAGAGAAACGCTGTTCGGTTGCACTTCATAAATATAAAACCCATCGCACAACGAGAAGAGACGGCGAAGGAAAAGAGAGACGGAAAAGAGCAACCTGCTTATTATTTATCTTATAATCTCTCCTTGTCTCGTCCGTTGTTGTTGTCGTCGTCTTTAACATTTCTCGCCGAGAACGGGGCATCGTCTCTCTCTCTCTCTCTCTCTCTCTCTTGCGTTTTCTTCGGGGGCCCCAAAAACTATACTAAGTGGCGCTGACGCCCCTCGTTCTCGCGAGGCAACAAAAAAGTAAATTATTATCTTCGGAGGCGCCCCCCAATCCGTAGATAAACTGACGTGAGGATTTATTTTACGTTTTCTCTCTTTTACATTCTTCTTCTGCCTCTGCTCGATGGTGATGATGATGATGATGTTTGTTCTACCTACTTAAGGAATTATTATCTAATTCCAAACGCGCGCTTTTTTTCGATTCCTTAATCTTCCTTTTCCTTTCCCTTTTTCTTTGGGGCTCTTTAATAACAATAACCATTTTTTCCCAAAATAAAGAAAACTTGACAGCTCGATGACGAGCGCAAGAATGCAAAATCGCTCGATTAAAAGACTGAATAAAATATCTGCAAGATGTTTTTCACGGTTGTTTCAATCGTGTGGCGAAAAATTGAAGCGATAATTATCCTTCGTATATATTATATATCATTATTTTAATGATAATCCTCGGGGACAATTTTTCGATCTCCCATTCGAACCCTTATTTTTCCCGTTTCGAAATAAGGGATTCGTTCCCATCAGTCAACCCGTTCGACCTCTCGATCCACGTGAATAATTGAAACTTGTCCAACCGATTGTTAATCACGAGGACGTGCATTCGTTCGTTCTTACTGCGCGGGGAGAAGCGAAAATATAAAAAAAAGATTAGATTAGACGCCCTTTAATTATTTAATAAACGGATCGTCGTCATTAAACGTGTATAATTATTAAACGCGCGTAATTATTAATGGATGCGAGAAGAACCAAAGGAAAAATTTGAATTATTAACCGGATTGATCGGTGGAAAAACGAAAGAGTTGAAACGGAATTTTAATAACGCCCCCCGACGACGGGGTGGGCAACCCCCATTGAATCGAGGCTTTTCCAAACGAGCCTTTTCGAATTTTCGCAAACGCAACAAGTCCGCCGATTTTGGTTTCGCTTTCCCCGCGTTCGTTTTCCGATTTCCGTCAGCTAATTCGCGGTGCGGCTCGTTCTTTTCGAAATCGCGTGTTACCATCATCATCATCATCATTATTTATTAGGTTGGGGCACACGTGAGGCGTGCCATCGAACAAAACACACGAAAGGATAACGACGATAAATGGATACAAATAGAGTACAGATGGCGAAATTAAAGCCCCCCTTCGCCCCCAAACTAGGTGTTCTGCGGCGGGGCGGCGGCGGCCCCCCTAAACACGTTCGATTCTTGTTAATAAGATAATTATCACCTTCGATTGTTTGCGCTCGTCTCGCCTCTTCACCTCTGCCCGTATTTAATTAATTGTTTTGCTTTTTTTTTTGGTGCGGCGAAGAAACTTGCGAATAAAATCTGCACGGATGAGGTGAATGTTATAGAACGTAAGAGAAAGAAGTTTTTGGCGGTGATCGACTCGTTAAATTATTGACGGGATAAGCGTTTAAGCGGATCGCAAAGAGTCGCTTCAATATTTGATGATGTCGGTCCCCCATCGTTTTCCCATTTACTCGAGACGACAATTTGCGAAATCTTCCGCTAAAAGTCGCTTCTTTTTGCGAATCTCGCGCGGCTTTGTCGCGATTTTTCGTACAATATGCATGATGCACTCACGACGATTAACTATTCGCATTGCCAGTGCCAAATCGACGTGTCGGATTTAAAGATTCGTTGATGATTTTTTAATGTGTCCCAGTTGGATTTTCGAATTCGCCCCCAAAGAAAAAATCACTTCCGGTCGCTCATTTGCTTCGCCGATGTCCGATTAAGGAATTTCTTTCGAATAATGCGTTTGATATTCAAAGTGGCCGAGGCAAAAGTGGCGAACTATTATTAGACGAAGGAAAAGAGAATCATTTGGGTTCGTGGATCCGCGCGCGCCGGAAATAATTTAAATAATTTCCGGTTGCGTTAGGTACGATACGTAAGACGCATACAATTATCGACGCGAATCGCGCGAGTTTCGATATCCTTTTCCGCTGTTTTTTTTTGCCTAACAACTTCTCGCTTAATTGACGGTTTTCTATTCGGGGCCGTCTTCTTGCCACGTTTAGCACTGACAATCGACGGAGTTCGCTTATATAATGATGAGAGACCGCGCGCGACTCGTTAAATTATTCCGCGATGTGAATTGCATCGAGGATGGACGATTTGCGATAACAAATGAGAGCGAGAGACAACAAAGCGGAGGAAAGCGTGGGCGTGTGTCGGTTATTATATCGACCTTTTTTGCGATGACGGGAGCCGGCGAAATTAATTTTCGCCACGTAATCGACGAATTAACATCGTCGGGATCATCGGCAAACAATCGCCGAGGCGATACGTCGTTGTTGACGAGCCTTCGAACAAAAAAAAAATGCAAGCGGAGGCAAAATTATGAAGAGCGATCTTCGGCCAGCAACGTTAATCTTCGCTCTGCAACTTTTTCCGTTTTTTAATGCGAAGTGTTTTTTGGTTTTTAATCGACGTCGCATCGACCATATTAATGAGATACTCCGCTAGTAACTTCTTCTTCGTGGTCGTCGTCGTCGACGCGTTATTAACAGCATATATCAGCTCGTTATAATCGCTTCGCTTTTTTTTCTTCGTCCGCGAGCGAGACAGACGCGGTTTATAACGCGAGAGAGGTCATCTACCCGCCGATCCAATTCTCATCTCGTTCTTTTGTGGTTATTAACACTCTCGCAATCGATTAGACTGCTCACAATTGTTTATTTATTTGTTTTTTATTTTATTTAATAATGGGATTAAAATTGCAATCGGTTTGATTTTCTCCTTTCGTAGATGAATGTCGAAGCAAATTATAGATAGGGATTGATTGATCGGTTTGTATCGTTTCCCTTTGATTGGTCGTTATCGATGAATAATTGATGGCGATTGTAGGAAGAGTCGGCAAACGACGAAAATATTCGAGGAGATAATTTGCGGTTCAATTGGATTATTAATAATACGAATTTCGGTTTCCCGAGCATTAGAAATCCATTAATCCGAACGATAGAGCTCGTAATTTTCCTTGAGGAATTATACGTCGTTTCGACGGCTCGAGCATCGTTCTCGCGTTTTTAAACAACATGTTGTTCGCACGCATTTTCCGCAAAAATTCGCACCTGCCGTTCGTTTATCGTCACTTTCTCTTCCTCCGCAATTACTTAATTCGATAATTAACGACGGATTCGTTAACAACTCGCAATTAATCGATTAATGTCATTAGATCCCCTTTGCAGAAAAAAGGGCGTGTTTAACTCGGATAATGAAGCGACGATAATAATTGAACAAAAGCACCTGTTTGCCGTTTTCTCGCCACTTTTTTCTTCGCTCTTTTTTGATTAACCGTTACAAATTGGCGTGCAAACCCGAGACGGGAAACGGGCGAGTGGCGAACAAATTATAAGAATTATAAGAACAATAAGAACGAGGAACAACGGCAACGGCACGTGCCGTATAAATTTTCGTATAACGTAGGAAAATTAGCGCGAAATTGCAGCATTCACGGTTTTTCTGAATCGCGAATCGTGCCCGCGGTTCGCATTAACGCGGCATTGCGAAACCTTCGCTGCCGTTCGCGATTAAGAACGGAAATGGAAAACGTTTCCATTTGATTTATTAGAACGTTTAAAATGGAGCGTGAAACACACACACACACACACACGCAGAGATATCAAACGATGAATTTGACTGCGCTTATTAAGTCGGAGAGAGAGACGATTAATAAATAATAAATTGCTCGCTCTTTGGGCATTAATTCGAAGATGAAAAGAATGGGAAGAAGGAAGCTCGAACAAAGGGCAATTATTATTGTTGATTTTGCTCTCCTCCAACCGACCACCATCGATAATAATATTAATAACACCGTCGCTATCACCCGTCGTATCACACGTACGTTGTTGCATGGGAGGCATGAGAGATCTCTCTCGTGTAATAATTGTTATCAATAAATAAATAAATTAAATAAATAATTGTTGGCGTACGGTTCTCCTTTCCTCTGCGCGTTCCTCCGTTGTTGGCTTATTGATAACGATAACAGCTTATTTAACGGTCGCAGTGCGTGTGCAACAAGGAGGGAATTATCGAAATCTTCATAACAAAAGAAAGACCTCATCGCCATCTCTTTGTTCATCTCGATTGCAATGCGAAAATCGTTCCTCGACGGCCAAACGATTCCCTTTCGAAATCATCGACTTACGTTACAAAACGACTAACAATTAAACGCAAAAGAATAACGCGATATACAGGATGTTCCACGAATAGCGCAAAACGGCGAGCGATTGCGACTTTAAAACAAATTGCAGAATGATAACGATGCTGCAGCATTAGAGAGAGCCCCATCGTCGGCAAACAACGATCGTTTACCCTCGGGAATTTCGTTACGTTTGGGGAGCGTTCTGCTCTCGGTTTTCACTTGTTTTTTTTTTCGCGTTCCCCGCGACCGGTTGTTTCGTAATGTTACCGCCGCCTCCGCCATTACCGCTGCATCGGATATTCGCTTTGATGTTCGCCGCAATTCGGAAGGCATTAGCATCCGTGTTTTCGGTTCGTGCCTCTATCTTCCTCGCATTCGACGTACGTCTGCGGCGCTCGCATTCATACACCGACATCATCATCGTCGGATTAATTCTGCCGCCGCCGTCGTTGGGGCGATCGTTTGTGCAGAAATTATCATCGCCATCGGTTTACGTCAACGGAGAAATAATAATGTGGATGTTGTTGTAAATTTGGTCGAAGCGCAAAACGAAGCCGATCGATAATTGCTGCTAGAGGGATTTTTTCCACGTAGAACATCCTGTATATACAGGGTGTCCCTCGACGATGGGGGCGCGAAGGATTATGGCCAAACGGTTGACGTTAGAGGAAATTTTTTGGATAAGAAAGTTTTCTCTCGGGAAGGGCCACAACGTAAAAATGTTTTCAAAGATGGCACACTTCCGTACATACCCGGAACCGATACTTGCTCCGTTATTTTAAATGGAATGGTAGGTTTTTTATTGCGTTTTTGGATTCCTCATTGAATTTTAAGGGCCATTTATTTTTTATTTTTCCAAGTTATTTCAATGTTTTCCCTGAACAATCTCATTTGCAAGGTCGTGGACAATCGCAAATATCTCCAAAACTATTTGAGATGAAGAGTTGAACTTATTTTCGTTCTCTTAAGCAATGACATTTAGTTGAAACTATTGCTGATTGCAATTTGTGGCTGGTTAAACTTTGACATTTTCAATTGTGCGTAAAGTATTTTTTTCAAATGGAACCCTACATTTTGTATTATCGCATTATATGTAGAAAATGATTCCCTTTCTTATTAAAGTAATGTGGGATAAATTCTTGATGGTTTTAGAGTTATATGCAATTTTTTACACTTGTATATGATTTTTCTGTTTTCTAATGAATTACATTAGAAGCAATGAGAAAATTGAAGAAAGCAATTAAATTATTCGTCTTTTTTTCTTTTAAATTGGACAAAATGTTATTTATTTTCAGGAAGAAAGATAATTTCAGCTGAATAACTTTTTGAACTTATTAATTAATGCTTCAATGAATAATCGGAGGAATAACTTCAAAAAAATGTAATTCTAACCTAAATATAATTGAATTTCAATTGTTTTTGCTGCTATTTGGATTATTACATCATTAAGTGCATATAAATAACAAACAAAACAACAAGTAATTGGGAATAACTGGAAAACTGTCAAGAATAGACACAATGTTACCTCAATATGATCGAAAGAGAATCACTTTCTGCATCTAATGTCAATAAAAATTAGATGGATCCATTTAAAAACATGAGGTTATACACATTTGAAAATGTGAAAGTTTAACAGGCCACAAGTCCAAGGCAGTTCCACTTGTAATTAACTGCAAGCAGTGCAAACTCTTTGTCATTTCTTGCTTAAAAGGATTAAGGAAAGCGCAACTATCTATCTCAAATAGTTCCGGAGATATTTGCGATTTTCCACGACCTTCCGAATGACAGTTTTCGAGAAAACAATGAAATAACTCTGAAACGGTGCATTTTAAGCAAATGATAGCTTCAATAAACTCCACCTAGAATTCGATGGGGAATCCAAAAATGAAATAAAAAACGTACGATTCCATTTAAAATACCGGAGCAAATGTTAGTTCCGCGTATATTCGGAAGTACGCCATCTTGGAAAGTATTTTCACGTCGCAGTCCTCCACGTTTTTTATCTAAGACATTTTTCTCTAACGTCAACCGTTTCTGCGTAATCCTCCGAGCCCACGCTATTGTGGGACACCCTGTATATTGTAGCGGATCTTTTTCAAATTAATCCTTTAATAAACAGTTTCTCGTTCTCTTCTTTTTCTGCACGCATTTAATGCAAAAAAGGAGCGAAAAGTGGGTGCAGCAGCAGCGATTTTTTCGAAGGAAAGAAATCGAACGTTAGAGAGAAGGCATATATGTAAATTACGGCCTCTTTGCAAGAAATTTTGCAAACGAGCGGGCGACAATTTCGCGAACGTTCGAATTGAAACGTGCCATTTGATAAATGGTAATTAACATAAAAACGTAAGTCGAATGAAAAGGAGAAAGAGGAGGAGGAGGAAAAGACAAAGTAGACGGAAGAATAGTTGATGGCGTTGGTGATGGCTGTTGCAATAATATAAAGAGACATTGATCGTGCAGACCGAGAGAAAGAGCAGACAAAGTCGAACAGTTCGCTTGTATAAATGAATATTAAATGCGACCGATCCTGACCTAACCCAAGATAACTTTTTGATGAAGCGGAATTTTTATTCTCATTATTATCATAATAAATAACGACGATAGTTCAACCAGAATCTTTCTTCTCCTCGATATCGCCTAGTTTTTGACCTTTTTCCCTTCTCGATCATTTGCCACACTCCCGCTTCTTTCGCTTACTTGTTGACGATCGCTTTAGAGCAAAAATTGCTAATTACTTGATTAAAACGATTCCGCAGAGAGGCGTGAGACTTTGGCCATACAATCGGCCGTTTACTATCATCATCGTCATCGCATCATCATTGTATTCAAATCGTTGCAGAATTAATAAATAACAATGAGCGATCGAACGGTGCGAATATTTTAACGATTTCGCAAAAGAAGGTTGGTGGGCGTGCACTGGGCAATTTGTAATTCAAACGTCGTTTATGGAATATAAATATAAATGCTAATAATGTAATATGCAAAAAAAACAAACAAAATGCCATCGAAGATCGATCGATTTCGTCTTTTTTTTTAGCATGGTTTCGCGAGAGGCGGCCGATGGAAAAAAGGACGCGGAATTTTTCTATGCAAATGCAAATCGTAATGAAATGTTAATTAATATTAAACGAGGCCGCCGATCGATCGCTCGGATCGATAATAATTGCGTAAAACAATTAATAATCAAATTAGCAATAAGCGCGAGATAACAAACGGCTGCGAATTGAATTCGTCATCCCGTTTTTTTTTTCACGTAGTTTAATATCGCGTAATCCGTTATCGTTGATATTAGCGATTATGAGCAAAAAGTGGATCATCGCAAATTGATGGCCGCAAAAACTTCGCATTGATTGACAAAATGAAACAATTCCGTGCGAATCTCCAAGAAACTTATTTTTCCTTATCCGCTCAATTCTCTCTTTTTTTTGCTTTTAAATTGACGACAATTAAAGTCGGTTTCATTAATTAACCTCGATTAATGTTTGAATTTTATTTTCGTTTCTACGCCGAATTCTTTACGCAAACTCGAAAAGAAATATTTCTTTGCTCTCATCATCATTATCATCATCCCCATCAACTATGTAACTTTTTTCCGTTCACTCTTTCATTTGATTAGTCGAAACTCTTGTGGCCGTTTTCTCAACAGGTAAATTCCATCATCGTTATAATAATCGTTTTTTTTTCTTCTTCTCTCCTTAAAGCCGTTTCTTCATCATTATTAATATGACAGGTGAAATGTGGACGCGCGAGAAATGACGCGTACCTTCCATCCCAACCAAAAGCAAGCAACAAGAACGAGGAAGACGGCGAAGAGAACAACAAAAACTCTACGAGAAATAGAATGAAAAAAGTTACCAAACTATAAATGAATATGAATCTTTCTTTTTTCCTTTTCGGTGTTAGGTTGGTCGACTGGTTTGTTGTTTGGGTACCACCGATGGCTCGTAATGTAAATCTTTACGATCATCGTCGTCGTCGTTAGCGCATTTTCCAACACTACGAAACCGTTTCTTTATCGCCTGTTTGAATTCAATTAATCTTCTTCGTTTCTCTGTGACGTTCTTCGATTTCCGTTGGTTTTCTTTAATTTTCCTTCGCTCTCTGACCAATCTCTTCCATCCCCCGTGTGCAGGGATAACGAGAAAGTTAAGGCATCGTAACTGAAGACTCGCCTTTTATTACAAAAACTTATTTCGCATGGTTCCAATTTGACATGGAAAACATTCACGTGCATTACCACCGAAACGCACGAGAGGCGATTTAATTAAAAAGAAAGAGTTAATGAGCACAAGAACGAGAGAAATAAATCGATATTGACAAACTTGACTCATTTCTCGTTCAGCTCGTTTGTTTCGTTCGTTCCTTTTTGTTCGTTTCCACTTGGGTCTTATTCGGTCGTCGGGCTGGTTAATAATGCGGAGAGAAAACTGGAACTGATCCTGTTTGCCGTTGTTGTTAACGGATTCCGAAAAAAGCGTAACGAATCTAATTAATTGTACGAAGACGAATAAGAAGATCGAAGAGTAAAGCGCACGTATTAAGGAAAAAGGCAAAAAGACGTGCACAGCGAAAGAGAGACGAAGAACTGCCGTTTCCCTCCTCTTCGATCGACGTTTCTTCTCTTTCCCATTGTTCTTTTACCTACATCTTCTGCCAGGCAAGTTAACGTTAAAGAATGCCACAACTACTGCTGCCACTACTACTAACTTGTTGCTCGCGTTTGGTTCGGGTAAAATACCAACACGAAGTTTCGTATATTCATCCATCCATCCCTCTTCGGTTCATTTCTTTTTCACTTCATCCTCCACGGAATTCTTCTAACTTCACATAATGAGCAGAAATATGAGCGATAGAGAGGAACAAGAAACGCTTCTTTTAGTTTTTCGTTTAAAAAAAGATTAAAAGCGATTAATTGTCGTGCTTTACGCGGATAATTGAATTAAATTTTATCGCATAAATGTGGTACATTGGATTGCAAATAATTCGAACAGTTTGCTAAATGATTTTAAATTATTTCGCCCAATTACTTCTCTACATGGAGTTTCACTAAACGTGAATTTCTTTGATATCGACGTTTCTCTAATATTAATTTGGCAGCAGTGACGACATTTAAACACTTTTTTCTTAAAATACATTTTACCAATTGACGTTTTCAAAAACGACGTGTTTCAAAATTGATTATCTTTAAAAATGATGCTTGTCAAAATTGACGTTTGTCAGAAATGATGCTTGTCAAAAGCGATGTTTGTCAGAAAGTATGCTTGTCAAAAATGAGGTTTCTCAAAAATGACGTTCGTCAAAAATGGAGTTAACCGAAAATAATATTTGTTTAAGATGACTTTTGTCAAAAATAACATTTGAGTGGCAAACGATTTTAAACAACCTAATATTAATTTGGCAGCAGTGATGACATTTAAACATTTCTTTCTTAATGTACATTTTACCAATTGACGTTTGTCAAAAATTATGTTTGTAAAGAATGACGTGTGTCAAAACTGATTATCTTTAAAAATTATGCTTGTCGAAAGCGATGTTTGTCAGAAAGTATGCTTGTCAAAAATGAGGTTTCTCAAAAATGACGTTCGTCAAAACTGGAGTTAATCGAAAATAATATTTATTTAACATGACTTTGTCAAAAAAAAAAACATTTGACTTGCAAACAACTTTAAACAACCTAATATTAATTTGGCAGCAGTCATGACATTTAAACATTTTTTCTTAATGTACAATTTATCATTTGACGTTTGTCAAAAATTGTTTGTAAAGAATTACGTTTGTCAAAAATGATGCTTGGCAAAAATGACGTGTGTCAAAGCTAATGATCTTTAAAAATGATGCTTGTCAAAACTGACGTGTGTCACAAATGATGCTTGTCAAAAGCGATGTTTGTCAGCAAAAAATGGCGTTAATCGAAAATAATATTTTTTTAAGGTGACTTTTGTCAAAAATGACATTTGCGTGGCAAACGATTTTAAACAGCAGTGCTACCAAATTAATATTTTGGCAACGTAGAAAACTAATTAGAGGATCGCTGAGTAACTCATTGACACGTATTGCTTCGCAGGTAAAAAGACAATCATCATTTTGGCAGGTAAATCCACTCTTATGCATTATTCCACTGCCATTATTCCTTTTTTTTGTAATTCCTCGCCTTCATTTCCATATTTATCTAAGCTACTGTTTGTTAAACAATTTCATAAACGTTAAATAAAGTCATTGTTATTCAACGATTTATTTCTGGGGAGTAGTAAATACTAGTATAGCCGTTGTTTCGACGAGAGATTTATTGCAAACGGTAATGGGCAATGGTGGAGGTGGCGGGGTTTCTCTTACTTCATTCCATTTATTCTCCTTCTGAGAAATTAATCATTCACATCTCGCGTTTCCGGTGGGTAATGTGCGAAAGAGAGGATGTGTTTCGTACTTCTAATCAATTCCCCGTTCTTTCGCTCGCGAAGAATCGAATGGATGCACAAGATTGCGTTTAACGAGCGAGGAGAATAAAAGAGTTGGCAGAGTAGAAAACGGCGATAGCAAATGGGAAATCTTAATGTCGTAATTTAACATATCGATTGGTTTCGATTAATTAGAAACCGGCGTCACTCTTGTTGTCGCTGTTATCGTTGTTTGCGTTTTAATGTAAGTTGTGCGTGCCAAATAGCCGGCGTGTGTGTGTTTGTGTATAAGGCAGTAGTGCCATTATTATTTTGCAAGCGAAAAAAAAAATACTGATCGAGCACACTACAAACAAGCGATACGCGATTAAATTACACCGTTGCAGCAGCAACTTCGATTCCCTTCTTTGGGGGAGAGGCATTTGCAATTTTCTTATCCACGTTCCTTTTTTTGCAATTTGCCAAAAACACTTTCCTATAAGAACGCGAAGAAGCAACGGGACGAAGTGAGCAGCCACCGCGAATTCGGTCGTCGCGGACGAGGATGGAGAAAAGACGTTTTCCTTTTTCGTTTGCATTTACGTGCGTCGGGATACGTGACCGCTCGTTTTAGTTGAAATTGGCTACTTCATTTGCGCGATTTTCTCTTTTTTTCTCTCGATTCTCGAAACTCTCGCTCTCTCTCTCTCTTCGCTTTCCCTCGCTTGTCGCCGTTAATCTTTCATTCACGACGAGCGAATTGTTGCAGGTATCACACGTACCATATTCTACCTTTAATTTAATGCCAACGACGACGATGCGTCCGTCCATCAATTAGGAATTATTCACTGAACGAAACGCACGAAATAATTGATCGTCATTACGATACGAAAGTATCCGGAAAATTGCCCATCGACATACGCACACACACACACACACGCACGCTCGCTCGCTCGTCAGTCCCCTAAACCTCTTCTCTTCTCCTCTTCATTTAATTCCATCGACTTTCATCGCACATTTCACCAAGATTCTTATCGCATAATTACCGATAGCTGCTGCTTCTTCTCGCGGTCGTAAACTTCTCCATTCATTCATCATCGAATTCTTCTAATTATTATTTTTTTCTTTACGATTACTACCAGCTAGAGCTAGAATTCTCCGTAATCGTAACAGATAATAAGAAGTAAGAGGCCAATTAAAGAATTATTGTTAACGTTTCCTTTATTGCTTCATTTTCTTTTCTTTTTCATTCCAGAGGCGCAACAGTAATCTATTCTTCATTAAAAGAAAAACACAAATAACAAAACAAAAACCAGTTTAAATGCGCGCCAATATTTCTGTTTGCAAAGGGCCATTCGTGACTGTCGCTTGTTGGATGAATGGAATCCGATTTACATAAAGCTTCATCTTCTACAACGACAACAACCCAAAGATACGCATATTTAATCCGATTGCTTTCGAAAAAGTTGCTTCATCTTTGCTTAGGGATTTTCCCTTTGACTCAAACAATCCACACAAATAATCTTTGAAGGGCGGCGATAAAACTAATTCTTAGGGAAACGAGCGCTATTGATAGAACAAAAGTGCACCGAGAGACATTTAATAGCTTGTGTTAATCAATCAATCGATTTTATACAACCTAATATTAATTTGGCAGCAGTGACGACATTTTAATTTATGTTTTTCGTAATATACAATTTACCAATTGACGCTATTCAAGAATGACGTTTGTCAAAAATGATGCTTGGCAAAAATGTAGTTTGTCAAAAATGGCGTTTATCGAAAAAGAATGTTTGTTTAAGATGACTTGTCAAAAATGACATTTGAGTGGCAAACGATTTTAAACAACTTGATATTAATTTGGCAGCAGCGATGGAATTTAAACTTTTTGTTGTTAATATACAGTTTACGAACTGACGCTATTCAAGAATGACGTTTGTTAAAAATGATGCTTGGCAAAAATGATGTGTCAAAAATGGCGTTTATCGAAAAAGAATGTTTGTTTAAGATGACTTGTCAAAAATGACATTTGAGTGGCAAACGATTTTAAACAACTTGATATTAATTTGGCAGCAGCGATGGAATTTAAACTTTTTGTTGTTAATATACAGTTTACCAACTGACGCTATTCAAGAATGACGTTTGTCAAAAATGATGCTTGGCAAAAATGATGTGTCAAAAATGGCGTTTATCGAAAAATAATGTTTGTTTAAGATGACTTGTCAAAAATGACATTTGAGTGGCAAACGATTTTAAACAAGTTGATATTAATTTGGCAGCAGCGATGACATTTAAACTTTTTTTCTTAATATACTTTTCAAGAGTGATGTTTGTCAAAAATGACGTTTGTGAAAAATGACATTTGTGAAAAATGGCATTTTTCCAAAAGGCAATTCGTGAATGTTGCTTGATTTACATGAAGCTTCTTCTACAACAACAACAACCCAAAGACACGCATATTTAATCCGATTGCTTTCGAAAAAGTTCCTTCATCTTTTTGCTCGACGCTTAGGGACTTTTCTTTTACCTCAAACAATCCACGTAAATAATCCTTGAAGGGCGGCGATCAAACCATTTCTAAGGGAAACGAGCGCTATTAATAGTCGCCAATTCTGCTCCTGTTAATCAATCAATCAATCAATCGAATCCGGCGTTTGGAACTGCGGTCGTAACGATTATTTTTCTGCACAACCGTCGAGGGATTGTTGTTACATTAACGTGGGCGCAGATAGTAGCGAATCAACTTGTTGAATGAGCGGGCGTTTATTATAGCCGGTTAAAGTTTGGTCGGTGCGAGGCGAGCGAAGGGATTTCGGTCTATCTATTATTACGTTTATTTTTATTTTTTTTCGGGGGGGATTTATGGCATTGTAGGTAGATCGAGG
Organism: Hololepta plana; assembly: GCA_963695495.1. Classification (NCBI taxonomy): domain Eukaryota; kingdom Metazoa; phylum Arthropoda; class Insecta; order Coleoptera; family Histeridae; genus Hololepta; species Hololepta plana. The sequence continues at coordinate 4,864,170 of OY968840.1, read as the reverse complement.
GAAAAGAGGGCGACGACGATCATCATCATCATCGTCGATGGCGTTCCCCCTTCTTGACGTTACGTTTATTAGTACTTATAATCATAAATATAACACCATGAGCAATCGTAATGATAATAACAAGAAGAACCCACAGCTTCGGCCTAAACGGCGTTATATAATAAACATTTTTTTAACGCTCTCTCTCTCTCTCCCAGTGTGGTTATATTAATAACTCTTTTTTATTTTATTTTGGGGGTTCGAGGGTTACATAACAATAAACGGGGCGCCCTTCAATTTATATCGAATTATTAAATACATATTTGGTTACGGACGGTTGAACCGTTTACGCAAGAAGACGTCGATGGGGTGGGCTTGGCTTATTTATTTATTATTTTTTCCCTCTTTCGATTACAATGGACTCGTTAATGGTTCTGGTACCAAAATCGCTCCACGAATTAACGGAATTAACAAGGCGATAGCAGCGAACGTCCCCCTTCTTAAAAGGCGACTTGTATTAAAAAAAAAAAAACGAAGAAATCACTGTTGGAAAACGTAAAGAATAAACGAACGTTATTTAACTCGGCGATCGATTCGAAATCAACACGTGAACGAATTATTTGCATGCAAACCCGTCATCTTCTTACCTCGCCGTTGCCGTTGTTGTTGTTGCGCGCCCGCATGCATGTCAAGTAGTTTGTGTGGACAAGGAAGGATTAATGAATGAAAAACAAAAAGAAAATCGGAAAAAAGCAGCGACAAGGATTTTCTTTTTTCATAATTCGTGCGGCGTCAACGAAGAATTTCCTAGTTGTGCACAACTTTCCATCCACCCTCTTTAGCTTTGGCTGGTAGTAGGTAACGCGAGTCGGGGTGAAGAAAAATGGTCATTAACAGTTCTCGTTGTTTCTTGCACTCTCCACAACGGGATTTAATGGCGATGATAAGGGGGTTTAATGTGATTCGAACGTCGATTATTATTCTTTGACGTTTCTTTCCCCTCGATTTAACGACGCGAAAGAAGAAGTAAAAATCCCCCCGTGCCCCCGCCTCAAAAGAGGAGAGGAAACGACGCTGTCAAAATTTGGTACGATAATAAAAGAGATAAATAAATAAAAATCTAAATTGTGTGTATAGAGCTCGAGGTAGGATGGATAAAAATATAGATATAGGTATATATACAGGGTGTTTGAAACGAGTGTCGCAAACTTTAAGGGGCTAATATGGCCGCAAGTTGAGCAGAAAAGTCTTAAAGAAGAAGGGGCCACAGGGGGACGGTAACGAAAATACGGAGGATTATTAATTTTTGAAGCAAATCTTCTGTCGTAGTTACGAGAGGTTATGTCATACTCTAATTCTAAATTAGCCCTTCATGCATTTCGTTTATGGTTGATCTCATGGGAAATGCCACAGAAGCTCTATATCTTCATGCTGAAGCCCAGATGACTTCAATTCGTCTTCTTAAACAACATTTACAGAGAATTTTCAAAGGGAGTTGGCTAGATTTAAACCCTCTTTGGCGATATTTGAAGACTGGTAAATGACGTCAAGGAACTTGAACAACCTCAATCCAGTGCTTGATTGCCTATGATTTTCGAAAGAGTTCGAAGGTCCTTGCGGCAAAGATATCATGGTTGCCGTCAAATGGAAGAAGGACACTTTGAACCACTTTTTTGAGTGATTTCTCATTTGTTTTCGTTCTTAATGCACATTGTTTGTGCATAACTGCACATAATACAAATGCTGCAAAATGTTTCGTATCTTCGAAACCGTCCACTTTCGGACGTATGTTCGTTGAGACTTTTCGGCTAATCGTGGGTCACTATATCATCCCTTAAAGTGTATGACAGTGTTTTTTTAAACGCCCTGTATATGGGCGAGGGTTTTAAATAATAAGGAGTAGAAAGAAGGACGAGGAACGAGAGAAAAAAGAAATTGGAAAAGAAATGGTAGTACCAACCAAGTATATATATATATATATACGAAGAGTTGGTTGATGTGGATGGAGAAGAGCAGGTAGATGGCCATCTTGAAGGCCAATACGCATACAAACACACACACACACCGGCCACATATATAAATATATATATGTATTTGTACAATGGACAACAAGAACAACCAACAACAAGAACAACAACAGGTCAGAAACTGTAAAAGTTAAATTTATGCCTTCGTTGATATTCAAGAGGATGAATTGTAAATTGTATGCGCCCCTCTTTCTCTCTCTCTCTCCCTCTCTCGTTCTCTTTTCATGTCTGTGTATTTATTTATTTATACATGGGGGTTAGTAGTTGTTGTTGTTATGCAAACCAAAGAGATGAAGAAGAATTTATAATATACGAATATTTTGAAATGACACCCCCTAAAATTTATTTTATACTTCTGGAAAGCTAATGCTAATAGCAAAAAAAACCGTCGACAATGAGGAAAAAGAAAAGCCATTAGCATCAGGTAAACAACAAGACATCCTGAAATATTTGCCATTTACCAAGAAGTGGAATCGTATTGAAATTCGACAAAAAAAAAATGATTGAAGTGGCGAATGCTTGAATTGCACGCAGTTGGGCCGAAGAATTGGGTTAATTGCATTTAGAATTCGACAAGCCGAAAAAAAATCACTTTTCTTAATAACAGGTAATATGTTATGAAAATTCTGAAGAGGGTCGAAGCGAAAGAAGAATTTCCGATAAAATCTTTGGAAGATTTTTGCGCCTTTAGGAAACATCTTGAAATGAATCATCACCAGAGCAAGCAAGCTAGCGTCCTGGAAAATTTTTCGATTCGATCGTCCTCCACGCATTTAAAATGTTTTCCTTTTTTTTTCTCATAACCAACATTTAATCCGCTTTAACTATTTCTTTTGTGCTAAATTTCCGTCCCTCGCCAATTGCCCCACGACCACATTCATTACATAATACATCTGTTATTATCGTCGCAAAAAGAGGAAGAACTGAAACCCCATCATCCCATCGGCCGCTCATTATTTTTTACTTCGTCATTATACTCGCCAATTGTAAAATCCATAAGCGAATTATTTATAGTACTTGAACTGGTTCCGATTGATGGTTATGAGACAGGGGTCCCCCCTCCGAATTTCGACCCTTTTCCTTTTTTCTGCCTGTAATTCATCATAATATAAATATTCCCCCTTTTCTCAGTCGATCTCTTATTATTCCGTTTTGTATGGATTATAATATCATATTTATTAAGCCATTGGATTTGGCGATCGAACAGGCGTATAAATCGTTGAGCCGTTTATGCCACCCCTAACCGATATAAATATGCACTTGTTCGCTAATTGTGCAACGAACGGGTTAAATTGCAACTTTATATGCTCGTCTTATTATATTTGCCCATGGGTTTTATGTCGATTATGATAATACAGGCAATTCTTGTTCAATTAGCGTCAAGTGATTTGCACCCTTTTGAAACTAAGCTCTCGCACTCGCTTCCGAAATAATTTGGTAACATTATGTGCGAATTGAATCCAGAGTTCCCGCCCAAATTTCACTTTGACAATTTCTTAAACGTCTGTCAAAGTGACATTTGACGGGTTAATGCATTTAATTCGAAAAAAAAAACAGTGTTACCAAAGTAATAAATTCGAAAATTGAATCTGAAATTCCCGCCCAAATGTCACTTTGACAACATTTTAAACGTAAATTGAATCCGGAATTTCCTTCCAAATGTCACTTTGACAATTTCTGAAACGTTTGTCAAGAAGAAGAAGAATACAGTGGTACCAAAGTAATAAATTTGAAGATTAAATCCAAAGTTATACATTAGGAAAACTAAATCCGGAATTCCCGCCGAAATGTCACTGACAGTTTCTTAAGTTTTTGTTAGTGGACATTTGGTGGGTTATTTGACTTAATTCAAAAAATAAAAGGAAAACAATGTTACCAAAGTTATACATTAGGAAAATTGAATCCGGAATTCCCGCCGAAATGTCACTGACAGTTTCTTAAGTTTTTGCTAGTGACATTTGATGGGTTATTTGACTTAATTCGAAAAAGAAAAAGAAAACGGTGTTACCAACGTAATAAATTTGAAAATTGCCCATTCATTATATAGAATCGTGGTTGTTGCGATGTAAAATGCACTCGAACTTAGCGAATTTGCTGCGAGTGCTTGCGAATTTCTTTTCCATCGCGTTATTTACAAGCTCATCGTACAAATTATTTGATGCTGGCTCTCGTTTTAATTTCCTTTAATCGTACAAATGTTGTGAGATGAGTTGTTGTGTAACGCTATCCGATGATAAAATGTTAAGTAAGAGACGAGGGAAAAAAAGAGAAAAAATGAGAATCGACGATAATATTAAACTTGATACATACACCTGTTGGATGGTCGGTTATACGTATATACAATTACAAATCTAACATTCACCATCATCATCAGCATCAGAATTATCGTTCGAAGCGAAAGAAAACAAATCGTACCACTTCTTCTTCAATTGGTTCTTCCTTTTTCTTATTTTCTTTTCATTTATAAATGTTAATCACCGTCTCTTTTCCACTTTAAATTCAATCCCATCCACACACACACAAGCACACACACCTTCTTCTTTACCTTACCTCACCTAGGGACATGATACTTTATCATTATACATTTTACAAAAGGTATATGCGTGACTAAGTGAACTAATAAACGATGATTTGCAACTTTCAACGAGAAAATCAATTTCTTCGTCTCTTTTAAATATTTTGAATAACAGGGCGATTGGAAGAAGTGGAATTCTTTTTGGACCACTTCCAAATAGACGAGGAGGAGGAGACGACGAACGCCTTCTCCAGTTCCCCTTTTCATTTCTCGCAATTTATAATTTTAATAAATAAAATGCGAATATAGGCGAATAATCATAAGAAGAAGGATGATGATGGTAAAAAGGTGTCGTTGGTGGCGTTTTATGGTTGAAGGATTTTATGCGTGAAGACGCGAGGAGATGAGCAAAGAGATCGACGTGAAAGTGGTTAAAAAGCATCGAAAACCATCCGGTTTATAGCAGCCGTTTATTCTTTTTCGACGTTTTTTTTTTGGCCGAGCGTTATTATTAAACGGGACGCAGAAGAAGAGGAAATCTTCACTTCTCGTCTCCGTCCTTCGCGTTTCCCTCGAATCGTCGCAATAATAAAAAATTAATATTTGCTCTTTGGTCGAACGATACTTCGGCTCTCTTTTATTACGATTCCGCACGTAAAATTCGCGCAATAAAAATGGCAAATAAACTCGAATTAATAATAAAACCCTCTCGCGTCTCGTTCGTATTTTCAGTTACACCACCTTAATGGAGAACAGCGCGAAGACTCGCCTTATAAACCGAGCAAGAGTTGAGCGCGCTCGCCTCGATAAGTATCGAGGTAAAAATCGGTGTAAAAGAACAACTATAATCACGATGATGATTATTATGGGCAGCCAACAACAACAACAACAGCAACAGGAATTGGGTAAATATTAAATCGGCGCGCGGAGCGAGAGACCGAGTGCAACAGAAGTGACCGGTTTCGGGGGTCCTTTCCCCGGTTAACAATACCGTAAACGAGCATCGATCTCTCTCTCGCTCTCTCTCTCTCATTCTCTCGCGCCTTCGCCCGAACATTTTCTCGGTCCTTATTATTATAATGCGTTTTCCTTCGATCGCGTCCCAACAACGGCAACAACGTTAACAACTCGCCTTCTTCAGTCGTTTTATTTACGTTATTTATTCGCTCCATCTTTCTTACACGCACCATCATCATCATCATCGTCATCAACTCACCACCTTCAAATATCACCTTTCTTTTTTCTTTTTGAAAGAGGTAAACAAAAAAGTTGATTATGAAATGCAAGGCATCCCTTAAAGAATATAACAAGGGAGAGAGAGAGAGAAAGAGGCTGAAGAATCATCGTGATCATCATGCGAACCGTCTAATTTTTAAATTATTTTATAACTTGTAATAAATTACAGTTGTCAAAGTCTCGTTAATGGTTTTCTTTAATAAGAAGTGGATGATGATGATGATGGTGGCGAGCGAGGATGGAGGCGAACGAGAGAACGACGGAGAACGAGTTTTGGTCGACGACCACAAAATAAAAGGAAAAGTGGCAAAACGAAGAGCTCGATGGACCTTATTTAACCACTTGCATCTACCTCTTCGTATCTTTTCCTTTTCTTTTTCTTCTTTCTTTTACATCTCCCTGAGGTTTTTTTCTTCTTCTCGCGAGGGTAATCTAATTTAAAGCGATTGTTCGCAGAGCTAATTTATGCCAGGGGACATTGCAATTATTTAACAGGTGTAAGTAAAAATTCGCAAAGAAAAAAAATTCGCAATCGGTGATTGATAATTTCGTACGACTTCGTTTGGGAAAACGTGCAACAAGCGAATAAACGGGAAAAAAAGCAAGCGAAACAGCTTCGATTGCAAATAATTTCATAGCGAATTAAAATAAATAATCAAACGGCACGACGACGATAATCGAGAAGCGAAATACGAATTTGCCAATTTGCATCGATCGATGGGATTTCTAATTGAAAGCAATCGGCTCGATATTCGCACGTTTCTCTCGCCGTCGCAATCTCGGTAATTCGATACGTGCGCTTTTTGCCTACCATCGGATTAAAGATCCATCAATCAAAATAATTTAATAATAATAAATTTGAAAAAGAAACGCGAATAATAATAATAATGCGAAATTAAAACGAGAGGAGAGCGAAGTAATAATAAGAAACTGCAATAATAATAATGGTTTGGTACGAGTCCCTTTTTATTTCTTTAATTTAATTTTAATCGAATCCCATTGTCTTCGAATTAGTCCGCTCGATTTATAATCGTCGAGAACCGAGCGGAAATGCGAATTGCGAAATTAAAAACGAACGAAAAAAATGGAAGAAATCGAATGAGCAAAATGCGAAGGAAGCGGCCGCGTGTACGTACGAATTGGATTGCAATCGAAAGAAAAACAAAATTATGCAGAGACCGAGCGCAAACAAAAATGCGCACTTTTTGCAACATCGCTGGCCATCGATCGATGCCCATTTCTTTTCCGATTAGCGATTATTCGCGCAATAGATGTAACTTTTTGATTAAAATTATTGTAATTTATTTGCATAATTTATTTCGTGAAAACGAACCTATAACGCAAAAAAGTGTCTGCAACTTTGCGTTGCACATTCGCAACGATCGTTTCTCGATGAACTTTCTTCGAAGCTCCGCACGAAAATCTACGTCAATTAAATCGAGATTAATTAATCGTGGCCAGTGGCGTAGCGGTGAATTCGATGTTAACACGCCAACCAAGAGGACGAAGAATCTAATTCGAATTTCTTCTCCTTCCCTAATCTCTTTTATGGTAAATTATCATTTTTTTCCCGCTCCTTAAGACACCAAATCCACCATTAATTCACCGCCTAACGATGCCAGCAGGAGGAAGAAAAAATCTTATTAATTGGTTAACATCGTCAACACCGATCCGAAGAACCTCGGCGCTACACCTTTTTCCCCATTTAAATTCTCCTCCTTCGTTGGTATCTTAATAATTCAAATGGTTCTACCTGTTTTTCAGAAATAATCAACGAGGGAAGGAAAATTGTGGCGGAAAACGAGTCTTTTTTATCGCTTAATTTCCGCCGTTTTCCCAAAATATTTCGTTTCGACATTAAAACTCTTCGCCGCATAATTCCTCGATAAACTCGGCATTTTATTGCGTTACGTTAAATAAATTGATAGAAAACGCGAGAGCGACACACGAATTATTTAATTAACCGGCCTCTCGAGGCGATAAAATTGATCACCGACGGCGCTTAACGTAATCAATTCGTCGATTACTTTGTACGTTAATCGCTCGTGATTTGTGCGATGGACCACACGCGAGGAGGGACCGAAAAGAAAAGCGATTTTCTTCACGGATTATCGCTCGTGGTAAATTTTCCGGAGACCTTTAAACCTTCGCCGAAACTTCGGCCATCGAATTTCTCTCGCCTTATCTCGGCTCCTTTATCTCCTCCTACGTTCTCGTCGTTTAAACTCTTCTCGCCGACGACGACGATGATAGTAATGCAACGCAGCTCGATTATTCCCTTTCCGACTCTTTTCACATTCTCGCCGTGTATGTATAATAATCATTTTCGTTCAGCCCCAAGTTCAATAACCTTTGTTTTATTCTTGTGGCGCCTTTAATAACGACGTTCGGAGAGGAAAAAAGTTTAAAAAAAATGATAATAATAAAAAGAAACGCGTTCCAAAAATGTACGCAAGAGCGGCGAGCGAACGCATTCAATAAACGAAAAGGCTTCGGGAGAATCTGGGACTTTTCGATTTGCTTCATTATAAGTTAACAGTTGGAAAAGCCCGAATTTCCTCGGCAATTTCACGCCCTTCGATAGAGTCGCATTTCGTGCGGCGTCGATTCGAATTAGAACGAGACGCGCGATTCGAATGGGCGACGAGAGGCGCGGAGGAAAAGAATTTAATACCGGATGTTCCTTTAAAATTCGAAACGAAAAAAAGGCGAAACAAGAGAAATGTAAACGAGATATACGCGTGTGTGTGTGTGTGTGTGAGCGTATATACAAATGGATTTTCTAAAGTTAGAACTCGCTGGCGATTTATTAATACAACATCCATATGATGTTCGTGCTGCCGCCGCTGATGATGATGATGACAAACAATTTTTTTCGAAAAACGTTTGAAGAGAGAAAAAATCGTGTTCTGAAGAGGAAACCGAAACTTATTTTTAAATCGAAACCGAAGAAACGCCGAAAATAATCGCTCTCGCACTCTCTTTCACGTTACGCGGCCATTACCGTAACGATATCGTCGATGTTAATCGCCGATTCAACATTAAATTAATTAACGATTAGATAATTATTTAATTAACGTTCCTTTGGCGCTTAAACGACGGGCGCAATCGAAATCGTCGAAAGAAGACGATTATTCGATTGCGAACGATAAAACCGTTCGCGAATTTGAAAGGAAAAAAGTTGAAACGGCAAATGGGCGAATAGTTTGGGCTTGTAAAGCGCGATTAAACGGTAATTAGAAATGAAAGGTGCCGCCGCTTATAGCTTTCAGACGCTGCTACCGTTTTTACCATCTTCTTCTTCGACTCCGGCTTCGTCTTCCTTGCCTCGTTCTATTTATTTACTACGACCGTTTACATTTAATTCCGTTTTTTTTAGTTAGTTAAATAACCTCCAGAACGTAAAAAAAAGAATTAATAATCCAACATCCCGTTCATCTAACTCTCCGAGCGGGAAATGAATAAGAAAACGAGGGAAATTATAGGATTATAAACGTTACGAATATAGAAGCGTTTAAAAATAGTACCGAATGCAGTGAAACAACGCAACGAGAAATATTGCGTTGGCAGCACTGTTCCCCCTTTTTTCTTTGAACAAAAAATGTATCTGTCAAGAATAAAGTTTGGCGGGCAAATTATTTAAATACCTGTCAAAATGACAGACCAACGTAAACTGTTTTCGATCGTCTCTTGGAAAAGCGGATTCGAAGAAGCGATCCGAAAGCAATTAGTCGAACGTTTAGCGTTGCGTTCGTATTCGCGGGACATTCGAATGGTTTTCTTCCGTTTCTTTTCCCTCTCGATAATTTTCGCTCGTTTATACAATTGCTAAGAATAATGGTCGCAGACGTGCGTGAAGAGACGAGCGACGACGGATTAAAAAATACCATCGACGATTATAATGGCCGCAAACGGTGGAAGAGGAGAGTTCGTTCTCTTATTAAAAATAATTAGAAACGTTCGTGCGTGATGATGTGGTGCGAGATTTGAAACGGGGAAAAAATTAAGTGTCGCAGTGTAAAATGGCAAAAATGCAAATTCTCTTCGCCTCCTCCTGCTTCTTCTCCTCCTCCTCGTGGCTCCCTTTTCTTCGTCGTTGCGTTAACCACGCGTAAAAAATCTTGCAAATAATAATAATGGCAATAAAGGAAATGGGGTATTATTATAATGCAAACGGCCCTTAATAAAAACCCATATAGGCTTCGTGCATTGTTTCATTCTCTCTCTTTCGCGCGCCATCTCTTGTTCCTCCCTTCTCTTCGCGGTCATTATTATAATTATTATTAAAGAAAGAGGCGAAATTACGTCTAAAGTAGATAATAGGTCGTTTAGGCGAAACGGTTTGGCAGGTAGACAGAGAGATTGGAGAGGAAGAGAAAAAAATGTATGTACGTCTTTTCCGCTTCTTTTTCACCCATTCTTCTTCTTGTTAATCCCGTTGCCGTTGCTACTGCTGGCGGATTGTTGAAAAAGGAATTAAGTTATTTGATTATGATGATGATGATGGAAGAATGAGGGAAATAATAATAGCCATTCAAATTTCCCAACCATTCTTCATCCAATAATCAACACCCAAGAAGAGGTCTGAATTTAAGAACGAAGACGAAGAAGAAAAAAACTAGGGCGAAGAATGGATGGCATTGGGGTGGAGGAAACGTGATCGGCAACTTCTTTCTTTCATTTCGCTCCTTTTCACGTCGTCCACCGATCGATGAATGAACGAGGGCCTCCAGTTGGCAAAATAGCAAATTGGAAACAAGTGAATTTAAAAGATTCCCACGTCACAACGAGACACTTTTCGCAATTTCTAATGCGATTCTACACGATTTCTCCGATGAAAAGCGCAAGTTGATCGTCGTAACTATTCTTGTTCTTGCAATTTGTTTCGAAGGGAATTCGCATCGAACATCGTCGGATCCGTGATCGTCACGATGACGACGGCGATGATGATGATCATCAAAACATCTCATGATGCGTTCAATAACGAGAAATAATAGGCCAACAAACAATAAACGGCAGATGGATACGAAATGTGATTCGTTTGCTCGTTCCTCATTTTTACTTCTTCTTCGGCCTTTACGATTGCATCGCTTCAATGTTCGTGATCCAACATAAGAATTTTTTTCAAAAAAATTAAAAAAAGGAAGAAGTTACAGCCACAGGTACGCAATGGTATTATTTATCATTATTACAGGTAATGCTCTTATTATTATTATCATTATTACTACCTTCAACAATTTTACAATTTGTTGTTGCACGGCTCGTATAATGATGATGATGATGTGTGTACGTGATGAAGGATCGATTTCGAAATGGGAAAGAGATGAGCGATGAGAAACTCCAATAGCGAGGAATCTCAAGTTCAGAAGGACACAAGATCGACGAAGAAGAAGATCTTCGTTTCGCCCGTTTATCAATTGTTACTAAACAAAAATCAACAATTTCGCACGCAGCGATTATTATTTTGGCAGCACTGATTGAAGTCAAACGTCATTTTGACAGGTGTCAATCGATGAATTGTAGCAAATTATTTGTTAACACTGTCGACGTTTAAATCGCTCTTCGTTTTCGATCGTTCGATGTTCGCGAATTTGCCGACTCACGAGCAAAACGCCTCGATCGATTGCTAAACGCACCGCGATTTAATTAATAATTATTCATTGAATTAATTCGAATTAAAATCCCGTTTTCTTACTACCACGCGCGCTAATTGCCGGAGGCCGGCAACGAGCAAATTCCAACTTGCCTATTCGCAATTCAACAAACAAAGTACAGTTGACTGCTATTTAGCTTCTTTTTTTTTGCGCTTTTCTTACAATAAACAAATCGCCTTCAATTTGCGAAGTAAGCGACATGATGATAGGACAAGAGAGAGAGACTTTGATGCTATAATGATAATGATTAGGAGCCCCGCCTGGATGGATTAAGTGCAAATAGTTGGCAGGAGCGTGTAAGCGAAAAACGTAGCGATCTGAAGAGATAAATTGATGATGGACGACTTACACGAGGACGAGTGCAAAAAGTGCAACAAGCAGAAGATTGTTGTGATAGATTCTTGCAAATTGCAATTATTAAATTACAATATTGTTAATAATGATAGTATAAGATTCGCTCTCTTTTTGTTTTGCAATTATTCGTTTTTTTTTTTTGCTTTGGCGCAGCTTTTTAATTTCATCAACGTTGTTTGATCGTTATATGTCCATATTGCAAAATTGCAATCGATTCCGTTTGATCTTGTTCCACTAATTTATTCATTACGTTTATCAACACCATCATCATCAACATCATTATCGCCATCCAACAATATCATGATTATCATTGTACTTTCACTTTTTGCGCAGCGATTTCTGATAATTGTCAATCGTTATTAAATTGCGAATTAATTCCAAACCATTATTATTTAAATTGGATTAGGTCTATTTTCTCTTTTCGTTTTCGCATTGCAAAAATTGATCTTTCCATAATGGAAAATCGCAATTAATTGCAATTGCAGAGTTACATAAAGTTTTATTGCTGCGAGATTCCGTTCGCTCGCGAATTGGAAATTAATTTGCAAACATTAATTGATTAAATAAAACGAGAGAGAGAGAGGTTGGAATAATTGGCGAGTTTTTTTGTTCAATGCAATTCCGCACATGTTGCGATTTCGTAATGTGCTCGCATGGATTTTCGATAAAATAAAGGTCACATCAAATAGAAACCAAACGCTTGAAATAATAACATGTAATAATTAACGCTCATTTATAAAAATAATAAACAAACAAATCAAAGTTTAAATGAACTATTTCGCACACACCAAACGACGAAAAAACTCTCGCGAATTGCAAATCCACTAAATATGATTTCTATGACGTGTTTGAACGATTATTCGAATGGAATCCGCGTTGCCGCCAAATCATCAATCAAGCAATGTTACCAAAGCAAAACTTCGCAGTTTACCAACTTCAGCGAGCGAAAAGCAATCGCGCTGAACGTTGGATACCGCACGACGATCGTATTTGTGAACTTGAATTGAAACGAGGAGGAAAGTAAGAGCAACGAAAATCCACTTTTACCGCGTTTCAATCGTTATTTTTCGCTTATTCGCTCGTTTAACTAAGTCTCTTTCTTTTTTCAGAAAGAGGCAATAAGAATAATAACGGCCGTTCTTGCGTTTAACGGAGAACGAGTACCAATTCCTTCGGCGGCCTGGCCCCGGACGTACGGCCTTGACAGAAATAAACACACACACACACACACACACACGCTGCCCGGAACGCGAGACGTGGCTGGCGAAAGAGGAAAGAAACTCGGTGGACGCCGAGATGGAAGCGAGCCTCGAGATAACCTGTCTTATTACCCATCAGCACACGGGCTAGAGAGAAGGAATTCTGAAGGGCCACTGCGAGCTTCTTTGGAAACTTCTTCTGGAAACGCTCTTCTTCGTTTCTTTTGTTTTTCGCTCGTTCACCGAATGGAAACGCATTCGAATTTAATTCTTCGTGCATTCCATCGAGCCGTAGGATTCGGTCGTCGTCCAAGATGACTCGACATGACCACTCTTAGTTTCTCCCCTCGAGAGAGAGAGAGAGAGGAAAAAAGCGTAATAATAGAAGAGGGATCCTATTTACGTTTGTACCTGTTCGCTCTGCGGCCGGTGCATTATTGTTGGGGCTGGTGTTTATTATTTGATCTAACGCCAAATGGAATTCTAAATAATCGACAATCGATGGGGCGAAACGGGGGAGATCCTTCTGCGCGCCCGATTGTTATTGTAATCGACGGTCCCGGAGGGAAGCTGGCGGAATCGTACCGAAAATGTCGTTTGTCCAGGTTTTGCTCGAACGAGAACAAATAAAAACGTTTTTTTTTCGACTTTTTTCTCGTTTTCGGTCCTCGTCGTCGTCCGTCTCGCTGCTGCTGCTGCTGCTGGTTGTTGCGCTGCCTCGGCTACTTCTTCAGTTTGAACAGCACGAAGGACGGACACTCACTTCTTTGGCGATCGGTTTGTCTCGGCCTCTTTCTCACTCGCTCACGCTCGCTTCATTCATTCTTGGTTCGCGTTCGCTCGCTCTCGCTCGCCTTCTTCTTCATCTTCTCGTCGTGTCTGTTGTTGTTGTCGTTGTTGCCCTGTTAAGTTTTCTTCAAAAACTCAAACTGCCTCTTTAAATATACTAAACAGCTTGAAAACATTCGCCGACAACATAACTTATCATAAAATCAGGGGTCTCTCCCTCTCTCTCTCGTTCGCTCGCTCGCTCTCTCATTATAATTCTCATTCTGAGCCTTCGATTCCTTCCATCTCGTTCGTTTCCCCTTTTTCCTTTTCGCCTTCTTCACGTTCTCGTTGTTGTTGTTGTTGTTCTTTGTGTCTGGTAGCTTAACACTCGCACAACGAGCGCATTAAATACTTTCCTACACGCACCACACTTTAGAAGATCATTTCAATTACGCTAATTACCACCGTTCTTCCTTCTTTTTTTTGCGTATATACTTATAACTCGTTTATTTTCCATCTTCTTATTTCGCCTTCCAACTCGCTCGTTTACCAGCTTATTATTCCGTTTTCTTAATGTTATTTGCCTCCCCGTTTTATTTTTCTTTCCCCGTAATTCCATTTATTCCCTTTTCCTTTTCTCCTCTTCTTTTATATTACTGCATGCCCTCGTGTAACACGATTGATTCTCAAATTTTAAATTGCCGCTTATTTTGCTGTATGCTACGATCGATTTCTTGCTATTTTCAGTTAAGACACTTTAAATTCGAATCGATCCTTGTTAAGTCAGGACGGTGACATTAAATTCAATTCCTTGCTAAGTTAAGAGGCGTTCAAGTCGATCCTTGCTAGGACACTTTAGTGACATCAAAATCGATTCCTTGGTAAGTTAAGCCATTTTCATGACGTTCAAGTCGATGCTTCTTAAGTTACGACAATCTAATGATCTCCAAATCGATTTATTGCTAAGTTAAGACGCTATGATGAGGTTGAAATCGATCACTGTTAACTTAGGACACTTTAGTGACATTAAACTCGATTCCTTGCTAAGTTAAGAGGCTTTCATGGCATTCAAATAGATCCTTGTTAAGTCAGGACACTTTAGTGACATCAAAATTGATTTCTTGGTAAGTTAAGACGCATTCATGACGTCCAAATCGATTGCTTGCTAAGTTAAGACACTTTAGTGACATCAATAACGATTCCCTGCTAAGTTAAGACGCTTTCATGACGTTCAAGTTAACCCTTGTGAAATTAGGAGACTTTAGTAACATCAAAATCAATTCCCTGCTAAGTTAAGACGCTTTCATGACGTTCAAGTCAACCCTTGTGAAATTATGAGACTTTAGTGACATCAAAATCGATTCCCTGCTAACTTAAGACGCTTTCATGACGTTCAAGTCAACCCTCGTGAAATTAGGAGACTAGTGACATTAAATTCGAATCCTTGCTAAGTTAAGACGCTTTCATGACGTTCAAATTGATTATTTGCTAATTTAAGACGCTTGTACTTTACATTTTCCGTACATATGTGAATATAGCGACGAAAGTGGAACTTTTGGCGGAAATCAATTCGAAACGTAACGCGAAATTAACACTGCAACGATTCCATCGGGATTCTAGCAAGAATGATGGCGGTGCAATTAAAAAAAACGCAACGACGTCCATGAATTCACGATGATGATGATGATGATGATGATGGAGATGTGCGAGTGTATGCGAATGAATAAAAGAGAGTTTCGAAAGTGGATACGCGCGCTGGAGGACCGAGGGAGAACGAATGGATATGGTAAATTGTGTGGCAGCATTATTCTGAAGAGGTCTACTCTCCTAAGCTAATAATAATAAGTGGCGAGGTTGGCGCGTTCTTCTTCTTCGTCTACTTCTTCTTCTGGTGCGTATACGTGCTCGCGCGAAACAAAAGCGAGATGGCGATGATGATGAGGATGACGCTGGGCGAAGAGGAGCGAAAGGAAGACAGAAGAGCGTTTCGCAATTTATGAGCTGAATAACGTCGCTAATAAGCTCCTACCACTTATTCCTCGCGCCATTCCCCATTCCCATATATATAAAATGTTTTGTCTTCGATTTTCCCTTTTTTGTTTGTTTGTAACGCTATGGAACCGTGGAAGCACTATTTCACGGCAAAGAAACGATAATGACGGGGCACGATTGACAATAATTACGCTGAAAGCTTGCGCCCAATCGTAATAAATTTTGCCGGATCGGCGACGAAACACGTGATGGCAACAGAGCAATTTTTGGCGAAAACTAAAAGTGACTTACCATTGAGACTGGGATTGGGCCAGCCGCTCCATTTGCGTAACCGTATGGAGATACGAGATATCCCATGTTGAAGGATGATGTGTGCGGACCAGGTTCCACTTTGCCTGAAGCGAAAATAAAAATGAGAAAAGTGCAAAAATTTCGTAATTTAAACAGTAGAAACAAATAATAATAATAATCATCATCATCTGCATCGTTTGGCCTTGGACGATTCGTTTAATGATGCCAATTTGATTGTTTTTCGTCGTTCCTTTTTGCAAACAGTTAGCACCAGAGTTTGCTTTATTTGCCTTTTCCTTTCGCTTGCCCGTCTCCGTTTTTTATGTGCGATCTAATTTAAAAAATCGATTTAACGACTTGGCCATATCATTATTATTCGTCTGGGACTAGCGTTTCGTTTTCTATTCTCTTTTGCGTCTCTTTTTGTGGCAGAGAATTAATGAGGAAGAAACCGCAAAAAGAAGAACGAAACAAACCAACCGGAGAGACGAAACGAGAAAGCTAACGGGGAAACCGAGCAGCACCAAGTACAAAAGAAAAAATTAACAAACAAATAATAAAATTTAAAGCGAAGAGCAAAAAAAAATCGGTATTTTTAGTTTTGCAAAAGATCAAATTACAAAAAAGTTTTATTGTTCGCCATTTTAGTCTCTCTCTCTCTCTCTCTCTCTCACTCGGTCCTCGGGAGCGTCTGGACCGAAAGCACGAAAATTATTAAAGATTCGCAGAAAAAGCGCGAGGAAAAGGATGGAGGCGACTCGTTTGCGAAAACAAAACCGCTGATAACGCGCTTCGACGTTTCGCTGTGCCGTGCGTTTATTGTAAAACGATCGCTCCGTGAAAAGATGCTGCGCTTTTCCATCGTTGCCCGCCGTTCATTAATCGCTGCATTGTTGTAATAATTAACTTATTACGTGCATTTTGCGATCTATCCGATTGGCAATGTGCGTTTCGTTCCATTCGGCGATGATGGCAAATTTTAGCGAATACATTCGAAATCGTTTATTAATGGAAGATGATAAACAAACAGGAAAAGGCGCACGCGAAACCGCAAAAACAACAAACAAACAGCGGCGACGATGATGATGTTGATGATAAAACAATTCGACAGAAAACGGATGAATAATGAATTAAATTCGAATGATAAACAATTGAAATTGCAGAAAGTCGTAAGTTGCTCGCAATTAATGGCGCTTCCACCAAACATTACTCGGACAAATTATAATTTGAATGAGTCCGTTTTCCCGGCAAATGTCACTTTGACAAGTGCTAATTAAACGACTTCTCTATGCAGTCAGTGCTACCAAATTAATGTTTGTGAAGACATCGAATAACTAAATGTCGTACACACCATGTAATACAATCGTTAAAAATGAAATTAAAAAAGCGACGAAGAAAAAGGAGGTGATCTTGTGCAGGTTAATTAATTTTGTTTTTAAATAAGAAATCATTAATAATAACAATAATAAACTTGTCACCTTAACGAGGCATTGTTTATTGAAATGATATCATCGTGCAAAAACAAACAAAAAACCAGGCGAACAGAGTCGCCGAAAAGAACGTTTGCAACATTCCCGTCTCCGACGATTCATTGTTGGGAAATTTCGCGTAAAAGCAACTTTTGTTATTAGTTTTACGTACGTGTACGAGTGTAGTTTAATTGTTGTACAAGTAGCGATTATTGCTTTGGCAAAACAAACATTTGTGTGATTTATTCAAACAAATCGTTCTTCATTGTTATTATTATTATAAACGTTTACGGTTTGTTCTGCACTAATTTTCATTCGCAATGCGTTTTCCGATATTTTGCAATGGTTTTGATTGCAAAAATTTAAACCCAATTTAACGAAATTTTAACGCGTTTCGATCCTTCGAACCGAGGAATTTGAACGAGAGGGAAGAAAATAGAAGAAACAGTTTCCTGTCTCTCATCTTCGACAATGATAATAATGAAGAGGTTAATGTCTACGATAGACGATGCCAGTCAATCACCTTAAAAAGTCGTTCCTTTTTATGTAACGATAATGACACAAATAAAAAACAATTTCCAACAATAAGCTAAAATGATTGGGCACTTTTTTTTTTCCTTCGCCTCCCATCCTACCATTTGCAGACCGAACTTCTGAAACGTCTCTCACAGGTATATGTATCGCAATCAACTTAATTGTATTATCATCGTGATTGGAGCGAAGTTGATGATGACGATGATTGGAGGCTGAAGAGCGAGGAATTAAATCGGATGACAGAGAGGGAATTTTAAAATTTCACCATAACAATCGTAACTTTCTCATTGACATTAATTATCTTCGAAAATAAAAGGAGAAAAACAAGCGCTAAGTTAAACAAAAAAAAAAAAAAAAGAGACGATGAATACGTCGAGCCCTATTGAGGTGGCAACGAATTACTTTTCGTCCATAAAAACAATTAGAGAACCGCAAAAAACAAAAAACAGAAAATAAATCCTCAAAGAGGAGAGGAAATTTTTAATGAGACATTATTAAATACCCCCCAAGTAATAATGATGATAATATGCGGGGCAGGTAATAATCGAGTCGAGACGAATAATCAGGTTAAAAAGATGCTGCTGCTGCTTGTGCGATGGATCTTTTTTTTTAGGCGACCAATTATCTTTCGAAAGAGAAAACAATAACACGTGCTCTTTGAACATTCTTCCACATTCTATTTGCTATTTGTTTAATCGCAACGACGAGAAATCGAATTAATTACTTTCGATGGGGAGAAAAATCCAATTTGCCAGGACATTTGCCACCGTCCAAAACGAACCCATCGACGGACAATGAAGTCGTTTCGTTCGTGTTTTTCTTTTTTTAGGCACAATATAACAATTATTGTTCAGTTAGTATCATCATCATTAAAAACAATAGTAAATTGTCGTTCGAATTATTTGTTGCACGAGAACAAAGATAAGTTTAAATGTTGACGGGGGGAGGCGAAGCAACAACACAAAAATTGAATGTAGGAGGAAGAAATAGATAGACAACGGATTCTTTAATTTTTCTCTCAATTACAACGAACAATATGCAATTAAAAACTTCTCTTTTTTTAAATTTATCTACGCGATGTAACGCATAATGGAAACAATGAAGATGTTCCCCAATAATAATAAGTAACAATTACAATATTATAACAGAGACATGCTGAAAGAGAGAGAGAGAGAGAGAGGCAGAGTGGACGAAATTAATGAAAAGGTAAATTAAAAAAAAAGCAATTTTCATTTATACGATCCGCACGTATGCGTTTATGTTATTATTCTTGTTATATTATTGTCGAAACGTTAAATGATTCGATGAGGCGAACAATGGCAATTAGTCAATTAATAACGCGTTATACGATTCCGGCAACCGTGTCCATATGTTTATTATTTATTAATATAAATAAAAAAAAACGTAAAACAACAACTGAAAAGACAAGTAACTTCACCGCGGAAAATTCGAATCCTTCACGGTTTAACGCAACTTTCCACGCGTACCGACCGACTAACAAGACGTCGGCAAACGCGCGACACGATGATGATGATGATTGCTCTAATGCGATTTTAATCATAAACAATTGTCACTCACCGAATACGGGACTGTGGTCTGTCCTTGTTGGATTCTTGCTGGTAGCATAATTTCCACCGGACTTTTCCTATAAAGAAAATAACACGATTTAACAAACGATCGTTTCACTAAAACAGAAAATTAGTTCAGTTTGCACTGACGTTCGTCGGTGTCAAATTGTTTTGATATCCGACCAACTTCCGGATGAATAGGAACAAGCGTGAAACTCATTTTCGAACGTACGAAAACGTCACCGATGTCTAATGGGAGATTTCGATTGATTACGATATTCTTCGACTCATTCCGCGGATTATTCAGTTGTTTGCCGAAATATGTACCAGAGTTTGATGCCATAATGCGGCTATCTTCTGTCCAATGACGGAAAACGAAAATTAGTTCAGTTTGCACTGACGTTCGTCGGTGTCAAATTGTTTTGATATCCGACCAACTTCCGGATGAACAGGAACAAGCGTGAAACTCATTTTGGAACGTACGAAAACGTCAACAATTTCTAATGGGAGATTTCGATTGATTACGATATTCTTCGACTCATTCCGCGGATTATTCAGTTGTTTGCCGAAATATGTACGAGAGTTTGATGACATAATGCGGCTATCTTCTGTCCACTGACGGAAAACGAAAATTAGTTTAGTTTGCTCTGACGTTCGTCGGCGTCAAAGCGTTTTGATATCCGACCAACTTACGGATGAACAGGAACAAGGGCAAAACTGTCATTTTCGAACGTCACCAATTTCTAATGGGAGATTTCGATTGATTACGATATTCTTCGACTCATTCCGCGGTGTATTCAATTGTTTGCCGAAATGTGTACGAGAGTTTGATGACACAATGCGGTTATCTTCCGTCCAGAGATAACGGTCGCTTTATCGCTTTAATTGAATTAAATGACAACAACAATAATTACAAATAAAAAATCCATTTCTTCTTGCAATTATCGCAAGTCTTATTGATTCAATGAGAAATCTGAACGAAATCGACGAGATTTCGGGAGCTCTAAAAAAAATCAACTGGGTGCCAATCGAAATTCACTTTCTCGTCCATCACAAATCGAGAGAAAATAGCAAAACGATCGTCCAAAGTGTCGTCACGTCTTGTCTAAATTTAGACGCCCTCACAAACAGCGGGAGATGAATAGATTAAAAAGAAAGAAATAAATGACAAACATTTTCGAAAAATACGGCAGCAATAGTAGCAACAAATTGGGACAGGAACAAAAGAAGAATCGATTTCCAAGCAGAAAGTCAGGTAAATATCGTCTTCAATCTGCCTTCGGCTCGTCTTGTTTACTTCGCGAGATTTTACGCAAATGGGAGGAAGAATCAAAATCGAATTTGACGCATCGCTTCCAATGGATTGGCTTAACGCAAAAGTGCGAAACACTTTACCTCCGACTCGGTGAGATCGATGAGACTGCTCTTCTCCTCGGTGAGGTTCTCCGACGATCGCTTCTCGTCCTCGCCGTCGCCCTCGTCCTTGAACACCTTAACCTCATCGGTGCTGCCGAGATCATCGCCGCCGCCACTGCCGCCACTGGACGAGACGTGTGGCATGGTTCAATCGCGGCAACGCGGCATCACTCACACCCCACCGCCGCCGCCGCCCGCCACTCACTAAATCGCACTGAGAACAACTATCGCTCTTCGACCTAACGACGACGCTACATGGCACGGACGACACCGGCATTAATTATCACTGACTGCGGCATCACCGACAACGACGACAACAACAACAACATCGTACCCGTCGCCGCCGACGATCTTATTAAAAACACACAGCATCCGTCGTTATCGATGGATTCGGAACAACGTCCATAATATCACTACGTAAACGAACGAGAACCGAACGACACGCGAACGAGCGACAATTATCCCGTGAAGCTAGTTAACGTCCGTCCGAAACGTCAATTGGCATCGACAGCGCGGAATCACCGCAGTAGCATGTTGCTGTTTCTTGACAGGAAGGCGGCGACGACGACGACAACAAAAAAACACCGCCGGAAACGGATATTATAATACGAATTCTCGGTAACGCACGGAGGAAAAAAAGCACGCACGATAACGACGACGGACGCGATCGACTCGCTCCCGGGGACGGATTAGATCGCACTGCAATTAATTTTTTTCGATATTCTCGCGGATAACTTCACGTGTGATAACAGGTGCGGCAACTGGAAACCTGTCGGTCGCACGCGGAAGAAAAAAAAACAAAAAAGCGACGCACACAGAGTGACACACGGGCGCGAGATTGAAAACAACGGAACGTGCACTTTCTACGCGCTCGCAACCGTACGGACAAACTCAGACTGAGGGCGCGCGTTCCTCGCGTCTTCCCTCTCTCTCTCACTCTTCGTTCGCCCTAACCGTGACATCATTATCTTCGCCCGTGCGTCGGTTGCCGAACGGACCGAAGCCGCGCCGTCCAATCATCGGGTCCCGTTTTGGGCGAACGCCGAGGCCCCGGCTTCGCGGAGTAATGGCCGAACGACTGCGCACGAGACCGCACGAGACGCCCGCATATCCGTCGCATATTTCTTGTTATCTCCGAGTTAATGTTCCTCCTGCCGCCGACGACGACGACGACGAGGACGATGATGATGACGATGACGAAGACTACGGCGATTTCGCTCTTTCTCCGGATATGTTACTTACTACTGCTGCTTCTTTCTTTCGTTCTCCCGTCTCGCTCATCTTGTTAGCCGAACTCTTGACGGTGTTGCGCGCTCTTTTTCTTCGTCTTGTTGCTCGCTTCGCTTCGCTCGCTCTTCGTCTAAACGAGCTACATAATACGCGCGTCCCTCCCGTTTATTTCCTGATTAATTTCAACTTCTGGCAGACGTTTATTTCCACTAATTTATGGACTGTTGTTCGGCGTAATGATGTCGAACGCAGCAGCAGTCGCTTCGCTTTTGTCTTTTCTACGCGCCAATAATAAATCGCATTGTTTCTTGAATTTTGTTCGAAAGTATTGCGAAGATAATTGTACTTTTTTCGGATTAAATTCGGATTAACTTCCGATTAAAGGCCGAATTTGCGTGCCTTTTTGCGAAATTTGACCCCCGCAATTGTTCCCATCCTTCATCTATTTATCCATCTTCGCGCAACTTCCTTCTAATTATGTCGCTCGCATCCGCCTTTTCCACGTTTTTTCTTTCGTCTCTTTGCCGGATAAAATTTGTATTCAACGCCCGTTGCACGCTTTTGCTCTTATAACCGCCCTCATCATCAGCAGCGCGGCATCGTGAAGATTTTCTAATTTAAACTTGTTAAAAGAGAGAGAGAGAGAGAGAGCGCGAGAGAGCGCGCGCGAAAGAGGGAAAAAATTGCAATTAGTTTGTAACAATGAAAGTGCAACTTTTAATTAAAGTGCGCGAAAGAGCAGAAAATTAATTTTCCCTTTTTTCTTGCTCGCTTTTTCTTTCGCCCCGCGCGCTTTCTTCGATTAAACGCTCGACGAGTAAAGCAGGGGAGATGTGGTCCGAAAGGTGACGGGAATCTGAAGAATCTTCGACACGTTGCGACCGATTTATTTGTGTTTCGTCGAACGGATTTATTAGATTCGTCTCTTCGAGAAACAAGTGTTTAACTTGTTAAAACGCATTCCGTCCGAGTCTCCGGGGGGCGCCTCTCTCGAGACTCGCCCCCCGCCACCCCGCAACATCCGCATGCGGAATTCGAAGGACCCCCGAAAAGTATCAATTTCACGTGTTTATTTTGATTTTTTTTTTGCGAAGGTCTAACCCAACTTTCGAAGCAAGCGTTAGAGAGAAACGTTTCCATTGTGCGAGTTGTAAAGTCTCGTGTTGTTTCGTTTGTTAAACAAACGACCGAAAACCACGTCATTTTTGTGGCCCTTTTCGCAAGAAGAGCGTCTCTTTCTCGAGAAAACAAAACCATTTCCGATGACCATCGAAGGCTCTTTTAACGTTTACGACAAATCATAATTTAGTGTTATAACAGTCTGCCCTTTTCCTTCTCGACTTCTCATCTTCGTCAGAACGTTAAATCTCATTTGAAAAAAAAAAATGGAACGAAAGTGGAAACGAGAGATAAAAAAACCGAACATTTCTTATTCTTCAGTACACAAATAATAACATGGGTAGCAAGGAAGGAGCGCTATTATTTGAACGGTGCGTGCGTGTGTGGATGTATGTAAATATTTGAGATTGTGCGTCTATACTCTATACCATTGCGACTAAACTAACATCAACAAGAAGAAAAAAGAACCAGCGAGAAGAAAAGAGAAAAGAAGTTTCTTTGTTGCTGTTATTCGTGGGGGCCCTTATTCTATCTACGAAAGAAAGAAGTTCGTGGCGGCGCGGAGGGAGCGACGAGGAATAAGGTGAGATAATGAGATTGTGACTCGCGTATACGGGACGTTTTCGACCAGGTAAAAGCGATGGGCTTCGTGGAATTCCACCCGCTGCCCCAATAATAATAATAACAACAACAACTACAACCGTATCTGTTTAAGTCATCTTGGCTCGCCATCGTCTCTGTTTAGTCGACGTACATGTCGATGGACGAAGAAGAAGAAGAATGTGAAGACGCGCAGAGGCGGAGGAACGTGCGTTTACGTTAGGAAAAAAGTCGCTTCTATTTACAATAGAATAAATAAATGATTCGTTTCGGATCGCATTAAAACGAGATAAAGAGGGAATTTGTGTAAAACCAAAGCGGAAGTTGTACTATTTCAAATCGTCGCTATTTGTATTTTCCTCGCATTTATTGAACTAATATCGACTGAAAACTACTCATAAAGGCCCATTAAGCCTCTACTTTTGAATGAAATTAGTTATTACGAGTTTGGAGAGAGATAAAAGTCTAACGCGAATTAATTTGCGCAATTTCGAATTTTGCCGCCATATAGGCAACCAACAATGCACGGTTGACGACATGTCTGCATACACGAACGCCTTCGATGCTTCTTCGCTAGTTTCCAAAGGATCCCGGAAGGATCTTCGTGAAAGGATTGATCATACAATTGCGAAAATACATATTCTAATAGTTTCTTTGATAAAAAATTAGCATAAAAAAACGCAAACTTATTCTGGAATGTAACATAACAATTACGTTTCCGATTAATCGTTAATTAACAATAAACTAAAGTTATTCCCGGACGCTTGCCGCAGAACAAGTCCCTCGGGCATTAGTTTACTTCTTGTAGACGTAGCTTTCCGCGCCGCCACGTCCGAAACCTACAAGAGAGTTTGCGACAACGATTACTTATGCGTGTTTGCATTTTTGTTTGCGATATTTCGCATACCACCAGGTCCGAATAATGCGGAATAACACGGATTATGGCAGTACGGTTTGCTCTCGTGTTCGGCGTGACCGCCCGGCGTCAACGTCTTGTTGCATTTCTCGCATCGTAGACATTTGCCGTGCCAATCTTTTCCCAGCGACGTCTTGCGCTCGGCTGAAACAAATAAGAAAAAGCAATGGATGAGTTTCGCAATAATACTCGAAAGGTACAAAAGAGAATACGACGAGAGAATGGAGAATGCAATGTGTGTCAGTTTGCAATTTTCGCATTACTACAATCGGCTGGCTTTTTTGCGCATCTCGTTGTTTTTTTTGTCTGATCGCAAAAAGAAATGTTGCACCGCGTCCATTAGCAAATTACCAACTAATTACTCGAAAGCATTACGCGCCGACGACGGGAAGCGGGCGCGCGTTAATCATCTAAGCGACAACGATGATGAGTACACATTGCGAAAATGTAGTGCGTAAACAAATTTATTTCGTGTCGCTTTTTATCCGCAAAACGAATTTTCGTGCAAATACTGTTCGTTCCATAGATTATTTACAACCTTGATGGTTAATCTTTGACGAAACTTTAACGAACAAGCAAATAAGCCGATTCGTTTTTCAACGGACTGGAAATGGCAATAAAATTGCATACATTTGTAACGTGTCAAATAAGTAATTTGCAGGAAAAATGAATAAGCAAAGAGCGTAATAAAATTCGCGACTGATTCGTCGAATAGCACGTTTTTTACTGCAAACTTGGCAAACAAAAACGTTTATGGGAAATATTCGCAAAGCGCAGAAAGTGCAAGATTTCTTTTCGGAGATCTTTCCAAATGACCTCGGTCTCGATTAACAATGATTCGTTCATGAAAAGACACAAATTTATTACAAAATTCTTGACCCAATAATGATTGATTACTAATCTCAACAAATACTTTCGTCCTCGGTTACGTTTGATCGAGTGGAATTATTCGATAAAGATAAATACGAGTTAATGCCATCGAAAAAAATTTAATCAAATGGGATCAAGATAAAAATAATTTAAACTAATCCCGAACAAACACTTCGAAGAAGTTCTACTCCGACACACCTAATGAAGTGTTCAAATAATTCCAATATGATCTAATCTAAACGTTGTAATAGCGAATAATATTCTAATAGCCGAACTGACACATCAATATCATTGCGAATATTATGGGAAATGAACAAACAGTGACATCATTTTCGTTTTCGCACATCGAAGCGTTACATAACGTGGCAAATGAATAATTTAATCTAAATCATCTTACCCCCAACCTTATTATTCCTTTAATTACATTTCCCTCTTTTATTGTTGCGACTGATATCGCGAATCCGAAAATTTTCCAGTTAGAATTGAGAATTTGATTAAATAAAAAAGGCGGAAACGGGCAGTTTCAAACTGCAAAAAGTTGATAACACCAGCGATAATTTTTATTCCTAACGCTCTCTCCAAATTATTAATTAACAGTTAAGCGCGCTCAATTATTTATGCGAGAGAGCGTTCGTTTAGTACGAATTTATATTAATTAATTAATCATCGCTCAATCGATCGAAGGCGATGAATTTTAATGCCATAATAATTCTGCATTCATTTGCGGATCAATGTCAATGTAACCGCATGGTTATGCAATTTTTCGGTTTCTTTTTCTGCAATGGCAAAGGTCGAACCGCCGCAGACTGTTGCGATTATTCATTCGCATAAAATTTCAAATTCACATCAAAATAAATATTGCATAACGATGATGGCAAAGAGTTAAAAAGACCGATAAACCTTATCTCCGTCAAATATTGATCGCTTGATTTACGGCAGAGAACGTGGGTTGATTTAACAATTAAATACGCATCGCGAGGATTAAACGAGATGCAATTGCGAATAATAAGACTCACCGAAGTAAACGGGTTGATCGCATTTAGGGCAATTCGGCATTGTTCTTGGTTTTTCTTATTCGACTCGTTTTCAAAAACGCTTCAGCAACTTACAGCTTCGAACGAAATTTTGCGCTCGCACTAAACGTTCGAATACAATTTACGCTTAATATATAAATGCGCACCTTTTCTCCTCCTCCTCCTCTTGTTCACGTCTTCCACCACTTCCAGCCGTTTAACAACAATAACTGTCCATGATGTAACAATAACATTGATAGGAAATTCGTCGATGTTCTATAATCTACAACGAAAAGTTCAACATGTGGTGGGATTTGTCGATCGTTCGGTTACATCATCGACGCAAATATATTAAACGATTGTTACGTTCCATTATTGCACTTTGTCAATGCATTTAATTAACAGTAATCAACGCTATTTCGAAGTTGTCTTCCTCTTTCTCCTCGTTTCTATCCATTCTTTACCGTTCCTAAAACATAAAATACCATCCGTTTGTTATGATTTACAGTTAGAGAACGAATGATTGCTTACCAGTTATGCATACCTGAGCAAACGAAAAGTCGTATAAAGACAAACGCGCGAAGGAAAAAGTAACGTTACCTTAGGTCGAATTGGATTCCTAACAATGAACCGTTGAAAGGTTTCCCATTCGAACACAACTCCCTAAACAGCAATGCAGCAACTAATAGAAACCGTAAATGTTTAGGTCGATTAAATTTTGGTTTGCAAAAAAAACTAATCGAAAAATCGTCTTAAAGACTTTAGTCAAACAAAATATTAATCTATAAAATCTCTCTCGTGTGAGAGCATCATGAACTTTGTCTCATTTGCAAAATCTCCTTGGTGGCGATCTTCAACACGGCGTGAAAGTCGGCGCCCAAATGCGCCCGCCAAAATTTACATCTGCCCCAAACCAGCGCCGGATAGTTTGGACTTTGTATGCCGAAGAAGATGCGCGCGACCGACTTGCCAGTGAACGCGTTGTCCGGGTACATCGTCACCAAAGTCCGCGTGTCGGCCGCTATCCTATCGGTGTCCGCTTGCGTTAAACTCGCCTCAGACGAAGCGCCCTCGCTATCATCGTCCTCGTCGTCGTGATCCCCGTTGAAATACGTGCGGATCCGCCGTTTCAATTCCAATTCCTTCTCGCTAATTTCGTCGCTCAAGCATCGTTTGTAAGACGGCTCCACCGCGTTCGCAACCGCATCGTTCAACGCCCGTAATTGTCTCGTGGCCGTCCGCTCTTGCCGGATGACGCGCTCGTACAAAGCGTCCAACGCTTCGTCCAATTGGCCGTCGGTCAAATTGCCCGGCGCCAACAACCGGAATCCCAAATCGTCGAAACGCACGCTCAGCGCCGACCGTTTCGATTGCGTCGACGACGCCACCCATTCCAAATTCTTCAGCACGTACTTACAAATGCCGCTGTCCCAACCGATCGACGATGCCAGTTCGACGATCGGAAACTCCAAGATGTTGTCGGTCTTCGAGGATTTGTCGCGATACATCGCTAAGGCCATCGTTAACAGCGGACAATCTTTCGCGGCGTTTCGCAGCGCCGCCGCGCCGTTATACGACGTGATGCGGCACCGCGTGTACGCCGGGCTCAGCACTTGAACGTACCGTTCCGGATGGAGTTCCAGGTAGCACAGCAGCGTGGCGATTATTTCTTCCGGCGAGTCCAAGACGCGTACCGTTTCTTTAATCGAGAACGCGACCTCGTGCCGCGGACACAGATCGCCCACTTTGCACGCGCACTTGACGAAGACTTTATCCAGTAGCTTTCTGATCGAAGATCGATCCACCCAATTCGCGTGGATGTGCCGTTGCAATTCGTTCGCGTCGTTGCCCTACAAGCGAAACAGATCGATCAGCATTCTCTTTAGCGCATCGCAATCGAATGCGCGGTTTTACCCTCGTGTCCAGAAACAGGTGACAATGAGCGGGTAGACCGTCGCGTCCAGCGCGACCGATCTCTTGCACGTAGCTCTCGAAACTAGATGGCACGTTGTAATGTATAACAGCTCTTATGTCCGATTTGTTTATTCCCATGCCTGCAATTATGATTGTAGATAATAACGATTGAAAGCGGAAATGCGATTCTTAAAACGCGAATCGCGACTTTAACTAACCGAACGCGACCGTCGCGACGACGATCTTCAATTGCCCGGACATGAACGACTTCTGTATCGTTCTACGCCGACTGGACGACATTCCCGCATGATACGGTTCCGCCTGCACGTCGACGCGCGACCGTTTCCTCTTCTTCCCCGTGCCTCCGCCGTCAGCATCCGTCTCGCGAAGAGAGTCGCGCCGCATAAGGCACGTGCGCAAATAGGCGGCCAACCGTTCGCACTCCTCCCGCCGCGTGCAATAAACGATAATGCTTCTCATGTCGACAAACTTCTCGGACGTTAACAACTCGACGAGGGCCCGATCTCTGTTCGGGTCCTTCGACACGGTCAGTCGCAAATTGTCCGGCAGCGGTTTGTCGCGTACGATTCCATCGCTACCGTCTGCGATGCGTATGTGCTCGATTATGCTATCGCACGTCGACCGCGTCGCCGTGGCCGTCAGGCCGAGCACGATTCGGACGCCCAGACGTTCGCGCAATATGTGACAGAGCATCAGATACGACGGACGGAAATTGTGCGACCACTGCGACAGACAGTGGGCCTCGTCTATGCAGGCGAACGCGATCGGCGGCAACGTGCGTAAGAACGAACCGAAACCTACGACAGAGAAGGAAACGCATCCGCGTTAAGCAAAATGTAATCGCCGTGTCGCGCTCTCCTTTTTTACCCGAAGACTTCTCGCCGGCGACGACGGCTTCCGGCGATACGAGCAACACGTCGACTTTCCCGTCGGCGACGGCGCGTTTAATTTTATCCCGTTGCGTCGTCGTTTGATTGGTGTGCAAGCAGCAAGCTTTCAAAATCGACGGCACGTCGACCACTTGGTCCTCCATCAGAGAGACCAGCGGCGAGACGACGAGCGTTATGCACGTCTGCCGTTTCGCGTACAAATAGGCGGGCAGCTGATAGCAAAGACTCTTGCCGCATCCGGTACTTAACGTCACCAGCGTCGATTTGCCGCACAGGATACGCATGATAGCGGTCTCTTGGCCCGGTCGGAACGTTTGGTGACCGAACAGTTTAAGGACGTCGAAGACTTCTTGTGGCGTTTCTGCGGGCATAAAAGTAATCGAGGATTACGTGTTTACGTTCGTATGATCGGGAAAAGAACGAGCTTACCAATAACGGAACCGTCTTCATTTAACGGATAATAAGAGTCGATCGGTACGAATTTATCTGTATACGGCTCGACATTCATATTTGCGATCTGCTCCTCAGCTTTCATCGTTTCCGTTAGTAACATTTCGTCGTCGCTGTCCAACTCTATCTCATCATCATCATCAGTAGCAACTTCTTCCTGATCGGTGTCGTTGATTTCGTCGCCGTCTTCATTCGTCGCTTCGCTATCGAGTAAACGCGCGTCTCTCGGTTTTCTAACGGCCAACTTACTTTTATCCATCGTCGTCATCATCATCGCGGCCGCTTCTTTCAGCGTCGGATACGCCGTCGCTTCCTCTTCGACGACCGCCGATTGCGGTAACAAACCGTCGCCCTGTTTGTGCGCGTTGCAGTATCTGGCGAGGTGACCCGGTTCGCCGCAGGTGAAACAGAGCAACGTGCCGCCGTCGCAACCGCCCATGTCCATGTCGGGGCCGTACAACGATTTCTTCTTCTCTTTCCACTTTTGCCGCTTGTACCGGCCGAAGTTCATTTGCGTCTTGCCGCGCACGAACTTCTTCTTCTTGAGATTGATGCGCACGTAGTTCTCGTTCAGATTGCCGGTGGCCGCACGTTTCTCGAACCTCTCCTTTTCCAATTCGCGTTTCGTTTTCTTGCGCGCGACGTCGACGACGTCATCGACTGCGTCTACGTTCGCGGATTTTTTGACGATTTCGCGCTCTAAAATGCTCGATTTCAAAACGTCGGCGACGCTCTTCAATCGCGGCACCGTTGTTACACGGGGTTTAATAGAATACTCCAATTCGTACGAATCGGTTTCGCACTTCTTCTTGACCTCAGTTACATCTTTAAGTGCTTTTGCTTGGTTCTTCTTCAAGTTCTGCTTCTTCTTGGTTTTGCTTTTATTCTGATCGTCCTCTTCTTCGACGCTCAAGCAATAAGTCGAATCGTCCGATGCCTCTGTGGCGAACGGATCTTTCGGTTCTTCGTCGCTGGATAAGAGACACTCTTTCAAGTTGACGAACGATTTGCGTTGTCTCGACGATCGTTTCTTATCGACACGATCTCTTTTGGTGACTACATCGTTATTCTTATTAATCTCATCATTAACGCCAAGTTGATGTGTTGCCTCTTTCGATGGCACGTTATCGGCCACTGCCTCTTCAGTTTGTTCGGTTTGTACGATCACCGAATTCTTGGCGTCCGAAATTGTACCGATATTCGAATGAGATCTGGCCCTTGCTAGACCGCTGAAATTGTTCATCAATCGTCGTCTCTTAGACGAATGCCTCGATTTCTCCTGCTCGTCGTCTTCGGAATTATTGACGATGTCGTCGCTGCTATAATCCGCTTCTTTGTCAGTATCAACCTTTTGCATCATCACTTTTGTCTTGGGTTTTTCTTTGGGACTAAATAACGTGTCTGTGGCATTATCATTTAATAACAGTTCTGGCCCTGCAGATGCTATCACTCTTTGCATCCATCCCAAATCCAAATTGTTGGTGTTAACGGATTTTAATGGTTTATTGTTCATCAAAGTCTCCAGGATGTTGTTACTTGTACTTGTTGAAGGACATTGACGTTTCTCTGGCCCTTGTAAAATCTTTATGTTATTCATTAACCCATTAATTGCGAGGGGTTCCTCTCTTGGATTATCGGACTGTAACACATCTTCAACTGGTTGCTGTATGACAATATTTGGCTGCGATAGGAAACTTTCTTTGTTACTATCATTACTCTCACTGTTTCTGCTGTGTACAAATGACAAAGATTTCCTGGGATTTCTTTTAGAGAGTTTTGATGAATTGAAGAGCTTCTGACTCAAAGTGGTCATAACATCACTATCTGTTCCCACTTTCTTCTTTTCTGGTTTCGTTTTCTTACTGTTGCTAATACTCAGATGTGCACCCCATGTCTGTTCTGTATTGAGTTTCGTTTTTCCATTATCTTCCTCCTCAATTTCTTGAGATTCATTTCCACTTGCCATACAACTCATATCATTACTTGAATTTGTTTCAGATTCATCCTCAAAATCGAAAGCATCCACATCTTGGAAAGTGCTCTCAATGGCAGCAGTCTTTAATTCGAAATATTTCTTATAAGCGTAACGTACCTCGTTCGAGGCTTCTTTAATGTCCAACTAAAAGAAACGAACAATAGTATTCAATAATAAAAATGAAAATACACTCACTCACTTTTGATGGCAAACGACCGTACTTCTTCTTAAACTTGTACTCCCAATATTTCACGGTATACTTGCACTTGTCGTAAACTTTCTTCACTTCAGGATTATCAATTAGATCCATTGGAATTTAAATTAAAGTAAAAAAATCACATGTACAATTAAAAATGACACGACGTGTGTTAATTCAGACATTACTTCCCGCTCTAAATTGTCAAAATAATAATTGCCTGCCATCTATAAGAACATAGTCAAACAAGATAATACAGGCCGCAAAACACAAATATTAGTCAAAGGAAGGAACGCAAAAAGTTGTGATAAACAATTTAGCAAATGAATAAAACCTTCGTTTTAATTTATTATTTAAAATTCGCAACTTAAAGGCGCTAATTAAAACCGCATCAATTCGGTTTGTTGCACAATTTCTTTATTCATATGGACATTCAAACATAAATAATAAATTGTAAAACAATATAATATAATTTGTCACTTTAACATGTATAAATAATCAATTAGATCGAGACCAAAAAAAATCTGTAATCGATTCAAACAAAATAATTCGTACTTTAATTGCAAAAACAAACTGATAGCGAATCACTCAATCTAAATCGCTTCTTAAAATGATTTAATTATAGGCATCATAGCAAAGGAATACTAAAGAAGTTGTATTATAAACAACAAAAATACATTAAAGTAATGAAAGAAAACCTATGTCTTATACAACAATCAATAATATTACAATAATTAACAACTTGACTCGATATTCTCCATAATTATTAAATATGATCGTCCGTTATTGTCGCTTTAAATTAAATTAATAAACAGAAAATACAATCATTTTGCATTGATAATTTGCACACGCAACGAGGATTTCGAATTAATTAAATTAAACTAGAAGATCAATCGAAAATCGCTCGTTTACCCGCTTTTACAATTCATTTTCTTATTGCTTTAATTGCCGATTGATTTGTGCGTTTTATTATTATAAACATCCATCCTCATCGTTGTCGTGCAGGGAAAGGATCAACTTTTGTCGTACCGGATTTGCAACATTAACATCTGCGAAATACGGCAATATAACGACGGAATAACCAATCGTAGGAAGTACGAAGTAATCGAAAACAACCGGAGGGGAGAAGAACCAAAACCAAACCAAAAAATAATAATACATCGACGAAAATGCACTTGCTAGCGTCCGGATGATTTCTCTATTTGCCGTTCTTCGTCTTGCTACTGCTTTTGTTAAAGTCGATGAACAACTGTCGCATATCGGCTAGCGACTGTTCGATCCTCTTGGCGAACCGATGACAATCCTAAAAGCAAAATTAACGTCAATCCTTCGAAAAAAATCGACGGAAAATCTCTCCCACCGTTTGTGAGCTACACTTCTTGTTCGAGATGTGAAAGAAGACGAGATCCTCGCCGGCGATAATGTACGAGACGCCGTAACCGTCGTCGGCGACCGGACCGAAACCGCCGCCGGCCGAAATGCAATCCGGATGTTTCGTCAGGTCCATTCGATTCGTTTGGCCGTGCGGCGTTTGCGACGTGGACAGGCGCCACGGCTCGCTGAGCACCTTCTTCAAGAACGGAGAGTCCACTTCCAAATACTTCGACACGACGTACAAACAGAACAAGTGCCGATCGATTCCTTTAGCGCACATCGCATCCTGATAGGCCACCTACAAAGGCAAGAAGAGCGTTCGTCTCGACTGTTTTCAACCTCTTTCGTCGCTCTCTTCCGTACCTGATGCCTTTGGCACGCGATCCGCAACAGTTTGACGCGTTCCTCCGTCGTCGATCCTTCATCCACCATCGCCTTCACCCACGCGGACGATTCGATCGTGCACGGTCGCACCGTTTCCGTGCGGCCTTCCCGATAAAGTCGCGTCATGCTCGCCTCGTAGGTCAAACTGAACTTGCCGGCGTCGCGGTAATAGGCCAACTGCAAGGCCATCTGCAGATAGGCGTCCGGACTCAGGCGGCACTCCTTCATGAACCCTTTGCCGTACGCCGAGTGCACGTAGATCCGCAGGTCGATGTCGTCGATCAGCTGGCGGGCGGATTTCAGCGAACGCTCGATGCTCGCCAGACAATCGAACTTGATCTCCCATTGAAGACGTTGCGGCGCGGGCGGTACGATCTCCGGCGTGCCGAGTGCATCGCCCCGTGCGTCGTATCTTTTTGACCGGGAACGAAAATAAATGAGGAATAAATCGTTGTGTTAATCGATGGGAGCGATTAAAAGTGGTTAATGTGAAAAGAATGAGAGAGACCGTTGAGAGAATGAAAAGTGCGATGAAAATTAGGCCAAGGTTTAAGCGAAAAGCGACAAACCAATTAATATATCATATTACAAAAACAAAGTTAATTAGTTCGTAATTAATTAAAAGTAATACTTATTAACGCGTCGCTCCGTTAATCATGTTAATGTTGTTATTAATTAGTATTTAATGAAACGTGCAAATAACTTCCTGTATAGTAGCAACTGTTATATATTCAATTGATCAATCAACAAATTGTTCCGGATTAATTACTGATGACGATTAATTACCGTTTCTCGAGTTCGTTGCAAATGACGTGCTCCCATAAATGGCAAAGAACGGCTGCGTCGGCCCTTGAAAAAGAGAAACAAAACGACCGGAAGCGAAGTCGGTTAGTACGGTGGAGATGATGAAGAAACATGACACATAGGGCCGAAGAGAAAGAAAGAGCGTTTGGCTGGCCGTCTCAATCCACAAGCTATCAATCGCTCATAAATAGATTCCCGTTCTTTCGCCAATTATTAATCTTGATCGTTAATCGATTCGTTTTCCACTTTCTTTTCACGTCACGCAGAGAAAGAAAGGTGGAAGTAAACGGGAGAAGATTAAAGAGAGAATGGAAAAATTACCACCAATAACCCCGTTAATTTTTTAAGTAATAATACCTTCCAAGATGAGGATAAAAGTTGTTTAAAAATGTGAGAAAGTAATAGAATTAAATAAATATCAATTGAATCTCTTTACCGTTCTCGCGTCTCGTCGGTGATGACCACCTCCCATAAATGGGAAATGACGGCTGCGTCGCCCCTACAATGCACACACACATACATTTTTGCAAATTCGCATTTGATAAACTAAAATCGAACCGACAAACATTTTCCTGCGACGTATCATTCGCACGAAATTAACGTCAGATAAAAGAGGATCGCAATTTTATTGATTTCAAACATTTCCATCAGAATAAAATCGTGACCCTGCGATTGACTAATTAATTGCTAAAAACTAATTGCTAATTCACACGCACAAACGCTCTCCTCTTCAATTGCCTTCGGTTACCTTACTTCTTGAAAGGGGCCGACTTACCACGAATGTTCGGCGTTGAAACCCACCTAAAACATAAACAAATCAGAATAATCGACAAGTTCATTAAGTAAATTAATGGCTTTTAACAATTAAAGCCTGAACTTAAGATTCTTGATTATTTTCGATTAAGAATATCGCTCACCTTCCCATTGGTGCCGACGCATAAAGTGAACGATTTATCGAACCACCGATCGTATCCTTTCCCATGCAACAGCGTCTTGCCGAAACGGTCCAATTTGTCTGGATCTTTCTACAAATAAATCATTAAGAAACCTCATCAAAACGTCTCTTTCTAAAGCATCAATTACTGTACCTCGTCATATTCGTAAGGAACGTCATCGAGGGCGACGACGAAAGCCGCCCGTTCGATAGTGTCGAGGGACGCCTTGTTGACGCCCCGATTGAAATACGTCCGTCGCACGTTCGCCCATTCCGTCCGTTCCGATGCGGTGAAAACCGCGAGTTTCTCCTCGCCATCGGCCGGTGGCGATTCGTCCTTTAATATCTGATCGATTTGTCTACAAAAAATCAACGTGACACCGCTCAATGTTTCGATAAGAAGAGACGATGCGACTCACATCTGAATCTCGCACGGTTTCAATATGCGTCCTCTATAGATGACCACTTTAAAGTAACGGCCTTTGTGATAGACGACGATATGATACGAATCGGCCCAATGTTGGATCTTATCCGTTTCGACGCCGGGGATTCGCGTCGTGTTAAAAATACGCTCGTACTGCCAAGAGCACAACGGCACCATGTTCTGTATCATGATCGGTTCGAGTTCTTGTCGTTCGACCGATCGCCTGTATTGGAGACACGAGTGGATGACGGACGCGGCGCGTGCCGCTTGATTCGCGCCGAGGTCCATCATGATCGCGTCCATCCCGTAGAAATTCGAGTTGATCATCAGCGGCGACCGGCCGCGCAAATAGACGTACTCCTCCCACCAGTCGCTCACGTAATTCGTCGACCACCACGATTTCAACAGCAGGTAACGCTGCAACTTGACGCCGATCCCGTGCTCGAAATCGTCCGCCAATCGAACCATTTTCGTATAATTATCGTCGTCGAGTAACGGACGGACGCTACGCAAATACTACAACAGAGAAATAAGAGAGACGGTTAAATGGCGTGAATATAGAAGCGAACTGTCGCGTCATTAGAAAGTGTCAACAAGACGTCAAGAAAGTGTCAATAGACCGTCGATTAGAAACGCCATTAGAGTCGAGAAACTTACCCGCGTCATCGTGTCGTGTAATGACGGTAACGGTAAACGCGGTAACGAACCTTGGAAACTGTACAATCGCGGCTTGTTCCAACCGCTCAATATCCGCACGAGGACGATCCACAGTTTCGTCGTCATCGAGATTCGACGGCCCTTGCCGCGTGCCTCGTACATCCATCCTTTGTACATGAGCAACAACTTCAGCGTGTACCGTAGCGTGTAGATCAACGTCAACCACATGAACATCGCGACGATCGCGCTGCCGACCATTTGCCATTGATTACTGTCGCCCGGCAATAGCGGCATTATCTTCGTCACCAGGTCGTAGGGCACTTTAAAGCCGGAAAAGTGTATGGCAACGACGACGGACATCGTCAGCCATAACGTCCACAGGTGGGCCGGATAGACGCCGTTATGGACGCTATTCTACAAGCGACAAGAAAGAAAACGCGCGATTAAGCAATTGCGAATTGAATCGAAAGCGAAATCGTTTACCATGAACCTGGCGAATCGTTTCTTCCACGACCGGATGCCCGACTGCCAGACCAAGTTCAACACTTCCCGATCGAAGTTGACGTCCCATCCTTCGTGGGTGATTTGAAACTGGAAGGCGACGGCCGAATGAGCTTCAGCCATTTAGTCAACGATGTAAAAAAAAACGACGAGTGAACGCAAATTCCGGTGTTTGCGAATTCGATTGAATTAATTGATATGCCGATCGATTCGGGAGACGACGGTGACTGAAAACGAAATAATGAGAAGTTACTAGGAATGAAATTGCGACGCTTCGGTCGGCTTAGATTGATTTTCGCTAATTCGATTTGCACGAAAAGCTTCAAAGGTCGTCGCGCAAACTAAATTCTGCATATATACGCGGAAAGAATCAAATGCTAATTAACGGGGTTAAAATTCCATGTGAAGTTGTGTGAACAAAATATTCAGTTTCACAATTCCGCAATAACATCGTATTCATCGAAAACAATTGTCACTTCTTCCTTAATTAAGTCGTCTAATCAGTCATGCAAATTCGCTGCTGACAATGAGCGATTGTTGGAAAACTAATCGACGCTTTCGTAATTGAAGATTCCGGCAAAAATGTAGGCCAATCAACGTGCAAAAGTTGCTATTTTCGGTACGTTCCAAAAGCCAAAACTTTTATTATCTGTTTACGTGGCAATGAGAGGAATTTCGGAAAACAACATATAACACTTTCACGTTCACCTTGGCTATTATGTTTGGACACGTGCTAAAAAAAAACGATATGATGCGTTTGAAAAAGGACCAAATCTCGATTAGATAATTAATTGGAGATTAAGACCGATCGAGACACAACTTTTCCCCCGCATAAATAGCCCAAGAACTTTGATTGCTTGTAGTTAAATAATAAGAGAATCGTTTTAAGGACGAGAATTACGTTTTGCTAATTCTTTTCTGCGCTTTTGGAATGTCACCGACGGAACCAGTTTTAGATGATTTAATTTTGCTTTCAATTTTTTATTTGTCTATTATAAAGTTAAACTTTTGGCGCAGGAAATTATTCGCAAAATTTATATTTCTCCATAAGGCCAGCAAATTAGCATAATGCAGAATGTTTTAATTCGTATTACGTCAATTATGAGGTAAATAAAAGCATTGAGAGAGATGGTGATTAATAAATCAAGAACCAATCCGATTCAGTTGGAATCATAAACGCAAAAGAAACTTTTTGAATAAAAATCGAATCGAATCGATAAAAAGTATTGAATTGTCATTAAATAATAATAAAATTATAATAAATCAAATAAAAGTGCCGATTCATTCGTTACTCAATTAACGCTTCATACGTTTCGAATATAACATTAAAAAATTAGAATTGAAATAATTATCAATTGATTTGTACAAACTATTTAAAAAACCATTTGCTAGTCGTTAATTAATCATGTTTTCGGAGGAGGAACGCACGAATTTCAATCAGGCCAAAAGGAAGTCGAAGAGTTTTCTATTAGAAAATCCAAATAATTTCTTCGTTTCTTTCATCAAAATCAAACTTTCTTCTATCGCCAAACTTTCTTCTTCTTCCCGCTCTTCCGCCGCATTTCCCGCTGCAATGAACAGATCAAGTTTCTTATTTTTATTCTTTGTTTAAATTAACGTTTTACCCATCTATTGATGAACGATCAAATAGGTATTAATATCATTGTTATTCATATGGGTGAAAGTATGCCTCATCTATTGTAATGCATTTATCATAGGATTTTAGTGAAGAGAAAGCGTCATTCCTAAAGACGATTATGGAGAAAGTCGATGCGTTTGAATTCCTTAATTTAATTCGATAGATTCTTCGTTAGGATTCATGTTGACCAACTTATTGAATGAATTATTTCACTCTAAAAGAAACGCTTCGGATTTCATCATCCGATAATAATTTAAAAGCGATATCAATCAGCTGCCGCATTATTTTTAAAAGTTGTAATCGCCGGCATTCATTTAATTAAGTCTTCTATCATCCAAAACTCAATTAGTCAGTA
Source organism: Hololepta plana (assembly GCA_963695495.1). NCBI lineage: Eukaryota > Metazoa > Arthropoda > Insecta > Coleoptera > Histeridae > Hololepta > Hololepta plana. The sequence continues at coordinate 4,824,899 of OY968840.1, read as the reverse complement.
TTAAATTTCGTCGCCTCATCTATTTCTTTTTTCGGTTTTTCCTCTAATATTTTATTAGTGCGCAATAATATTAACGAAATAGACAAAACGTTCAAAGTCCAGGCAGATGGAAATACTTGTGTGTGGACATATATTTTGTTATATACTGTTTTGTGTTTATTACGGTGCAAAGTTCATCATCATCATCAATTTATATACTGACGACCCAGGTTATTGTTATACTTTGTTTGAAATAAAAAAAGTTTAAGCGAATTGGTAAATTCCTCAAAATCAATCCAAGAAATCGTTTGATTGATTATTTAAATTGCAAAAATTCTGTTTCTTGTACTTTAACATCGATGCCTAAAACGTAACAATAAATTATGAACGATTAGAAGCAAATTACAAGAAAGTTGTCGTTTGGAAAAAAGCCTCATCATCATATCAATTACTCAGTAATTATTAACCAGAAAATAATTATATTCAACAATGTAACTAAGTTTGGCAATTAATTCCTTGGATACTATGGATATAAATTGGTGCAAATTATTGTTCAAACATAACTTTTACTCACCCAAACTTTAATTAATCCTCTTGATTTCCTCCTAATTTCCCATAAATTAAGCGGAAGGCACAATTTGGCTCACGTTTATCTGGTTTCTTTCAGGTAGTACGTTAATTAATTTTTAAGATTACTACCTATTTTACATCCACCTATTATCTTCGTAAAACTATTCGAAAAATATGTATATATTTATAAAAATGATTTAATTATATTAACTAATTTAAAAACGAAAAATATTATCACCAACTACAAACACTATTCCATGCAACTAACTCGCTGAAAAAAATAAGTAACCTATTTTATACGTTGCCATTACTCTTATTTCAAGTGTCAAAAGATTGACTTTTTATTAATAACGACCAGTCAATCGCAGATGTCGCACTGCATTTGGTGCAATCAATTTGCAAACCGAAATGAAACAGGAAACTTCTCTGGTAAAGTAAATTGCATACTTTACTAATTAGATGCTAATTCGTCAATTAGTGCAATTAATAAATTAATGTACTGGGTATTTAAATAGCCTGCCTCACACTTAATGACATATTTTCAAAATCATTTACCACTCGTTTAAGCGAGTTCCAAAACAATCAATTTCAAATCAGTCCTTTAACATATTCAAATTTATCCTGTAATAGCTTTGCTTTGAGATAGATTTGTTCAAGAGAACAAGCTAATTCTAATCATCTAAATGCCTGAAACAGCTGGACAAATTGTAAAGGAACATACCATTCATCCTCCTCTCATTGGATATTACACTATTTATTTCCTTCTAATTCTCTTCCATTAGGCACTAATATTGCAGTATAAAAGAATTATTGTACTATCTACACATTCGCCAAATAGCGCGCCCGTTGCTTGCGCTGTTGGAATTTGATGGCCAAATAACGGCACGCATGTTCGCATTTGATCTCCAAATCGGTGAACGTCACCGGATGCTTTTTACTGTACAAATTCAAGTAAATGCCCAATACGACCAATAGGCCGGACCATAAATACCTAAAAGAAAACGACGAAAAGATCAGAAAATGATTGCACTAAGCAATAATCAATGGTTAATTAACGTTGCTCTTCAGACCCTTACTGGAATGTAAACGGTTTGGTGAAGAAGATGAACGACAAGACCATCGTCATGGCCTTCCTGCAGGTGGTTACGGTGACGGCGGCGAAAGCACCGCACGTTTTAATCAGCGTCAAGACGACCTGCATGCCTAAGTAACCCGTCAGAGAGAAAAGGATCGCATAACCGTACATCTTTTTCGGATTCTGGAACGTAAGCGATTTTATAACAATCTATAAATTCAAGTCCAATAAATTAAACCTTGATGAAGAAGGCGAACCCTTCCGTTAGATCGCCAGTACACGCGAGTATTACGAAAATATAAATGAATCCGATACCACAAGAGTATAAGACGACTTCGGTGTTGGTCGCTTGATAATTCTTCATCGCCTTCTCTTGCACATTACCAATGATGGCGTCGCATAACAGTGCCATCGAGATAAGGAAGATGCCGAAGAGATCGAAGTTCGGTGACGTTTGTGAATCGGCTACAACATTAATGGACATTTAAATTTATGACACAAATTAACGTTTATGATGGAGTTAATGTTAACAAAGCCTTAGATGATTAAATACAGCATAGCCTTGGTTTAGTGATAAGAACATACAAACCCAAAGTGAATAGTATTAGTCCAATACACATTAATATAGCGGCAACAAAATCCAGTGGTCCATACCGTTTGCCTTGCAACAATATGCTACCAATCAGAACAGGTATCAGTTTGCAACTTTTAAATATCACTTGCATGGGATAGTTTAAATACCCCAAGGAGGCATTAGAGAAACCCAAAGTTCCCAGTGTTACTGCTGCCAGTAATACATAGATTTTCATTGGTGATCTGAAACTCTTAATGAGATGATGACATTCTTAACATTGAATTTAAGCAATTTACTCTCACTTTCTCCCTTGCAAATTGGTCAGCATCTTCTCAATGATGGCAAATAATGTGTAACAGAAAAACTGTACTAATGTCAGGTACCATCCATAAGGCTGAAAACCATCAATGGTGAATAATAATTCTTGTATGTAGCCATAGAGCAAGAAAAAGAAAAAGACGGCCACAGAGCAGATTAAAAACTGTACTGTTTGACTGAAATTTGTCAAGTTGAAGCATAAAATCTTCACTACAGGCTTGTTGGTTCTATCCAGTGGCACATTATGTAGCTTGACGTGTGTTGACATTTCTGTAGGTCTTTAGAGGAACATTCACTTGATCTTACTTTAATAGAAGCTACACCTAAAACAGAATGTGCAAATGTTATGGATCAGTTCGCATTTTGCACATCTTAAGCATAAAGTATTTGATACATTTTATACTCATACAATTTCTTCTAACTGAATCTCGCCAATTGGAGGAACAATGAAATGATTTCTTAATTCCACATAAATCACATGTTTTTTTTTTGCAAACGTGTCCTAATTTTTGAAATAATCCTACAGCAATATATTCATTCCAACATCTGTTTGACGTTTTGGAAAAGGACACTAAAGAAGCAGTGCTACCACTCTTTCAGCCCAAGAAGTAACTGGTGGTTCCTGCAATTGTAATCGTATTTATTCCAGAGTTTATCTACTAAATTAGCTGAAATTAATGTCCTCGTACCGCTAATTAATCTCATCAAGATAAACTAATAGATTTCGATCATCTAGACAGGAATGTGGGTCAACTTCTTCAGGTGACATCTGTCGACGGTCTCGAGGATCGCGAATTCGACAGAACTACAACCAAAACAACAGGAAAAAAGAAGTAGTTTTTCAGTAATATGGCCGAATTTGTGTCAGTTATCCTAAAGTGCTAACGTGTGTACCTGCATTAATATTAAAATAATTAAAAAAGATTAATTTAACTGGATCCAGGAATTAGTTTAAAAAAACAAACATAATGTTGTTAATTCGGTGAGAGTGGCTCAAACGGTGAAGAAACTGCATTTTCAGTTCGGATACGGAAGCGATCGGTGCGGCGTTTCTTTTTTTGTGCTGCCTTCTAATTATTCTTATTATTTTTTTTAATGCTGGCGTTTTCAATTCAACATTTCGTCCTCCGGATCGTGTTCTTTGATTCACACTCGATCGTTAATCCATTGAATTATTAGTGTATGATTGTGCTGGTGGTGGTAGCATGTATTGTACAGTTGACAAGAGTAGTAGTCATGGTAGCGGCGCCCCGGCCACGCAGCAGCCCAAAAAGGATGGTAAGTCATAGGAGAGAGAATTAATTAATTAACAAAAAATGGTTTAAGATTTAAATTGTCGTAATTGAGTCAACAACCATCACATCGTGTCCTTAAGACTTAAGTGGCCCCAACGAGACTTAGGAGACCAAATCCTTTAATCTGATCAAATCTCTTTTTAGGCAACGTTACCGTGAGCCCAAAAAAGGGACAAGAGAAAAAACCGAATGAAAACCAACCGGAATCCTATCCGTTTACGTTAATCTTTGACATGGACTCTAAATATTGAAATTCACCGCTCTCGAGTGAACGAGAGGCATAAGACAGGCCAATAAACTTGTTTATTTATTTATACCGTACGCTATAAATAAACAGAGGCGTTAACACTAGTCAAAGTACAATCAAAAAAACTATCCACTTAACGCACGTTATTTAAAGCCAGAAGGCGCGTTTCCCAAGAAACTTTACCCCTTTTCTTTTTTGCTTTGAAGGGATGGATTGCCTCTTCTTGATACAGAGCAGAAACGATGCGATTACTGTTACGATTTGCTCAAGGCAAGATAAAGAGTCGAAGAATATTGATGGTAGACGATTTGGAATTTTTCAGATTGATATTCAAAAGTCTGGAGGATAGAATTTTTATTGATTGCCTTTCGGTGTTAAATCCAACAGGAACCTAGGCCAAAATTAAGATGATTCTTAATGGAGTTGCAAGGCTAATTAAGACGGAGGCCGTTCGCGATATTTATTAATCCGTTCGTGGATTACGATCGAATTTGCTTGCGGGCCAAATTAATCAATTTTTTGTGCGTGCTCGCAACAATAGCAGCCTCGCTTTATTATCAAATTAATTAGCGTCCATTAGCCCGATTAAATTGCTGCCTTTCCATACGAAATTATTTACATTTATCTTTAGGGCCACGTTATTGTTCTCTAGTCAATTTGTACAAATTAGAATTTAAAGCATCGAGGAATCGAATCTAAGCCAATTTGCATTCATTTGAACTTGTAGAAAACGAAAACTAATTGTGTTTGTTTGTTTTAGAGGTGCATCTCACCAAATTCAACGAAATCGGTGAGTAATTTAATTAATTATTATCGCCCGTTAAATACTCCCAGTGAATTGGCAATGGAAAACGGTCGATTTTTAAACGGAGAATAAGGAACCCTTAGAATTCTCGACCCTAATTAGATGTTGTTATTGCTCTCTGCCCTTAATACAAGTCTATGGGGACAAAAAAATGGTTATAAAGAAAGGAAGGAGGAAGAAAGTTTTTGAGTGCATTAGATGGCAGAATTCGAGTAAATTGCAAAAAAAAAGAGAAGGAACAAGGCAAAGAGCCTCAGGGAGATGGCAAAGAGCTAAAAGGACGAAAAGAGTGGTGGTAAATGAAAGGAGCGTTAAAATATAAATAAACGAGAGGAGAGATTGAATCTGGTTGATGATGGTTGGGAAAAGGAAGGAGAAGCAAGAAGGAGCGCTTATATTCGGCGAACTGATTCATTCTAGTCGTCGCGGTCGTGAGGTGATGTCGATCGTTGAAAGTTGAATTGAAAGAGGAAAGCGAGAGAAATTGCGAGAGCGACAAAGTGCGAAATCGGTTTATTGGTAACATTGAAATTGGTACGCAGATTAAATTGCAATTCAGATTGCGTTCATTGATAAACCGGAAGTGCGAAGTAAATAGAGAAAGAATTGACGAGAGAATTGCGACTTTTTGCACATAATTTTATCGCATTTTGTTTAATCGAAATTCCTGCTCCTAGTTAATCGCGTTTGTGGTGTGATTCAACTTTCGCAAATACGCAAACGTTTATAATAAATTAACTTAAAGTGCAATAAATTAATTGGCACGTTGCGTAGGTGTTTGGATTTTTTTTGCTTCAAAATAACATTGTGACTGCTATTTGGCGTGGCGTGACTGAATCGTAGAGTTATTAAAGAATTACAATTTTTAATAGGGAATTTCTGCATTTAACGTTTCGAGCCAATCGGCGAAGAATTTTGCTTAGAAAATTAGCAGTTGCAGCCGTTTTAATTACGAACATTTTGCATATTTAGTAAGTACAACTTTTGCTAATCTATTGCAACTCCAGCTGCTGTTGCTGCTGCATTGTTTGTTCTTCGTGCATCCTTGAGAAGAAACTGTTACAAGATTTACAATCGAATCGAATTCCTTTCTTTTCGACATTCACCGACGACAATCTCTTTCTTCTTCATCGATCCCTCTTTCTTTAGCACCAATATTGCGTTTCCCTTTCGCATAAAAACTCAACTCGGAAGCAATCCGATGGAAAAAGGTCCGCCACGTTTCACAAATTAATCATGATATTTAATTGGCTTTCTTTCGTCTCTGTTTAAGGAACTTTAATTTCTAACGAATCCATCCGTAATCCAGCGGATCCTAAGCATCAATTGTGACGGCGAGAAAGAAAAAGACTTTAATCGAGCGACTCCCTACGTCCAACGGAAGAGATTTATTGTTATTAAGTCGTCAAGACTCGTTGCAGCGATTCTGCGAGAATCTAACCCAGTTTGAAAACGTTTTTTTTTTATGGGAAGCTGCATCAAAATTGTTTCTTTGCCATGTGTTGTAGGATTCAATGAGAGAGAATTCCGACGAAGAGAACCGAGGAAGGCCACAGAAGAAAGAAACGAACATGAGGTGGAATCGTGAATAAAAGAAGGAACTCTTCGTGTGGCGTTTATTAACATCTGCTCGGCTGGTCCTTCCTGGAATCCGGACCTCTTTTCTTCTCAGTGGCACCTCTTTTCTCTTCGTCGCTTTGTCGATTCTTCTGCTGAATCTTCCACCGAACCATCTGCCGGTTCTGTTGCCTTTTTTTCTTCCATACGGATCGAATGAATCGTCAGATGCTCTCGTTTAATGATGAGTGTTTGTTTCAAGTTGAAAATTGAACGTTATTGACAACGTTGTTTAATCTCCGTCTCTTATCAGTCGATTATTCAGTTTGTTTATTACTATTAATCATCATTTGCATGAATCATGCGACTATTTAATTTAAAAAAAAAAATGCCCACGGTTTCCTCCTTCCACTTTCTCTCTCGCATTTCCTGTTTTGTCTCTCTATTTCCCTCTCCTTTTCGCTCGTTTTTAATTCTTCCACTTTAAATTTTCCTCGTCGATTTCCATGTTCCTAACGCTTTTAAAGACTTTGCAATTGCAACGTTGTTTTATTATCATTGCTGCGGCTGTTATTTATATTGTGGGCTTTAATTTGGCGTGCGGAATGGAAAGTGAAAGTTGCAGTTTTGTATTAGAAGGAGCGCGAATTCGGTTTTGCAATTTGGAATTTAAATGGGAAAATCGTTGCCATTCTTCCATCCGTCTGCCGCTTTTCTTTATATTTCCCTCCCATTTGCCTATTCGTATTTCATTTGATTATTTGTGCAACATCGCCGACCCGTTGATGAATTAGAAGTTCGCGAAATTAATCGATGTTTGTGTTATTTCGTCGTCATTGAAACGAGATTGGATTTGCGATTGGAACCTATTGATATCAAATCCGCTTTTTTATTCGCAAGGACTCGATTATCTCCTCTATTTTACAAATTAATTCGCGTACACATCCACTTCCGGCCCGCAATTATATTGTTATTATGATAATGAAAGCATTTAATGACGATGGTAGATATTTGGCTCATAATAATAATCATTATATCGTCATCGAATAATCGGATTATTACATCATTGCATCCGATTTGCAATTGAGATTTTTGCAAACGGCTGCTATTCCATCCAGACGAAATCGTGCAAATTGATTGATTTTTTTATCGTTATTTCGTGCGAATTATCTACGATTTCTGCGCAAATTATCAACAATTCCTGCTAATTATCATCAATTGCTCCTAATTATCATCAATTGCGCCTAATTATCATCAATTCTTGCGAATTATCATCGATTCCTGTGCTAATTAATTCGTGCGCAAATTTCGGTCATCGATTCTCACGTGGGATTCGGCGGATTATTGCAAAAGAAATTCTTGCAACAATTAGATCATACGAAAGAATAAGAGGATGTTAATTGCGGAGATGAATTTGCGAATCGTTAGCAGTTCGATTAGAGCGCTCTTAAGTAAATTTTAGCACGTCTGAAGCGGACAAACTGCTGCAAATCCTTTTCTTCATTTGTTGTTATTGCAATTTTTCCTCGTGGTCGCCGACGATTAAACGTCGTTTGCAGATTAAAGTCCATCAAAAACGGACCGCAACAATCATCGACAAATGAAATTCAGCAAAAAGTTACTCGATCATCACATGTTCCTGACAGTTCGTAAAGAAGAAAGCTGCGAGTGAATAACAAACCGTTAAAAAGCTCTTGTTCGCAAAAAGAAATGGATTAAAAGCGAATCGAATGGAGGAGAAACGTTGACGCAGAGTTAATGGAAAGACCGAGAAAAGTGGGAATTAGAGGAGGCGAAGAGCGGCGAATTCCTCTCGTGGTCGATCCTCGTCTCGAGCGCGCAGAAAGGAACAAATTGGCAGGAAATTGAAACCGTTCCTTCCCCACGTTTCAATCGCTTTTCTTTTTATTCCCGAGATTTTCCCAATCGGTTTTATTGCCTCCTTTCCTCGCTCTCGTCCCTCATTAAATGCCCTCTACTTTCCGCATCGACTTCTTTTTCTTTCACTTCGTCGTCGCCCGTTTAACACCCGTTAATCCATCCTCCGGCTAAATAAGAAACTTAAAGCTGAAGCACTTCTAATTACGACGAAAATGCCATCGATGATGATGATGGCCAATGAATCATCTGCATCGAATACAAAAATAAAACAACTCGCTCATTATTAACGCTCGAAATGTGGGATAAAGCGTAACATCTGCATTCGTCGTCGCGTTTATTTATTTCGATTACGGTTAATTGATGAAGTCATCCGGCAATTTATATTTACACGAAGAAGAAAGAGCGTCTATTGCGGGGGCGAATGAACGAAAGATGACAATTTTCGACGCTGAAATAATTGCGAAAAGCGTTAAAGTTCTTCAGCTTGAATTAATGCTCTTTTTTTTTAATTGTAGGTGTTGGCCTCACCGGCGGCGTCGTCATGAGGGAGAAGAAGAGCGGCGCGTTGTCCCGGATGCAGAAGCTGCGGAAACGTTTGTCGCATTCGTTCGGACGTTTATGTGAGTAACGTGCGAAAATCTATCCGTGCGAATTTGACAGGACGTTTAACCGCGGAAAATGTCGTTTTCCCGGGGGATTTTCTTCATTCTATTTCGATCGTATGTAAATTAACATCGAATATAAGCGGGAGGAACTGAAAGCTTTCTTGAGGGCACGAAGAATAACAAAGAGAACATTAAACAACGAAAACAACTCAATAAAGGAAGCCATTAATGGCGGTCATCATCGAAATCGTTTCTTTCGGCATTTTGTTTGTTCTTGCGTTAACACCGAAGAAGACTTCTTCGTTTCTGTTGTCCATTGAGTTTATCAACTGAAACGTTCAGGATAGTTGCATATAACGCAAGAAGAAGCGCTTCGGTTGCTTCTTATCAATCGAACAATATTTGCATAACATCACAATAAACATTGTTATCGCCAAATGAATTTTCCAAGTCGTCGTCGCCTGATAAAGATTGGTAAATATTGTTAAAGAAGGAATTTTGTAACGAAGTCCAACAAACGTTTCATTATTTCGAATTTTCCTGACGCCAAATTAGTAATACTCGTGTTTCTTTGCGGCTTCTTGCAGATTCCTTTCGTTCTCGCAATTTAACATGATCGATATTGTCGAAGGGACAAGAAATAAATTGAAGGGCGAGCCAGAGGGATCGAAAATAAGATTTATTTCATATCGAATAAATTTAGCGCTTCTTGTGGTAATATTTCTTCTTCCTGATGGAAGCACCGCCACAAAAAGAAATAATAAAAGTAGAACGATCTTTATTGCTTATTTATACCGAGAGATTCTTTTGCTAAAATATGAAATGGGATATTTCAATTTCTTAAGAGGCCGAGGAATTCGCCGGCGTTGCCGCACTTTTTATTGTTTTCGTTCCGTTTTTGCGCTCCAAAATCGATGGAATCCCACCCGATAAACGATGGGACATTCTTCGGATATTATCCCGCACGAAAAACTGTTCGCAATAAGAATAATGCAAAATAATAAACGAAAGATTGGAGAAAGATGCGAGAGCAAACGAAATTCCATTCGTTTAATTCCATTCGTTTAATTCCATTTAGAAATTAAAAAAGAAAAGAAAAACTTTCTTTTCCCACCTTTTATTGGCGCCCCCGTTTCTCTTTTTCCGCCTCGTTTCCCGCCGCACTCGATTATCGATTTTCCAAGACTCGCAATCCAAATATAATTGGCGATTGAAATATTTAATAGTGGGTTAACATTCCTTTAGAAAGAACAAACCAGGAAAAACCTTAAAGCCGTCAAAATGTCCAGGAAAATTGGAAAATGCCGTCCGTTACGTCTTTGTTTTTATATTCTGCAATTTGTTACAAATTAATATCTTTTTCTCGCCATCATCATCATCAATTTCCTCCTCGCCTAATCAAAGTTTCCACATTGGGCCTGTCGGCGATGCTCCAGGTCCCTCCATCCATCCATCCAACCAATTATAAACGGTCCATTTCGCAATTTTCCTCCCGGTAATTGGAAAACGTTTCAATCTCTCTCACGCCCCTCTTCATCGGTGGCAACTGGAAAATTATTTTCTTCGCTTTTCGCATCGAAATAACAATATTACTTTCGTCGGAGATCTTAAACGTGTCAATTATTCCACGTTCTTTCTCCTCTCCGACGCTCATTTTCAATTTGCAGCGCAGCTTTTTTTAACGCTCAATTTAACACCGACTCACGATGATGTTGATGGTGATGATCATCGCCGAAGAAACGAGTTCTTAGCTTAATGTTATCAACTCGTGCGGAGGGGCGGGGGGAATGTAATCTCTCTGTTTGTTATCCATTGCTGAAGATTCCACTTCAACATCATCATCATCAAGTCATATTTAAATAATAACAAGCTGAATATCGTAACGTCGAGAACCAATTTTCGCCGGGCCGGATTGTATTATCGTGGAAGTTGATTATGGAATTGTTAATTGAAACGGCGAAGATCATCATCCTGTTGATGAAGGGCTGAAATTACATTTTAATACAACAATTAATGAAGAAACATTTCCTTTTTAATTAAAATGTCACTTTAATGGATGAAAAAGTCTTGAAATTAGATGGAAAAGCCGCGATAGACGGAACAGTTAATAAAGTAACAGAGAAGTCGTGAAATTGGACCTAAAAGTTTTTAAAGCAACGCAATAGTCTTTAAATTTGACAGAAAATTCTTGAAATTAGATCTACAAGTTTTTAAAGCAACGCTATAGTCTTGAAATTAGACGAAGGTCTTTAAAGTTGCCAGAAAAATCTTTAAAGCAACGGAAAAGTCTTGAAATTAGACGAAGGTCTTTAAAGTTGCCAGAAAAATCTTTAAAGCAACGGAAAAGTCTTGAAATTAGACGAAAGTCTTTAAATTTGACAGAGGAATCTTTAAAAAATTGGAATAGTCTTGGAATTAGACAGACGTCTTTCATGTTGCCAGAAAAATCCTTAAAGCAACGGAAAAGTCTTTAAATTAGATGAAAGTCTTTAAGGTTGACAGAAAATTCTTGAAATTATACCTAAAAGGCTTTAAAGTAACGGAAAAGTCTTGAAATTAGACGGAAGTCTTTAAATTCGACAGAGGAATCTTAAAAAAATTGGAATAGTATTGGAATTAGACAGACGTATTTCAAGTTGCCAGAAAAATCTTTAAAGCAACGCAAAAGTCTTGAAATTAGACGAGGGTCCTTAAAGTTGCCAGAAAAATCCTTAAAGCAACGGAAAAGTCTTTAAATTAGATGAAAGTCTTTAAGGTTAACAGAAAATTCTTGAAATTATACCTAAAAGGCTTTAAAGTAACGGAAAAGTCTTGAAATTAGACGGAAGTCTTTAAATTTGACAGAGGAATCTTAAAAAAATTGGAAGTCTTGGAATTAGACAGACGTCTTTCATGTTGCCAGAAAAATCCTTAAAGCAACGGAAAAGTCTTTAAATTAGATGAAAGTCTTTAAAGTTGACAGAAATATCTTGAAATTATACCTAAAAGGCTTTAAAGTAACGGAAAAGTCTTGAAATTAGACGGAAGTCTTTAAATTTGACAGAGGAATCTTAAAAAAATTGGAAGTCTTGGAATTAGACAGACGTCTTTCATGTTGCCAGAAAAATCCTTAAAACAACGGAAAAGTCTTTAAATTAGATGAAAGTCTTTAAGGTTGACAGAAAATTCTTGAAATTATACCTAAAAGGCTTTAAAGTAACGGAAAAGTCTTGAAATTAGACGGAAGTCTTTAAATTTGACAGAGGAATCTTAAAAAAATTGGAAGTCTTGGAATTAGACAGACGTCTTTCAAGTTGCCAGAAAAATCCTTAAAGCAACGGAAAAGTCTTTAAATTAGATGAGTCTTTAAGGTTGACAGAAAATTCTTGAAATTATACCTAAAAGGCTTTAAAGTAACGGAAAAGTCTTGAAATTAGACGGAAGTCTTTAAATTTGACAGAGGAATCTTAAAAAAATTGGAAGTCTTGGAATTAGACAGACGTCTTTCATGTTGCCAGAAAAATCCTTAAAGCAACGGAAAAGTCTTTAAATTAGATGAAAGTCTTTAAGGTTGACAGAAAATTCTTGAAATTATACCTAAAAGGCTTTAAAGTAACGGAAAAGTCTTGAAATTAGACGGAAGTCTTTAAATTTGACAGAGGAATCTTAAAAAAATTGGAAGTCTTGGAATTAGACAGACGTCTTTCAAGTTGCCAGAAAAATCCTTAAAGCAACGGAAAAGTCTTTAAATTAGATGAGTCTTTAAGGTTGACAGAAAATTCTTGAAATTATACCTAAAAGGCTTTAAAGTAACGGAAAAGTCTTGAAATTAGACGGAAGTCTTTAAATTTGACAGAGGAATCTTAAAAAAATTGGAAGTCTTGGAATTAGACAGACGTCTTTCATGTTGCCAGAAAAATCCTTAAAGCAACGGAAAAGTCTTTAAATTAGATGAAAGTCTTTAAGGTTGACAGAAAATTCTTGAAATTATACCTAAAAGGCTTTAAAGTAACGGAAAAGTCTTGAAATTAGACGGAAGTCTTTAAATTCGACAGAGGAATCTTAAAAAAATTGGAATAGTCTTGGAATTAGACAGACGTCTTTAAAGTTGCCAGAAAAATCTTTAAAGCAACGGAAAAGTCTTGAAATTAGACGAAGGTCTTTAAAGTTGACAGAAATATCTTGAAATTATACCTAAAAGGCTTTAAATTAACGGAAGAGTCTTGAAATTAGACGGAAGTCTTTAAATTTGACAGAGGAATCTTTAAAACAATGGAATAGTCTTGGAATTAGACAGACGTCTTTAAAGTTGACAGAAAAATCTTTAAAGCAACGGAAGAGTCTTTGTCTTTACATTTAAGATAAAATCCTAGAAATTGGACCTAAAAGTCTTAAAGCAACAAAAATGTCCTGGAATTAGACGGAAAATTCCTTAAAACGACGGAAATGTTTTTAGAGTGACAGAAGCGTCTTTAAATTGGACGGAAAATCAGGTAGGCGTTGCGAAGACGATTAGAAAATCGACAGATTCAACTTGGAAAATGACGACGAACGATTATAATAACTTTAATAAAATCTCTTGATAAGTTAGAATCGACAATATTAAGATTAAGACAATATATTTTCTGGGGAGATTGCTCAGATACATTGCAGTAATAACAGCAATGATGATGGGTTCTTCTATAAGGTCTTCAACCAAACTTTTTGTTCCTAGCAATTCTCTCATCATTATTTAATTCCCCAACGATCAATTAACCAAATCGTTTCGTTCATTCTTCGGCCTTATCGCGTACCATTAGTTCCATTTCTTTTTTTTTTTGACATGAACCCTAATCATTTTGATGGCCGATGAAATGACATCGTTTACAAGATATTATATAATATAATGCAGCGAGAGGAGAATAAAGATCTGCGAAAATGGATGCCATCGTCATCGTAATGGTATCGTTTACTTCTAACAATAGGAAAACTGGTGGAAAAATTGGAAATCTGGAGGGAAAATGATGTTTCAGATGAGAGAAAAAAAAAACTGATAAACGAGGTGGGATACAATTTGGCCTTAAATCGAAACAAGACGAGGAGAAGCTTCTTCAGCTAATGTTGTTGCCACGTTCGATAAAAGATCGCGCAGAAAATAAGGGGGAAAGTATATCGCAACTTTCATATATCAAACGATTAATATGAAAGCGTTTTAAGGAAATTAGAATTGACGCGACCGTTCTCCGATACCGCAGCGAACCATTAAATATCGAGGCAGAGTGACGCGGGGCAAAAGTCGAAAAGACAACCAACAAAAAGGAAACCGGCTAAAAGTTGAAATTGGATTGAAAAAGAAAGTGGCCGACCGAGGAACAATCCGTTCTAATTTCGTTCTTCGGCGATTGATGGATGTTGATGGTACACAAAACAATGATAGAGCAACAAGAGCGAAATCTGTTCTTGTCGCGAATAATTCGCTTAACAACATCATCTTGTCGATTTCCATCGCGCCCTAATCAATCTTAGTTTTAATTAACGTCCCCTGAAATCGGGCCCTTATTAGCGAAAGGTTCGAATTACCTTCTCCAAGAGGCTAATTAAGTGGGGGTTTCCAACAGCGCGATTTCGCTTTCCACAATAAATCCTCTTCGCCAATTGAAAAACGGCGTATAAAACGATACGCAGAATGTTCGAACGAAACGATTTTCGCCCCTTCGCCCTTCGACGGGGCCGTTAGGTGCGACGGGAATTTGCGCCCTGCAGGTCGAGGAATTTCGCTTTGGGGGCGAAAAAAGGGAGCGCTCGAAAACGAAGGGAAAGGACTCCCCTATCGCATTTATTGTTATATGACAAAGTGTCGCCGTAAATTACACCGAAGACGTAACTCTTCTAGATTACCATCATCATCATCATCAACGACGCGATTATTAATGTTTTACGCTTAAAGGTATTTGAAATTAAAGGGGACGAAGTCGTACGCGGAAGCTGGGGGAAGCGAACGAAGTTGTTGCGGTCGTTACGGTTGTCCGATCGGAATCGAAATTGGCCCCGAAGACCTTCGTCTGCGGTCCGTCGATGGACAGCGCGAAAGTGATTTCGTTGCCGAAGAAGAATAATTGTGGTTGGGCGGAGGGCTCGTTTATTTTAGTGTTAAGATTTGTCCCGTGGCGTCGTCGTGACCCAAATTTAACCGCTCGAAATAAAGACGCCGACGTTGTTGTTGTTGTTGTTATTATTATTACAGTTCCCGCTTGTTTCTTTCTTTCTGGGCCGCCGGCTGTCCCGGTGTTCCCGCTCAGGACTGTGACCCCGTTATCGATCCCCACGCCGTTGCCCTACCTAAAACTAATACGCCTTCCTTTCGCACCGCTTCCTTTCACGTTTGCGTTAAATTCGTCTGGAAGCGATCGGAAACCTTCCACCGGATCTCTTCCGTCGGGAACTGATCTCGATTCGTCTTATTCACTTGACTTCTTCTGTTGCAGCCGTGTCGAAGGAGGAGGCGGAAGACCAGAGTCCCGGCAAGTTGCCGTACAACGGCTACAGCGACGAGTTCCTCGACCGTTTGGAACCCAACGGGAACATACCGGCCGGCAAAGGGGATTACGGTGAGCGTTGCTCGGACGGCGTCGCGTGAAGATCCCCAACGAATTAATCGTCGATTGTGAACGTTAACATTTGTTGTTGTTTTTTTGCCGCTGGAGGTGCGGCCGTCTCTTTCGTGCACGCGAAATGCGCCCTTCCTAGTTCTCGCACCTTCGCCCTCGTTTTAACCTCTTTCTTTTTGTAACGCGGCCGTAATTATTAAACCGCCCAAAACGAAACGATTAAATCGATTGAAGACAAATCGATTTCCATAAGCTTCGAGCGCAAAGTTCTGCAAAAGGTTCGTTAAGTTTTCTAAATGGAACCTTCGCGAGAGACAATCTCTTTGAGCGATCTTCGCCGGATTAAATCAAACAATTTAACACCTCTCGAGACAGCGAGAGGCGTTCTCGAGCGCTGTTTGCTCCCTCGTTAGAGATCAAAGAGGAAAACTGGCGTAAACGCGCTTTCCTCGCCTCCCAATTAAGATTTCGCGCGATCGCCGCCAGCATAATATTCAATTTAACGCTCCTCCACGTCGACAAATAAAAACTGAGTTCTTATTTATTCACTCGGGGATTAATTAATTGCTTTTGTTTTCTTGTCCGATTAGAATGGAACAACATTCCCGGACACGATCGCGTGAAGAGACAATTGTCGGTGTCGTCCGACAGCAAACTGCTCGACGACGACATTAGGGAGGAGACGCGGGTCATATTGCGACCGAAGAAGCCGCCCCGGCCGAAATCCGAAGTGCTACTCAACCAGCAGGGCGGCGCCAACAACGATCATCGGCGAACGAAGAGGTTTTCCGCCTTCGGGGTAAAAGAATCTTCTCTATTTCCATTTTATTATGACTTTATGCTTCAACAATATTCTTAATCGTGGTCTTTTTCTCGTTAAAGGGCGACTCGCCGTTCGGCAAATCGGAGGCCTACATCAAACTCGAGCAATTGGGCGAAGGATCTTATGCCACCGTGTACAAAGGTTATAGCAAGTAAGAAAGTTGCAGCGAAAGAAAATGTTAGAGAGAGAGAAGGAAATGTAATTGTAGACGAGTTTTCCGCACAAGAATAGTTCTTCGCTCTTTAAACACGATTCTTGTTTCCTTTTCGTCGCTAATCTTCCGATTGTTGCGCGTGTTGTAGCTTGAAGAACCAAGTGGTCGCGCTGAAGGAGATCCGACTGCAAGAGGAGGAAGGCGCCCCGTTCACCGCCATCCGCGAGGCGTCCCTCTTGAAAGAACTGAAACACGCCAACATCGTCACGTTACACGATATCGTTCACACGAGGGAAACGCTAACGTTCGTCTTCGAATACGTGGTAAATGTCTTTGTGCCCACGTCGATTGGGCATCGATCGCGAATGACTTCCCGGATTTGATTTCGGTGGCACTGATCAATTTCAATCGCTTTTTGTATCAATTCTTAACGTCATCAGCGCCACCAAAGTAAACGTCGGGCATAACTTAAGCGAAGACAATCACGAATCGTTTATTCTTAACTTTACACTCAACGTTTCTCTCTCGTCGTAGCACACGGATCTCTCGCAGTATCTCGAACGGCACGGCGGCGGCGGCAGTAGCGGCAGCGGCGGCTGCGGCCTCGATCCCCGCAACGTGCGCCTCTTCCTCTTTCAACTGCTCCGCGGTCTCGCCTACTGTCACAAGCGGCGCGTCTTGCACCGCGAC
Source organism: Hololepta plana (assembly GCA_963695495.1). Taxonomy (NCBI): domain Eukaryota; kingdom Metazoa; phylum Arthropoda; class Insecta; order Coleoptera; family Histeridae; genus Hololepta; species Hololepta plana. The sequence goes on along the minus strand of OY968840.1, from coordinate 4,807,760 downwards.
GTGAAGCCGCAGAACCTGCTGATCAGCGAGATCGGCGAACTGAAACTGGCCGATTTCGGGCTGGCGCGCGCCAAGTCCGTGCCGAGTCACACGTACTCGCACGAGGTGGTGACGTTGTGGTACCGGCCGCCGGACGTCCTGCTCGGCAGCACCGAGTACTCGACGTCGTTGGACATGTGGGGCGTCGGCTGCATCTTCGTCGAGATGATCACCGGGATGGCGATCTTTCCCGGCGTGCGCGACACTTACGATCAGCTCGATAAGATTTTTAAAGTGAGCGAATGGACGGATTTTGCGATATCAGGATGTTCTATTTGGGTGTGATTGTGTTTTTTAGGTGTTGGGTACGCCGACGGAAGACGATTGGCCCGGCGTGAAACGGTTGCCCGGCTATAATCCGCACGCTTTGGGCCAGTACAAGGCGAAGAAGTTGGGTCTGTATTGGCCGCGATTGCACGACGTCGTCCAAGGCGAATCGATGGCCGCCGCTCTACTCCAATTGGATCCGTCGCGACGGATAGGGGCCGCCGATGCGATGCTTCATCCGTACTTCGGCAATTTGCCAAGGAAACTATTGGAATTACCCGACGGTACGAAAAGGAAACTTTAAACTTTTGCGGACCAGAGAATTTCTCTCGAATTTGTTCGAATGCAATAATTCTGTTATCACAAATCGCTTTTCTTAAGCTTTCCATTTCTCAATTGACTGTTGCTGTTGTTTTGTAGATGTGTCGATATTCAGTGTCGAGGGCGTCCATCTCTATCCGGAGCATCATTATGCCGCGATCAAGTGAGACATCCATCGTCGAGGACGACGACGAAGACGCCGCAAACTCAGGAACTACGATAAATACAAATCCGTTTAAAATAACTGCGCAGCAATTCATGTAGACTTTCAAACAAACTAACCCGAGACAACAATCAAAGATGGGAAAAGGAAATCGGCCAAACGGACGGCAAACGGCGACATTTTTTCAATTACCCCTTACACCCTTTTTCAAAAGACGAAATCAAAAAGTAGGAACGCGAAGTAAGCGAGCAAGTAACAAACCGAACAAGACGACGAAGGAGTAAAAAGAGAGGAAAAGAATGAAATAACGAAAGTGAATTCAAGAGAAAGACTAACAGAATAATAAACAAGCAAATTATATTAAATATAAGGTAATTAATTAATTAATTCATAGGATATCCATTCCTTCCATGGTGCTCAATTTAAATACAAAATTTAATGTGGAAGAAACGAGGCGAGGAGAAATATTAAACGAATGCAAAAAGAAAAACACTGGATCGTATCGAGCCCAATGATATAATTGGGGCAAGAATGGAGTGCGCAAAACTCCACAGCGAAAGAGAACCAGCTATAAAACCAAAAAAGAGAGAGAAGAACGAGAAAAACGAAATCTTTTCCTAAACTAAACGATTCTAATCAAATATAATTAATTAGATAGATGGATAGCGACTATTAGATGGGAGAAGCGAGCAAATGAGAGCGAACGAGAATGCGTGAGAGCGGATTATTTTCTTGTAGGATTGCGATAACTGATTTCCGGTGGAATTGAACGAGGGTGACCGGAATCGTTTGCTGTTTCCTGGTGCCAAAAAGAAACCGAGTGAATAGAAGAGTTCCATCGAGTAGTTTATTATTTTATTCTTCATAATAATTAGCGAAATTGTAGAATAAATGAAAAAGGCCTAAACTAAAGCGAGAGAGATAAAGCGGACAGAATTTCGTTTCCCGATCGATCGTTTGTACATAAATTTTAGCGGTAAATCACGATACAAAAAGTGGAAAAAAAGTGGCTTTCAAGCACCAACGCACTCCCCCGAAAAAGTCCCATGAAAACGGTTCTCGTGCCTGAATGTGCGTAGTGTTTAAAATGCAGATTAGAGAATAATTAAACGATTCCTTTTTTTGCATCAGTTTCGAATCGATGCAGTTTTCGTTCTACTTCTTTAACCTTTTGCAATAATACAATTCGAAATTGACCTGGGGATTTATGATGATGATTTATAGTTGAATGTATGCGAATTTGTTTTGATACGTTTTACTATAAAATTCAAACGGAAAATGTAATAAGGCAAGAGAATCGGAATATAAAATTGTACATAGCGAGTCGTAGTTGTTTATATATATATATATATAAAAATTAATTAATTAAATGAATAAATTGTAAGGATATAAATTAGTTGATTAAATTAAATTGATTATTATTATAATAATAATAAAACGAAGTGAGTAAGAAGGATGGATCAATTGTGTGAGCGCGAGTAAATGTCTTTGTATATTAACATTTAAAAAAAGAAAACAGAACAAGAAGTGAAAAGAATCGAAAAAAAGAAATGTGGACACAATAAAAAACCCGAAAAATTTAATTACGTTTCGTTTTCTTTCGCCCTTTCCAATTCACAAGCGCCTCCAAACTGCAAATCCAATTTACAAATTCTTCGACTATTTCGTAGGATAATTAATGGATTTTAAAGCAATAAAGTGCGTAAGAGATCGTCCCAAAATTATATATTTGGAATAATAGAGTGTACATTGGAATTAATTAAAATCTGGAATGTAACAATTTTCATTTTTTTGGAATTAATCTTCGTGTTATAAACCCTCTAAATCCTTATAATAAATAGTTAAATTGATTGTTTTTCACCTGTTCAAGAATAATAAAGCGGAATTAATTGCCACACCATAATAGAGAGCATTTCTTGCGCAAAAATTAATTAATTCGCATTCGCGAATCCTTTAGAGAGCTTTTGCATATTGGTTTGCTTAAATTTGATGAACCCGTTTATAATATTTTAATCGACAATTATTCGACGAAATTTAATAATACTGCATTATTATTATTGCTGCCGCTGTTTCTTATTATCATTTTGTTCAATTGTCTAACCGATAATCATAGATTAATATGTAACAATCGCTTTATAGTAGGATTAATAGTATAAAATAGTTTTTGCAAGTTTTCTTTTAGATCACCTTTTTGTAATTAAAACGGTTAATGATTCATAATACTAGTTAATAAGGCTTTTTCTGCAAAGGCACTTCAAATTTTACAAAAACTTTCGAAAAGATTTGTTTCTTATTAATACTTTCGCTTTAACTTGAACTTTACTCATGCAACAACATCTTGATTGATTTTCTCAAATAAATAAATTCTTAAGCCCAACAAATAACAAAAAAGAAATACCTCTATCGCAATCGGAGGTTCATCCTCTACCACTCTTCCTATAATATATATACAACAATATGTTATAAAAAGAAAATCATAATTATACATATTGTACACCTAATTTTAATATAATAACATCCTGAATTATGAAATATATTAATTAATAATTTTCATATATATAAATAAAATAACATAATTTCATGTGCCCCGTGCATTAGAAGAGAATTTCCAATTGAAATAAACTGTGTGTGCAAGTTACACAATTCAATTTGCAAATTGGCAAGTCAACTCTAACGAACAGTTCTTTAGGCAAATATATAAAAAAATCTATCGCTTTTAAATAGCATTAATATGTACAATTGCTATACGTTTTCAAACTCTCTCTGTCTCTCTCGTCCTCTCATACTTAGTCTATCAACTCTTCTAACATCATCTAACACAGTCTCAAATTCCATGATTCCTCAACTACTTGCACGTATATGGCACACGTCGCTTTCAAGACGAAACATTCTGCCTCAAAGCGTTCTCCATCCGCAATTGTTGCTTCTTATGATGGTACCGATGCACCCTCAAGCAGCTCTTGTTGCGCATCGTTTTGCCACAAATGTCGCAATCGAGATTCACCGGCGTGTTGTCGTGCTTGTCGCGTATGTGCACCTTCAGATTGTAACGATTTACGAACTTCTTGCAACAGTACGGGCAACCGACGTATTTCAGTTCTTCCGCGGGCGGCGTCGACGACGCGCTGCTCATCAACAGTTTATAATCTACAATCAGAAAGAAAAAGAGCGATTTTAGAAGGTGCGAACTAGTCGCTTTTCACGTCGGATATTTGATGCCGATTCTTTTAGTTTAATGGCCAATTGAGCGATATAAAATGTTTTTTTTTATTAAATTACATTGTAATATTATGTTAATAACAAATACTGAACGAATGACTACAAATATATAACGTTCTAAACTAATATAAGTAATTAAATTAATCGTGGAGTAACAAATTTAAAAAAAAAACTTGATTTAATCACATAAAAACCAAATAACGAAGAGTAACACGCAACTAATTAAGGCACATTGGTCAATGGAGAACGTGGTCTCGCGCGGAATTTGTTCGCACAGTCTTCTTGTTACAATCTACCGTTCGATTCTTCGATGAAATAGCAGAGAGAAAGGCGAAGAATGCAGATAATCCGTGATGCGAGTCTCCTTTTACCGTCCATCGATTTAAGATTCATTCCATCCAACGCATCGCAACAAATCATCGATCGATCCAATCGCCGTAATTGCTAATCGACTTAACGGCGCTTCGTTGCGCGACCGGCGATTCGTTCTTGATCGCATTGTTCGCGGCGGAGGACTGATGATGTTCGACGGCATTAACGCCGCTGTTCGTCGGCTTGTGATAGTGAAATTTCGCGATATGCTTCCGCAAACTCTCCGAGTTCTTGTACATTTGCGAGCAAATGATGCACGCGAACGGGCCGGCGTCCTCCCCGTGGATGTTCTTCTCGTGCGTGCGTAAGTGGTCGCGCCGCGAGAACCGTTTCGCGCACTGATTGCACTTGTACGGATGGTGCTGATGATGATGGTGACCGCCGTTGTTGTATTTGGTGGACGGTGTCGCGGAGGTGCTTGTCATTGCAGAATGAAATAAAGTCGATGTGGTGGCGGTGGCGATTGCTGTTGTCGATGTCGTTGTTGCTGCAGTCTTCGCCTTTCCTAAATATGAAAACCAGCGTTTATACTTTTTTTCGAACATTTTTTGTTTGTTTCTAATTTGATTCATTGTCTATGTTTGTATTACTTGCTTTTTAATCATAACATGTTAAGTGGCAAAAATAGATAAGTTTTGCATGCTCAATAAAAGCAATAAACACTGCTCGTTAAAATTACGTAGAAAACGCAACTCTTTCTCTCTTACTTTGAATTACATTTCCTTGTCGTTTATTTTGGTTTCTGCATCGATGTTCGTTGTAAATCCTTTGCAGCATTAAGAAAAAAAATCACAAAACGTAGGATTAGATTAGTTTAAACTCCTTAATATCGATCAATTGTATAATATTACAATCGACGTCGAAAATATAATTATTAGCTTCTAAATTACATCACATCAAATTGCAATTTTTTCAAGTAAAAACCAATTGTAAATAAAGCAAATCATTTTGCATTTCTTAATGTACATGATCAAGAAACACTATCCAATAATCCATGCAACAATTACTAATTTACAAGGCTTTCATTTGAAAACTATTAGAATTATTACAATAATTTCACATCAAGTTGATTAACTTAAACTAAACTAGAAGATTGCATCAAAGTGTCTTGAGACACTCCATCAACACACTTTAATGCAACCATTTTCTCACTGGCAACAATATGTACTATTTAATCTTATTGCACTACAACAAAGAACAAAGAAAAACGAAAACTACATGCAATTAATTGGATTGAGCAGTGGAATCCTTACCTTGATCTTGTTGTTGCATTATGTCTGTATTACTGGCAGCAGTTGTAGGTGCAGCACTACTCAATCCCAATTGATTCACATCCAATGCAATTTGATTAATGTCTCTTAATTCGAAAGCATCATCATTCTCGCACTGAAGCTTTGGTGCCATTATGTAATCACTTTCCTCATCTTCAGCGTTCGTATTTTGTAGTTCACTTTTAACAGAAACTCCACCAATTGTCTGATTATAATTACAATCCGATTTCACACGTTTGGTACTATGCTGTGTGGAAACCTTTGTGGTCGTGTTACGTTTCAGATTTGGTGTTGCTGCTGTCGCTGGCGGCGGCGACAAACAAGGTCCCTGATAATGAGATTGTTGTTCCTCAGCATCCGATTGATTATAGCCCGACAGTTCTTGGTCGTCATCCATATCGGCCAGAGAATCTAATCTATCATCTTTCCTTGATGATGTCTCACTCTAAAAAAGCAAATAGTGTTGAAAAACAATCAGATTGTGATTAAATCGACTTACTGAATCGTCTCCTGTTAGACCTTTCACTTGTAACAGTTCGGCAGTCCTCAAGAACGACGACAGATTTTCTCTGAGCACATTCACTTCCCCCAGGTACATAAACTGTAGGATATCTTTTAAATTACCGTGCGTCACATCTTTCAATATAACGATCGGATGTTTGCACGGATTGAGCTTGAACAATTGCTTAAAATACGGACTACATATGGACAGGACGAGTTTGTGGGCCTGCAAGTATTGTCCATCGACGCCTAACGTCACGTCGACCATTTCGGACGCTTCGAGTAGATCGTGGAAACCGGCTGTCAAATTCGAATGGTAGTTGTTCCATCGTAGGGAAAACTGTTCGGTCGCGGCCATATTTTCTTCCTTTTTCTTTGAATACGTCCTGGAAAATCGCCTAGAATACGATCATAACCTCGAATCGAGTCGCGAACTTACGTTTATGATGGTCGAATGAAATCACGGATTCACATTACAATCAAATTGATTAGAAAATTTATTGGAATTGATTTGTTGCTGACATAAATGTTGTTTTTGCTAATTAAAGTTAGCAATAATAAATACGTGCACAAAAACACTGTCTTTCATTCAGCTGCTCATCACTTTGACAGAACGAACAGTACTGCCAAACAAAGATATTATACTTAGAGATGTGCCTATTCCATATAAGAATTTTCGTTCAAGACGCCCTCCCTTCGGGACAAAATCGAGGAACTATTTCAAAATTACGACCTCTATAGGCTCTTATTTCGACTATATGAAGCCGGGAAGTTTAAAAAGAGCGATTGTGGTCCGCCGGTTAGGGATATTTGAACTAACAATGGATCACTTTGGGAAATAAAAATTGTCCGGCGCAAGAGCAAAAACTTGCTCCTACTCCGTCTTTCTATGCTACTTCTTATCCGTTTACCCAGTGGGATTCGAACCCACACCTAACCAACTATCACTCCACCGCCATAACCACTTTGCTACACGTACTTTATTTAAAAATTGGTTAACTTTTAATTTATTATGAACCATAGCTAATTCAACAGCTTTTAGTTCAAATATCCCTAACCGGCGGACCACAATCGCTCCTCTTTTTATACTTCCCGCTTTAACAGGCCAATCACAATAACTAAAGCGCACCTTCCATAATTTTGTATGCAAATACAAAATTGGAAATAAAATAAATAATAAGACCTTTTTAAATATATTTGCATATTTGTACGCACATGGGTTAATTTTGGGACAAAATAAAAACGCTCAATTTTCCAAAGTTTTATAAATTATTATTCGTTAATTAAGATTAATAATTAGTAAATGTAATAAAATTCCGCATTTTTGCATCAATGATTGTTACATGTTCAATCGCGATTTGCAATTAAATGCATATTTTGTTGAATTTCAGTTCAGGATTTCGATCCGGAAAAAATAACGAGTTTTATGTATTATAATATCGATAATAATAATTACTTATAATAATATCAATAAATGTTTATCAATCTAATTTAGTTTACGTTCAATAAACAAAGGAAAAGGAATACGAAGGTTTGATATTATATCAATCAAAATTTTAAGCAAGATGAAAACAAATAAATTAATATTTCTTCGGTTCGGTTTCGGCTTTCGCTTCAAAAAGTTAACTCTCCTTTTCAGAATATGTAAAATTTGAACACTCAGCATTGCAAAGATATATGTTACTAAGAGATTAATTGTCTCAATATTCCCTCAATTAGAATTTATTTGTATCGAATCTTGTTCAACTTTTATTGTTTAATTTCCTATCAGAAACATTAAGAATTAAGAAACAAAATTATAAAAGATTCTCCTTAAATTTTCCTAGAGAGATGTCTTTCTACACTTGATTTTATTCGGAAGTCCTTACCGCACGCACGCAGTATCTCTATCTTTTATCGCAACTTTTCTTACAATTACTTTGTTCGCTCGGCTCGAGAAACTTTATTGGCGATAGCAAATGCATTCATATACCATATGATGTAATCTCGCAATCGCTCCTACGCGCAATAGAGCAGATTCAGACTCATGAACGAAAAAGCAATTTCTATTTAATTTAATTTCCTATAGCTAATAAGTAAATAAATTATGTATATACTTATGTAGTAATGTAGTAATCCGGACCAATGATCCGGATTACGGAACAATTAGAATTATTAACGACTATTAGAAATGACTAATAACACATAATTAAAGAATAAGGCTTTTTTTGCAAGTAATAAACTGTATTATGTGATTATTTACAAAACTACTAACAATAACAAAATTCCAAAAGCGCATTATTCATAATTTTATACTAGTAATTCGTCCTTATATATACTAAGATCAATATTAAGATTAATATGTAGCCAAGAGTTCGCTTCTAAAAAATATTATTGGTGCAAAGTAGCAAAAGTTCTATAACGCATCTTACATAAGAAATTTTCATCAATAAAAGAAGTGGATCTGTTGTTGCAATAGAAGGAGGGCACTTAGAACATTTGAGTTATTTTTCCATTGTTTTCTTATTCATAGTTTGCATTGCTTGTAAGTAATTGTAAATAATATAAAAGTTGCAAAATATTCTACATCTCCGAAACTGTCCATTTCCGGACCCATATTCATTAAGACTTTTCTGCTTATATTGGGCCGTATTATCCCCTTAAAGTTTGTGACATTTTTTTAAACCGTGTATATTAAGAGTGCATCTTATGAAATCGCACTCATATCAATGTTATTACTAAATACCCAGTCACCAAAAGTCGATTCTGAGAATTTGATAACGAACATATGTTTTTTTACGCCTCTTTAAAAGGTGTAAATGCCCTAACTATAAACAAAAAAGTCTGCGTCCTGGGCTTTCATCAGTTATCAGGTGATTTTTATGCATTAGTTCGCAGTACGAATTTCATGGTATTAACGAACGATAATTATAAACAATAAAATTTGATGACACGGATATGCTAATTAATTATCAGTCATTACTGCTTAATATGTATATGGATAAAATTATTTATTCTTCAACTTTTGCGACATATTTAAAATCACTCGCAATTCAGAATTTAATATATTTTGCAATTAATATGGCCAGTAATACCCACAATGAGAAGAATGATAGCGTACAAATGAGAAGGTAGAGTGGGAAACTACGAAGTTCGACATGAATTCTTGCACAAGTGAGAAATTAAATGCAAAGACGAAGAAAGATCTACATTTATTTTGTACAAGAACTTTTAGCTTAAACATAAACCACGGTTAGTTCAATAATCCCCTAGGGTTGGCGTTCACTATGTTTTTGCCCCCCTTTCTTACATGCACTGCTGCCAAAAGTCGATAGAATTTCCCAACCCACCCGAATGAAGTTGATCACACGTGTTTCATGTTGTTTAGTCATTCAAATAAGAAAAATGCGGACACTAATGCCTTTTAAAAAGTGTAATAAGTTAATTGATTTATTTAAAAAACGAACAAAAGGATGGCAATAACATGGATTCTTGGTAACAGTTTTCGTTTTCAACCATTTACAGTACAAACAGAATTCATTGGATTGCTAACGTTTTAGGTAATTGTCACAACGTTATATTCTAATTGAACCAAAAGATGATAACATATTTAAGAAGACGTCGCATATTATTCACACTTAGTCCTTGGCCGAAGAACGTGAAGATTCGCAGCACGAGGGGCATAGGAACCGATCGATGTTCCGGCATTATTTCGACCAATTGGAGAAACTGCTTCTCGGCGATGCTGCCGTCGTCGTCGTCGTCATCGTCCTACCGTGATACTCCTCTTGCGTGTCGTCGCGTCTCTTACTACTGCTGATCACGCGCTTCAGTATATCGGCCATACCGGTCGTGTTTAATAGCACGTTTATACAACTGGTTCCCGATTGTGCCGACGTGGACGTTGCTGTCGGAGCCGTTGTCGTCGGTGCCGACGTCGATGTTGTTGTCGTGACGCCACCACCAACCGCCGACGGTAGAAACTTCCTCAAGCTCGAACCGCGTCTGCCCTGCTCCTGACTCTCTTGGTACGGCAAGTATTTGTTGTCGCGTCGTAGGTCCTCCGTAATCAAACTCTATCGCAAGAAATTGGAAGGGATTTAGGAAAGAAGCGAAGAATCGAATTTTGCTTTCATTCGCAAATCGATTAACCGTTACTAATCGGTTTCTTTTTTAGGTGAAATGCTAAAAATCGTCTCACCGTTCGCTGCGAATAATAAGAATCGTTGCGCGATTGATCGACGTCGTCGCCGTAGTTCCGCGCGATGGCCCGCTGCAATATCTCGGCAATCCGTTGCGCGCATTGAACCGCTTCGTTGATTTCGTCGAGACCGACGATTATTTGCTCCGTCGACGAGATTTTTTGCGTGCTACACGTGCTCTTGCATTCGGACACGTCGTCCACCGTGCGTTGATCGTCGACGTTCGACGTGCAGAGGTACGCGCTCGAAATGTACCTAAAAGCCCAACGATAAAGAGGCAGACTCGCTCATTCTTCTCGCTTGTTTTTAGTTTAACCTTACCTGTACTGCGGACTGTTATAATTCAACCAGAAGTTGTTCCATTCGCCCACTTTCGTGTCGACGTCCACCATCGCCGAAGATTTGTTCTCGTTGCCGATCGCATTCGTCGACGTGACGGCGGAACGATGATGATGACCGCCGAAATCGCTCACGCTCTCGATCCAACTGAGGTAATTCGAACTGACGCTCGAGAACGTCTTCTGATCGGTTTCCGTCTCGTCGTGAATCCTGCGATCGTTCTCCAGCTGTTGCTGTTCGTCCGATTGCGAGTTCTGATGCGGAATCGTCGCGTAATGATCGCTCAGTATCGCGTAATCGTTACTATCGGACGACGGCGACTCGAGCGACGTGCCGAAGTAATCGCGACCGTTGTCGAGTACCAACGAGAACGACGAGTACGAGTTCTTGTGCTCGGAAATCGATTCGAGACTACGTCGATAGCTGGCGTCCAACGATCGTCGCAAACGTTGCTGTTCGACGCTCTGTTGGCGAAGCTCGAAGCGACCGTCCAACTCGGCGTCGTCGATCGACTTGGCGGCATCGCGTTTCGTCGAAGCCCGCCGCACCGTCGAGGAGCGTTTCAATTGCACGCCGAGAGCGCTGACGCAATTCAGCGAATTCGCGGCATTGCCGCCCAACAAACGAAACTCACCGTCTTCGCGCTGATCGTGATGGCGATAGTCTTTCGTTGCCATCAACGTTTGATTCGGCGACTCGGCGCTCGACGATTCCGATCGCGAATTCGGACTTGGCTCGCGCGACATTTTCTCTTCGTCAGCGAATGTGCACCACGTTCGTACGGCGTCGACCTAAAGCTGGCGCTTCAACTGTAACGATGTGAACTTAGCTGCACGGCGTAGCGAAAAAAGAAGCGGTGGATTAAAATAGAAAAGAGCGCCCCGGGTTTGTGTGTGTGTGTGTGTGTTGTCACCCCCTTGATGAAGGTGAGTGTGTGTATCCATGCCGACCGATTATGAATTGGATGATTAGAGCGCGTCGCATCTTATTTTTTCCGCGCCACTGCTTAAACCGCCTTTCATCTTCCAATCATAATCGATATTTCAAAATATAACGGGAACGAGTTTATTAACAAATTAAAACGCGATGCCGTTGGATTGACACTGACTTCAATTTGTTACGGCTCCCATCCGATTTTGACATTTAATTTTCGATGTTTTAGGTCTTGTATTGCTGAAGATTTGGGGAAGCGCAGAAGAGCCACAAGAGAATTGAAGATTAGCCTTGCGGATTGTTGAATGGTGCTGAAGAAGTCGAAACGGTGGCTAATAAAGACGAAGTGCGGAAGAGGAAGCGGAAAGGTTCGTTTATCCAAACGATTGCCCTTTTCGGTTCTATCGAACTCTACGCACATTCCACATCCGGTGGCAGTGGTGCCACCATTATTAACTTCCGGATTCCTGAACACCCGATTGCATTACGCTCGCTCCACCCACCCCCGCGACGGTGCCGTCGTTCACCCACGCCAGGCCACACAACGCAACCCCAATTTGCGTTATCGCTCTCTCCGTCTCTCCGCCACATTCGCCGTCACCGTCCTCCGCTATCGGTACTGCCAACCGTTCGTTACATCGTCTCTTCGTCTCTCCCGTTCGATTCCAAGTCTTCTTGCTCTGTCGTCGTTCGTAGGAAAGGCGGATCGATAAAACGGGAGACGAAGAGTCCATCGTCGCCGCCGCCGATCGGGCACGGTGGGTTTGTTGACGACGACGTCTTCTTTTTTTCGAGGCGATCATATCGAGTCGAAAATCGTGCAATAATTCGCGAAGAAGCGATTGCATTCCTGGTGTTTCGTGTAGAAGAAATAATCGGTGCGGCGCGGATGAAACGATGGTGGTGGTGGCGACACTTGATGACGGCGACGATTGAGATTTCGTCCGTCGGCCGTTCGTTGCGAATTCTCGCCGTTGGTGATGGTGCAAGTTGTTTTTAGCGTGAAGGAAAGTTTGCGTCGTTGTTCCTATTGAAGAATAGAAAATAGAAGCGACTGCGAATTGTATCGGTTCCCCGGCGTTGCCGTGAATGGTCAAGCGGACGGATCGTCGACATGCAGCCACCGCCGAGAAAGGTGAAAGGGATTTCAATTTTCCGACGATTTTTTTTCTCGTAATTGTCTTGGTAAAGAAACGTTTTCCGGCGTTTTCGGTCGTCGTTCCCAATTTGACCCCGTTCTTTCTTTTCCGGCGCGCACACACGCGCCATCGATACTTTTTCAACACGTTCCATTCAATCTTCGGTTGATCATTTCGAGATTAAATCCCTCAAACTTTTCAACTTTTTAACACGCTAATCACTTGCGACCTATTAAAATAATCTCACCGAATAATAATAATAATGCTTTTTTTTCGCTTGTATATGTAGGGCAACTACACGAAGTTCTTGAAGAACCTGCACTCGGAGCAGATCGCGAAACTTCTGCTCAAGAATCAGCACGAGTGCGAATTGTTGGAGGACATTCGCACCTTCACCATTAAACGATCGGCCATCGAGAAATCCTATTCGGAGGTAATTTGAGAAAGAACCTCCTCCTCCGACTCTCTTTTTAAATCGATTGATTTTATTGCTTGCGCTTTTGTTAAGGCCCTGCTGAAGATATCTTCGGCCTATCTGAACAAGAAGATCCCGAACATACCGGACATTAAGCTCGATGGCGGCGAGGAGAAATGGTGAGACGATTGATTTGTCTTTCTCGCGAACCGTTAAAGTCTCGTTGTCTCTTTTCTTTTCGGTTCATCTTCGTCTTTTGCGTCCGACCGAAAAGGAACATGTGGAACGTGTGGCGCACCGTGTTGGAGGAAAACGAGAAATTGGCGCGCGCTCGATTGGCGGCCGTCGAGGTCTTTCAACAGCAAATAGCCGACGACGCGAAGATCTTGAGGACGCACAAGGTCCAAAGTGCGAGAAGGGTAATTGTTCCGTCGGTCACTGAGATATTAGCGAACCAACGCCTTTCTGCTCTTTCGCAAACAGTGCGTCGAACAATTGTCGGTCATCCAGAAGGAGTTGCAGGCGTGCGTTCAGGACGTCGACAAAACGAAAAAGCTGTACTTCGACGAGGAGCACACCGCTCACGACGTGCGCGACAAAGCGAGGGACATCGAGGAGAAGTGGGCGAGCGTGTTTTTGCCATCGTACTCGTTTGCTCATTCGTCACATGTTGCAGGCTGAAGAAGAAGAAGGGTTCGTTCTTTCAATCGATCACGTCGCTGCAAAAGAACAGCGCCAAGTTCACGTCGAAACGCGAACAGCTCGAGGAGAAATCGAGCGGCGCACGTAACGACTATTTACTGTGCCTGGCCGCCGCGAACGCCCACCAGAATCGCTACTTCGTCGTCGATCTGCAACTGACGTTGTCGACGATGGAGAGTAACGTCTTCGACAAAGTGGCCGAGTACCTGACGCTGATGGGCCGCACCGAGCTGCTGACGTGCTCGGCGATGCAGAACTCGTTCAGCACGATCCGCGACCAGGCGAAACAGTTGACGCGCGAGTACAATTTGCAATGCTGCTACCTCTACTATCCGGTGCTCAAGCAGCACATCCAATACGACTTCGAGCCGTGCGACAACGATCCGGTCGAGCACGTCAGTGCCGATCACGAGTCCGCCGCGGCGACGCTGAGCAAAGAGGCGCGGCGATGGGCGACGCGGATCGCGCGCGAAGAGAACGCGGTGAGGGAGGCGGTGCGCAAGTTGCAAATGTACAACGCGCTCAGAGAGTCCGGGCAAAAGGTGAACGAACGGACGCGAGATTATTCGTCCTTCGCTTAATCTCACTGAGGGTCGCTCGCTCTTGTAACAGGTGGATCCGAACGATCCGAACGGTCCCGACCTGGACACCCGCATCGAGGAGATGAAGACGAACGTGCGCCGTGCGGAAACGGCGAAGCTGAAGGCGGAGGCGCGGATCGAGTGCCTACGCAAGGGAGGCGTCAACGTCGACGAGTGGCTGCAAGAAGCGGAAACGTTGACCGTCCAGGATATACAACGATCGACCAGCTCGTTGTCGATGCGGACGGACGCGTCGGGAACCGGGGTAATTAATACTCTCAATCATTATAACCTCATTTTCTCGTATTTTAATTGCTTTCTTAAAGGATCACCCGAGTTCGGATAGCTTCTACGACAGCGATTACGCCGATGCCGACACGACAACGTTACCGATGGAGACGCGGCAGGAGATCGAGGAGATGCGAACTGGCGAGACGGAGTCGTACGAGGGCCAAGAGGTGGACGGTGAGTGGGGTACGCGACAATTAAATCGGAATCGATTCTCTCTCACGAGCACCGCACAACTTTAAACGTAACTCGAAGACTGATCGAGCCTCGTGTTTCAGCGGTTTTAGAACAAGAGCGACAACGGATCGAGCAATTGACGGCCGGTTGGGACGATCCGACGCAGGTCGATTGGGGCGCGATTGGCGACCAAACGGACGGCAGCGCGACGGACACGATGGCGGCCGCCGCAACGGGACCGACGCTCAAATGCACCGCCCTGTATTCGTATACCGTTAGTAATACGAGAATAATTATTAACCGTATCGCATCTCAAAAACGGCTTAAACGCAGGCCCAAAACCCGGACGAGTTGTCGATCGTCGAGAACGAGCAATTGGAAGTCGTCGGCGAGGGCGACGGCGACGGCTGGCTGAGGGCGCGCAATTACAAAGGGGAGGAGGGCTACGTGCCGCAAAACTATTTGGACGTCGAGCGCGATCAGCCCGAGACGACGGCCGGCAGCAGTGGCGGCCCGTGTCTCGTCAATCAGATTTCGTTCTCGTCGGTCGATTACACCGTCGACAACGAGACGGACGAGACGGCGAAGAATGTGGCGGAAACCGTGAGGGAATACGACGAGGACGAGGACGAGGAGGCGCTGCAGAATACGGAGGACACTAATCAATCGCCCGAGCAAGTGTCCGTCATCTCCGTGCCGAACAAACCGAAAGGGAAACCTAGCGAGGAGGACGAGTTCGAGCGCGACGTCTACGAGGACGCGGCCGACGAGGAGTATCGCGGCAGCGGCGCCCGATACTGTTGCGCCCTGTACGACTACGACGGCGACGACGGCGAGCTGACGTTCGACGAGGGTCAAGTGATCCGCATTTTGAGTCGTCGCGCGCACGACGGCATCGACGACGGCTGGTGGCGCGGCGAGTTGGACGGTCGCGTCGGCAACTTTCCGTCGCTCGTCGTCGAGGAATGCGACGCGTACGGTGCACCGCTGACGGATCATCCGGACGACTACGAGGAACCGTGCTCGGCACCGCCGGTGTTCGCGCCGCCCGACGCTCCCGATTACTTCTTCGACGAGACGCAATTCGACGCGGACGAAGCGTACGGAGACGAAGCGCCGGCGCCGCAATACGAACCGCCGCCGCCTCCGCCGCCACCTCCGGGCGAGGATGATGATGATGATGCAGAGATAGAGGCGAAGCGGTTTGACGTTGACGGCGACACGTTTGTGGATGTGGATGGAAAGGTGGATGACGGGGTCAAAGATATTCAGGGTGCTGCTGCCACCCCGTTAAGCGGATTCTCGATGACGATGAGCGCCGATCATCGGCATCAGTACGACGCGCAGTTCGAAGGCGACGATGCCGGTAGGAGAGAAACGTTTCTTCTTTCTTCTTCATAAGAAACCTTTAAATTTTTCCATTAATTTACATTCACTGATTAAATTCGTTTTACAGGAATGGACGTACCGAGCGTTGTCGTGGATGAAGAAGTGAGTACAAGCAAACAATCTTCTGAATGTTGCGCAGTTATCACGACCCTTAATTAAAATTGTATAAATTGTAGGGTTTCGAAGACGGTGACGGACAACAAGATCAGCAACAGGCCGATTACGGTTTGGGCGTTGCGCAGATTGTCATCACGGCCGCAACGCCGATGATCGAGGAAGCGGACCATTCATTTCCCGCCGTCGCCGAAGAGGAAGAAGAACAAGAACAAGAGCCGAAAGCGACGGAGCCGGAAAATTGTACCACCGAACCCGGCAAAGAAGAGGAAGCGAAAGAAGTGAAAGAGGTTGAGGAATCGACGAAGCCAAGAGAACAAGAAGCCGTAGGCGACCATGGATTCGTGGACGATGGCGATTTTATCGAAAATTGCATGGAAACGCCGCCGCAAGAAGATCAGAAAGAGAAGATGGGGGAAGGAGATGTAGACAATCAAGATCAAAAGCAGATTCACCAGCAGGAACAAGAACCAATCGATCTTGCCGACGATCGTCAGCCGTTGCAGCAGCAAGATTCGCAATGCGGCGTCAGCAGTAGCACTTGTAGCGAAGGCGGCGACACGACCGGCCCAAGTACCGCCGAGAATTCGATCGTCGTCGAGCCGAAACTGGTGGTGGGCGGTCGCGCAAGCATCCCCGACGAGCTGGAACCGCACCAATTGGCCAGATTACAAGATCTGAAAGAATCGAACGCGTAGAATGCGACCGATGGAACGACGTCGGATTAAACGGAATTCCGAACGAATTGCAAAAAGAAGAAGATGGAAGAAGAATTGCGGAGAATGAGAGGACTTTAAAGGGAATTCTTATACAATATTAATATGGTGAATGTAGAGGAGAGAAAGTAGGAATATTAGGACCGCACAAGTTCGAATAGAGATGATGATATAAAAATGATTGTTAAACCGTTTTTCTTTTCGGTTGAGTTCGTCCCGCTTTAAGATAAACCGCAAGAATTGTAACTGAAGCGCAACTTTTAATGCTGCTGCATGAAGTTTATGGTTATTGATGCGTTTAAAATTAATTAACGAGCGAATCATTAACGCTAGTTGCATTGCGATTGAAAGGAAACGGAGAAAATTGCGCTGTTTAATTAGTATCAAGCGGAATGGACAAGAAGGAGCCTCGTGTAAAAACCCGTCACTTGCATTTCAATTAAATTTCCTAATAAATTATGCTCCGTAATTCGGAAATTAACACATTCAGATAATGTAATTGAAAATTGTATTAATGGGAAATTGAATTGAAATTTCTTTCAGATCTCTCTATGGTGTAAATAATGAGCCCTGCTCCCCCAAAGAAATCGCAATAATCTATCTACGTACTTTACTTGCTTAATTAATTGATTAATCGCAAATCTAATTCGTCGCAATTATAATTGTAAATCGCAATAACTAAGTGGGGAATACGTGATTAAATGATGATGATGAAAGGATCGTTAGCGAATTAATGAGTAAATTAAGATTTCAATTAATTTAATTGTATATATACAATCATATAACGAATGGATTGCAATCTTTTGTGCCAATTGCAATCCTATTTGGCAATTCATCCTTATTATAGATTTAGCTGTATAGAATGACCTCTATCTAAACGAAAAAGAAATTGATGGCTTCAATGAGAGCCATCAATCCATTCATTCTTCTACCCTGCAAGGAAGAGCAAGAAATGATGAAATTAAAGTAGAAATTGCGGAAAAGCCTAAAAGTGAAATATAATGCTAATCGTTTATTTTGAAATATCATTTTCGTTTTGTAAAGGTAATCGTAATCAATTTTAGCAAAACATAATTTCAATTTTTAAAGCAATTTAAGGAGCGAGAAGAACAATTTTGTTGCTCGTCTCTGCTAATCATCAAACTATTCTTCGCCCTCCGCCACCACCTCCCCTTTCTCAAAAATGGTCTTCTTTCAGCGGTGCCTTCTTGTATTAAATGAAAAAAAAAGTAACTTCAAACAACTTCAACAAAACCTGTAGATATGATGATGAACAAAAATGCGTATTAACTATATTAATTATTTAATGTATAAATTATATAGTAATTAAAAGACAAAAAGATTCAAATTTTAAAAAAATTAACAATCCGGACCTAAAACGTAGGAAATTCGGCAAAATACCAAAACTAACTATACTAATACTGATGAGAAGAAGTGTTAATGATTCGGGTGGATTGGATTAAGTAGCAATTTGAGTTTCGGAGTCCGTTCATCGGTGTGTAAGACAGCAAAAAAAATTAAATAAAAAGGAAATTCATGTAGCTCAATCGACTCGCTTTTAATCTAAACGCCAAATTACTTCAACCCAGATTCCCTTTTTCATTATGCCACCGCGTAAGGACTAGAAGCCGGGCCTGAAGATCAATAATAAACCGAAGAGTTTTAATAAAATCTTTAGTGGATGTAACATATATTAATTAATAATAACATTTTAAAAGATCCGCTTGAATTGCCGCAATTGGATTTAGTGTATTTTACGTTTTAATTCTAGTACCATTAATTTTATTTGATAATACACTTAATAACGGCAAATTCGCACTTCGATCTTCTTGAATTACAATATATAAAAAGTTACTTAAACGAACAGATTAACATACAGATGATAAATGATAAAACAGATGGATATTTTTCATTTGAATTTGAATCAATAATAAATCATAAGTTTCAACTCCTATCACTTTTTGTGATGTACATAGAAAAAAACATATCAACAACTTAATAATTAGCTAAAACGAGTTAGAGGTGGGAACTGAACAAGATTTCGAGTTCGTTGTCCGAATGCAACGAGTTCCATTCTTCATTTCGCGTTAGCAATTATTTAAAATCTCACTTAAATTCTAGTACTGACTACTAAACTTTGCACAAATCAAAAATATATCAGTCTTCTTTTTACTTTGATCACTATAAAAAACTAATATAAAACGAAATGAAAAGGCGCATTGAAAAAAATAAACTTTATCGATTTAAAATTGTCCTCCTTCCATTCCATATTCCCAAGAGAATTCAACTTTTCACTCGAAAGTCTTAACGATCCCCTCGTAATTATTTCACGGCATGCTGCCATACTTTCCTGGAGGCCAGACCGGTTCCTCGCTACCGCTTCGTGACGGAGCGCGCGTGAAAGCGTTGGCGATGGCGTCCGCGAGTCGCTCCTTGAACGTCATATACTCCATGTCGGCGCAGTTGCGACCGAAATCGAAATTGGCCACCTCCACCGTGAACCTGGTACGATTCTGCATATAATAAGCGACACCGAAGACGATCAGTATGATGGAGATGGCGCTGAAGAGGACCGGCACGACGATCACCGAGAGTTGGGCTTTGGTTTGCACTAAAATGTTGACACAATCATTATGAGTAATTGACCATAAACGTTTATTTCCAATTTATACAACCTTCGTATACCGTGACGGTAACCGGATTAATGACGCGCCCTAAATCGTTGTAAATGACGATGACGACCGTTTGGATGCCGGAATCGATGAAATAGCGATTGACCGGGAACGAGCATTTCTCCGAGACGTCCGGATTGAGGCACGTCTCGTTACCGGTTATATTGTACAGCCCCGAATGGAATTGAAGGCAGTAGTTGAACAAGCCCGAACCCTTACAAGTCACACGCAGATGTAGGACGTCACCGTGTTCGAGCCAATTGTTGCCGCTGATCGAAATGTTAGTAACGGGCGCTATGGGCAAAACAAACGGCAATAAGTTGATTATACTCTTACTTCAGCTAATTACCTCGAACTGTAACGTTACTGCTGAACAAGCCATACGTGAGATTCTCGTCCATCGGTATGACCGAACTGTTACATAATGATGGCAAGCTAATGTTGAACGCTCTCGCCAAATCGTTCTTTGCGCTCCTCTTATGCACCGTTTTCGTTACGGCCGTTGCATTAACGGTGACAGCTTTCACGCTC
The DNA here is from genome assembly GCA_963695495.1 of Hololepta plana. Classification (NCBI taxonomy): domain Eukaryota; kingdom Metazoa; phylum Arthropoda; class Insecta; order Coleoptera; family Histeridae; genus Hololepta; species Hololepta plana. Next base: position 4,787,430 of record OY968840.1, on the reverse strand, counting down.
TTTGGAACAATTGTCGTTGTACTTGGTGATGCAGTCGTTGTTACGACGCTTTGTTGTCCTGCGATTACTACCACATCGATCCGGTGTCGAACGTCGCTCGCGTTATACGATTTGACGAACGTTAAATTGTCGCTGACACCAACGAATAGGCAATCGACAAACCAATAAGACTTTAACGGCATTGCCTTGACATAATCGGCGTCGCTGGTCTTCAACGCAACGGTTTGATTCAAGACGGTCGCATTCGACACAATACCCGTCTCTATTGGACGGTCGTTTTGGACGAGAACCAACTGGCCATTGAGGGTATCTACGCAAATGTCGCTATTAAAAATGTTAATAAATGAAATTAAGCCTTGACATCACCTGTGAGAGTGAAATCGATACGACGGGAGGCGACCTGCCAGTAGACGTCGATCCAGGCGATGATAGAGAGTACAACCTGGATCCTATATGAACCGGTAGGATACTCATTAGCGGCATATGTGATGTTCCATGTGTCCACATTCGATCCAGTCTTAAACTGAAGCACGTTAATTAACACAAATCAATAAGCAAATGGAAAGCCATACAGTACGTGTGTTGCCTTTCATGGAACTATCTGACCATTCGTATTTGAATTGTCCTTTGGCTGGATTGCCCCTGTAGAGGGCCTCAGCTTTGAAACGTGCCACACCACCTCTTATTATTGGACCATTACTGCTTAGTACTATACTGTAATTTTCATCACTTGCTGGAAATTACATGCAGGAACGGGAATTAAAGTAGGTGAAGCAGATGGTTTGTCGCGGAACTTACCGACGTATGTGATCGAACAGCATAAAAAGAAAACGATTGCGGCCAACATTCTGCTGAAACTGCCCAACATCATAATTCCTTATCGCTTTCACATCAGCCAAGATCTCGTGATGTTGTACTCTTATTTATGAAAGTTTTGCGTCTGCTGCAACAGTTTATTGGATTAATACTATATCACTGGAATTATCATTTAATTCTACTTATTGAAAATACTTTTGTTTCGATAATTATTGTGCGTAATTGACGTTTCGATAAACGTCAAAGATAAATTCACCAGTTAACAAAAGCAAGATTGAAAGGTTGGTTGCCTAACACAAGGCGACAAAGCTGACGGACTAATCTTTGATTATTTTCAAAATAAAACACATGTGATTGTTGTGATTGTGAACATTATGAACGGAAAGGTGGCAAACACTAAATTATTACCGATATTATGCAGATATTATGGAAATTCGGTGGGCCATAGGTAAATAAATTACTCGTAAAAGCAGGATATTTAGCTAATCCCAGAAGATGTGGAGAGTTTCCATTGATACTCATTTGTGCCTCAGTTGAGAATGAACTTTGAATAAATTTTCAGCTTCGGCCAGTGGCAAAGCGTCGTCGGTTTGGAAATCCACGCGCAAATATCGTCGCGAAGCAAATTGTTTTCGAGGGCACCAAATGAATTTGCTAGTCCAGTGAACTTCAATGCTTCTCTCTTCGATTGCTCCATACCTGGTACATTGCCCGTTCTAAATAAGAAATGCGTCGAAGCGGCAGTAATGACCGCTTTGGCATTGAATTGTACCATAAACCCCGTCTCCATGTTCGATAGGAAACATTATTTCTATGCTGACATGCCAGTTTGTATATTGTCTCTTCTTCTCGACTTAAATAATCGATTGCTTCACTTTTGGCAGGCTGGCTATCAGATAACGCAACAGAGATCCCCAATTGCCAGCGGCGGTACGCTAAAATTCGACACGTTCAAGTCGAATTCGAATAATAAAAGAAAGGCGTTTGGTGTAATTGAGGCGAGAATCAAGCAGATACAGTTGGAACAGGACAGCGGCAAGAGTCTCCATGGCGGCGATCGAAGTCTAGTCGATTTGAATCGTGCCGGTGCACCATTGATGGAACTCGTCTTCGAGCCCGACTTGAACGACGGCGAAGAAGCGGCCGCACTCGTTAAGGAACTGTGCTTGATTTTACAAAGAATCGGCACCTGCACTTGTAAAATGGAAGGTTGTAACCGAAACCACGAAAGAGTAGATGAACAATGATGACGTGGTCGCTTTGCAGAAGGAGCCCTTCGAGTCGATGCAAACGTTTCCGTCCATAAACCGAACGAACCGTATGGGACGCGGACGGAAATTAAGAACATCGGTTCAGTGAGAGGCGTCGCCGGGGCCGTTCACTACGAAATCCAGCGGCAGATCGCTTTGTTAGAACGGGGAGGCAGTATAACGAACGAAACTAGAGCGTGGGACGCCGATAGCAAAGCGACGGTCGCGATGAGAGACAAAGAAGTCGAACAAGTACGATTCAAATTGTTTTAAAAGCTGTTGCAATGCTGTGCAAATAAGCATCTAACTTAATTACGATCGATTGAAATCTCTTTTAGGATTACCGCTACATGCCGGAGCCGAATCTGCCGCCGTTGCACGTCTCCGTCGGTCCGATAGCGATCAAGGGTTCCGTCAGCGTCGAGGAGATGAAGAATCAAATGCCCGAAATGCCGGAGGCGAGCAGACGAAGATTGGTGAACGATCTGGGTCTAACATTGGAACAATCGATTACTTTAGTGGTAAAAGAGAATCGGATTACTTCTTGCAAAACGGCAGCTTAAACGATTTGCTTCCATTGAAAGAACGAACCGAAACTGTACGAGACGTTCAATGCCAGCCTGAAGGAAGATGCAAACACCAGATTGATGGCGAATTTCATCATCAACGATCTACTGACCGTTATCAATAAGGAGAAAGTGCCGCTGGAGAAAGCGTGAGCCAATATCACGACATTTTGTCCTCGTGTAATATTGTTTTTTTTTTTTAATTTACAGTCGGATTAATGCGGATTTCGTCGCCGAAACGGTGCGTCTAATAAAGAACGCCACCGTTAGCCACAACACGGCGAAGCTGCTATTGAAAGAAATGATTTCTGGCAACGAAGAGAAAACGCCATCGCAAGTACTAAAAAGAAAACTCGGTCTTTTAGCATTTTTCAATCTTCTTTTCTTTTAGTTGGTCGAAGAAAAATCCATCGGCCAAATCAACGATTCAAAGCAAATTCGCATCGTTTGCGAACAAGTGCTGCTGGAGAACGAATCCATGGTGCGCCAATTCAAGGCGGGCAAGAGTAAAGTCTTTAAGGCGCTGCTGGGGGCCGTTTATAAGAAGACTAATCAGCGGGCTAATATGGCATTGGTAAACGACGTTTTAAAGGAACTCCTGGAGCGATGAGGAGAACGAACGGATATTAGTACTTGTCAAATTATAATTTGATGACACCATAAAAAAATGTATTTCCCATTACATCAGATTAATTATAGTTTAATAAGTAACTATCAACCAAACGAGAAGAATATTGTACATATTGAATATATGCCTAAACTAAACAGTTAACATGTTGTGGTGTAATTATAAGTAACAGCTGATTAATTTTGCATGCGAATTCAATAGAATAAAAATTAAACAGTTTTTGCTTGAATAATTAAAGAGAAATTTTAAGGAGGAATGTGTAAGACCGTCTCCTTTAGCTCTAGAACACTACTATCAAAGTGTATCGCAAGAAATTAACAATAATAACCGAACGCCTAAAACAAATCAACTTTTCCTTTATAATATATTAATAATCAAACTTTATCGTTGTTAAACGATCATCAATCGTATGCATAAATACGTTTCATATCACGAAAACGAGCAAGAGCGACCAAAATTCAAGCGGTCTTCTTCCTTGTTGTACGGGATGAAAAGTTTGCTTTTCAAGGCGTCGTCTGTAACAGATCGGAGACGACCATCGATACGTCGTCGTCGTATCGCGCCAACAACGTCGCATTCAGATTCCGATCCCAAAATCCCATGTCCTCTAGCGCCCGTAAACCGGTCTCCCGTTTCGAGCACGGTGTCGTCGACACCCAGCGACCGTTCTCCCATCGGCCTACCTGCAAATTGGAAGCCAGCGATTGCCATTAAAAAGCATTGTTGCTAATTGCGATACAATACCTCTTTAGTCCCAGAAACCATGTTGATCACGTTGCGAGCGGTGTTTAATGCCGACGAGGCGAAGAACGCCGCTCCATTCACCACTTTGTCGTACCGTTTTTGCGGCTGGTTAGGCAGGAAATCGTCGCTGAACTGCCTATTTTCTTCGGTCTCCACGTGGTTGTTGTTTTCGTAAGTTCTTGGAGGCGATGGTATGGATGCCGAGTGCGCAGACGAGAATCCATTCGACTCTAAGTTTACAAAATAGTATAAATAACGCTTCTAAATGCAAATAAATTTAAATTCTACCGTTCTTCAGAGACTGTTCGGAATACGATTGACACTTAGATTCATCGTCTTCATCGTTGAGCGACGGATAGACGACTTCGAAGCCGGGACAATGTTCAGGGAAGACGAACAGCCGCGTGTTGTAGCCGGATTCGTCCATCCCTTTGGGGCTTTCACCGTTCGTCTCGCAATAATTCCTCGCCTCCAATTGATTGTGATAACCGGAATCAAAATCGCCACCGAGGTTCTCTTTAGTTCTCGGTTCCTCGCACTTAACGGCCGCTACGTCCGACAACAATCGGTCTGCCTCTTGGATTTTCGTTACGTTCTCCAGGTCCGGTTTGATCGTATCCCCGTCGATCATCACGAAGTTGTTGTTATCGTTCGAACTCGACGTACTGCTGGCCACCGATACGACACTACCGCTCTCTTCGTCGTCGTCGAAGATCGATGAAGCACCGCTCAAGTTCAGCTTCTTGATCGAATCGTTTACCACGACCAACACGTCCAGCATCTTTTCGTCCTCGGACTTCTCTTTGTTCTCGATAATCGCGGGATCTTCTTTGGCCGGTTCTTTCGCTTCTTCTCTACCGTTGCGCGTCCAGGAGATTGGTAACAACAATTCGTAGCGGTCGCCGATGTTGATCGTCTCGTATTTGTAGCCTTTCGATGGCGACTCGTCGACGATCACGTGACAACCGAGCCAATGACCGAAACGGCGGCCCATGTGATGGAAATGCCAGTACGATTCGTAGTTACCGGACTCCTCTAAAAGACATTAAAACGTACGGTTTAAGTCACTTGTTGCGTTCAGTGGCGAACTCCTCATCGGGAAAGTTTTTTACCGGGCACGTTCAATTGCACGACGACTTGGCCTTTTTCTCCGGGTCGCAGCGGCGGACACGGGACGCGCTTATCGACGGGCGTCAGCGCTTGAGAGCCCCAAGCGTAACGGAGCTCCGTCTGTCGATTGAACGAAATAATAATGAGTCGTTCGTTTAACAAGTCGCTCTAACAGATCAATCTAATCACCTCCGACGTCCAATTCAGCTTGCCGCTATTGTAAACCTCCCAGCAATGTTTGTACGTCTCGCCGCCGTTCATGTGCGGCTCGACGACGTTCATGTTGTTGTCGTCGACCGGGCGGGCGTCCATCAAGAACTCGACGCTGGACTCCTGTACCGCTGGAACGGCAGCCGGTTGTTGCGGCTTGATCTTGACACTGTTCGGATCCATCTTACGGAAAAGATCGAGTTTCTTCGCCTTGATCTTCGACGTCTTGTGCTCTAGTCGTTCCAGCTTGTTGTCCAACTTGCGCTCGATTTTGAGGGTTTTCTTATGGTCCCTCCTTGAAACAAATATCACGTTATAAGCATTAATGTCTACGTTAAATAGGGGTCGATGTTATGTACTCTACGCTAACGTCCGCAGATCGTTTGACTTTCTTGTACATCTTTCGGCTTTTAATTTGCTGTTGTTGTTGTTGCTGCTGCTGCTGCGAAAGTTGACTGTAACATTGGTTCATTTTGATGGTACTGCTAACAGTAGCGGTAACCTCCTCGACGATCTTCTTCTTGAACTACGAATCAAAATCTTCTACGTTAAGCTCCTCTTAAGTTTCAAAGCGATCGCGCTGCTCACTTTACTCATGTACTTGTCGAACCATTCGGGCGGTTCAGCATCCTCCATCTCGTCCTCCTGTTTGTCACCGACTTGCGTTTGCACGTTGATTTGCTTGCACCACCTCTTTGGCTTCGCTCCTCTCTTCGTCTCCTCCGTGACACGATCGAGTACGAGCGTGACGATCTCGCCCATACGCGCCTGTTGCCTGATGTAGTAGAGAGCGATTTGAAAGTCCATTTGCGAATCGATGGCGATCTCTTTGCGCTCGCCGTTCATGTAGTAAACGCGCACGTCGTCGCCTTGTGTCCCGGAATTCTTCAGCTGTTCAACATCAAGCGTTCAATGAGATTTAAATGGAAGGGATTTTGTTTCGTGCAGTTTCATTACCATGTAGGACTTGAAAATGTCCCAATTCAATGTAACCGCTGGGATATCGTAGACGCCTACGACGTTCAGTTTGTCGCCAGCGTTTGTCTGCACATTTTTCCATTGGAGATTGCAGACGATCTCCAAGTCTTTCTTCTTCGTCGTCATTTTTTTATCCGTTGCCTTTTGCGCTAAAATAGTACATTCGAAGGATGATTAATCGATTACTGAAGGCAAACGGAATAATTTTAAAATCGGTGACTTAATAATTTAGTAATGGACAAAACAAAATGGACAAGAACAACAAACAGTAGGAAATGTTGACGTTTTTTATTTCTCTTCTTTAGCAAATGTCATTCGTTGTCACGTCTTCTGGTTTATCTAATTAATGAAAACGATTTGCAAATTACCTTTGAGACGATCTCCGGATCTTTATTTATTAATTGCACGAAAAATATCTTTTATCAATCTATAGTAAACAACTGACAGTTGATCATCAATCGAAACGAACGGCCATGTTTGGTCTTATTAAATTCCACAGCGAAGAAAAGAACCAAATCTTCTTAATGCGGGACGGTTCGAATTTCAAACTAATCCCTAACGGATTTTTCCTTAAGATGCATTCGAAAGAACCTCAATCAGACAATGTAAAAATATTCGCTTTTTGGTAAGTCGATTTACCAATATGTCTTTGTAATTGTTTTGTTGCGTTATTCCATTATTTTTAAATCGATGCCAATGGAATATTAATTGTCCTTTATTTACAGTTAATCCCTCTTGTTAATCCGTTGGCGTTCCACTTACTGTTACGACATCAATCTGTTTATTATTGAAGATTAACTGGAGCATCAATAATAACAATAAGATATTAATGGCTTTGCGTCGATTGCTGAAGAAAGAATGACATTCCTTTAATTAACGATAAAGCTAATCGAATTCTTGATACGAACCCGCAATTTAATTTGTTATGCATAATTAATTGCAGCCAAGTGAGTGCATTTGTCAATCTAATTAACATATTTTTGCAGGCAGATAAATTTGCACGCAAAAAGAGAAACCGTCCGATTTATTTATTAGACGTAGAAAAAACTAATGAGCATCGCTTCGTTTGACCGGAATTCGAACCGTTCGTGTGACGCAACTTTCTTATTTTTACCGAGGAACACTGAGATAAGAAGTTCTCGTGCGTAGGAGAAAATTAAATTGGGCAACAAGTTCAATGAGAGTGGAGGAAATAATGATGTTAATTGATGAATAAGACATGTGGTGTCTTAAACGAATCCAAGGGATCCACTCTAAAGTCTTTCATCTAAAAGACGAAACGACTGGTATTTTAGGAAGCCCATCTGCTCGTGAAGCATGTTTGTATTTGAGTATGAGCGTTTTGTTGATTGGAGCAATCAGATTGGGGAGATTGAAGACTGAAAGATAATCAACAACTGATTGCTGATTAGTAAATGGCGTCCTCTACAGACTGGAAAGCTTCTGGGGCCCATCGCTAATCTAACAGCAATTGGAGATGTTTCTTTTTATCACTAAAGTGTCGTAACATCGTTTCGCGATGGTTTGTATTTTTTTGTATTTTGCTCTTACCCAAAGCACGTTTGCAGACGTAAAACGTGCACGTTCCGGCCTCATGATACTCTCTCCAACTCTCTCTTTCGCTCCCTTTTGAATCTCTTTCTACACGTGTATAAATATACGATCGTCGGGAGAGATTAAAATAGTCTAACCGAACCCATCAGTGCATAATTGTTATTATTATCGGGAGTGTAGTAGAGAGCGAGTCGATTAATTAAACGTGCTCTTCATTCATTCAGGTTCAGTTTGTTATCATCGCTGGTGATAGTAAATCAGTTTGTGTTGATTGAAACGCTTTCACTTCGGTTCAAAGTACTGCATAATAAAAGATTTCGTGTTCGAGTTGGTCTGTGCTTGTAGAAAATCAACTGTCTCTTCGAAGGAGTGTCGTGCAATTAATTCCCGAAAGAAGTGTCTCCGGGAAAAGGAATTAAATTGATCTTCTTGAGCAGTAACTTTAAAGTTCTTCAATTCGCCGTTCCCAGTAGAGTTGTCTAAGAGGTAAGGAATTATTGTTGTCTTATAGTATCGTTAGCTGATATTTCTAGAATATTCTTTTCTAGAATATTCTTCACTCATGAGGGCACGGCGAAGATATAATTAATTAATTACCATTAGTCGACAGTTTCTGTGGACGTTAATTGCTTCTTTTTTGTAGCGGAAAGAATGTTATCGTCAACGGTTAGTACACCGCAAGAGGAAGCGAAATTGGCGGCGATGCAACGGGCGCTCCAACCGAACAATCGACGCCCGACGACGTTCTCGCTTTTCGACGGCGAGGACCTCGACGGATTGTTGTTATCGTCGACGAACGCCACCGGACAGGTACACAACAAATTCGCCATCCTTTTTGCAACTAATTAATCAATTAATTATCGACGAATGGCAAATTGGTTCGGGTTTATCGATTCGTCAAATTATTAATTAGCCACGGAAAAAATCCCCCGTCCCAGCTTATTCTTATCGCTTGTTGCCCTCTCGTTTTCCATCTCGTTCCATCTATTTCGTGACGAGAATCGGTAATGATTGTTAATGAAACTGCAAACAATGTCATTTTCCCATTAGCTTATTAGCCGCTAATTGATTGTCTTCGTCCTTCACGTGACGACGCCTGTTATTGATGATGATGGATCGATGGTCTTCATTATTGCCGTTGGCAAATTGAATTAGCGCAATTGCCTATTCGCAGAAAACTTTAATAACGATAACAGCATCGGTTATTCATCAGTTTTGTTAGCAAAATCAAACAAACGTTCCCGCCGTGGGAGATTTAATCTTAACGAGTTGTTGTTGTTGTTTCTTCGCAATTAATTACTTTATTCAATCGATATTCACGGAGGTCAGAGATCTTTGTTAACAGAAAAAGAGAAACCGTTTTACCTAATCGAGTGCGGCCGATTGAACGGTGTCCTTTAACGACCATTCCAAAAGAGGAAATAACAGAGAGGTCAACAACGTAGTTGTTCGATGATGATGTCCGTCCAGCGAATTGGCGCAATTCCCTTTTGGCGCATCGACCAAATAAACGAACGGCGTAACTCGCGTTTATTTGTTGGCGTTCGTCGAACATTTTGGCTGGATTCCAACGTGCGACACGCCGTTTGTTTGCGTGCAGTTTATTTCGCAGTAGGAACATAGCAAAAATACCAAACGGAGAGAGACCTTCGATTTAATGCGGTTCCTTGCCTTCCAATCGAAGGTCTTCTCATTTTTTCCCTCCTTTTGACACCACTTCAATTCTAACGCAATTACGTATTAGGATTAGGAAATGCTCCAGCAATTCGAATTGAATTGATTGCACTGCTTACATTCCTTTTCATTGCTTCTTATTCTAATTTTGCAGGTCGTTTGCGAATCGAGCCACGACAACATGCGTTGCGCTTCGATGCCATCGTCTTCGTCGTCTGTATCGCCAATTGCAGCCATCAATGGCAACGGCAGCAGGATCGTGCGGAACTGTTTGGGAGATGCGGCTTGCGAAACAGACGTCGACGACGTCAAGCCATGTCTTAAGCAAGTCGAACTTTTCAAAGAGCCGACGGTAAAAATCATATAATCGATCTCCACGCCAAAAATAACGCCGTAAACGACTGTAAAGCGACGTTGCTTGTTTAATTTTTGGCCCCGGAGACGGTTTGTACGCGTTCTCTATTGATTCTTATCGATTTTGTTAATCAGCCGGAAATTAACGGTTCACAACCGTTCGATTCGACGCCGTCTTCGTCGCCGTCCGCTCCCGCATCTACGCCGGCCTTCGTCACACTGAACGCGGCCGATTTGAACGATTTCCCGGCCGCGTACAAAATCGCGCCGCTCGAACCGCATCAATTCCCCGCGGTCGGCGTCTACGTCGATCGTCGTATCGTGCCGGGCTTTAAATATCGCGTCCGGCAATTGCCCGAGCTCACGGACGCCGTCTGCGGCCAACAGCGGGCGAAGTATCTCTTCGGCGGCAGAGCTCTGACGCTCCGTTCGATCGGTCGCGGTTACGCGCGCCGTTTCACGTTCGACGACACCGGCGACGCTTACTTCTGGAGCGACAACCGGCCGGAGGGTTACGCATTCGAACTGGAGGCCGTCTCCGAGTGCGACAAGTTTACGGTTTGCGACGTCGACGGCGAGGAGCAGGGCACCGCGGAAGTGTTGAAGGTCGAGGTAAGGCGATGCTGCTCTTCGGCGTGCCGAACGGTTTTTACTGATCGAATTTCGCGTCGATTCCGCAGGGCGCTCAATTGGAATTGGAGGGCGGTCCGACGCCAGGCGGTTTCGAGAAGCGTGTCAAGGTGAAGTTTATCGCGAAAGTGGAGTTTTACGAGACGGGCGTGGCGAAACCGATGCCGCTGAGCGCCGTCGCCGTTTGCCGGAAGAAGCGAGGCGTCGTCGACGCGCAAATCGTGCGGCTGGTCAACGTGAACATGAACCATCATCGATATCATTTCGTGCCCGGCTACCAAAGCAATCGGCGACGCGTCACCGTGAGAGGCGCCGATATCGGCGACGTACCGACCAAATACACGATGACCGGCCTGGAACCGTACGAAATCCCCGTCGTCGGTAAGAGACACTTCGTTTCGTTGGCGTGTATTCGATCGTCTCGAATTTGATTCGTTGCTTCCAGGTACTTACGTGGATCCGCGGGTCGTGCCCGGTTTTCATTATCGCGTGCGGCCAAACGATCGGAAACGGCATCTGTTCGACGGTAGACCGTTGAAATTGCTGAGCATCGGCATGGGCTACGCGAAACGGCTCACCTTCGAGCCGGACTCGGCGTTGAAGCGCGACAATTATCTCTGGTCCGACAACCATCCGGACGGATTGGGTTTGGAGCCGAGCGCCGTCCGTACCGGCATGCGATTCATCGTGATCGCCGACGGTCGGAGGATCGTCGGCGAAGCGACCGTCTTCCGCGCGGATTTACCGCAACGGGAGGAACGAATGGAGAAGGTAAGAATTTGATTCGTACGTTAGAAGGTATTAACTAAGCGTTTCAATAATCTTCAGGTACCTGCAGATAATGGTAAAGGTAGCGCGATCGTCAAGTATATCCACGTGAATGTCGTGTGCCACATGAAGCTGATGATTAACGGCGGCACGTCCTTCGGCAACGACGAACTGATGCGAGTCTATGGATTGGCGGTGGTGCGCAAGGAACCCTATGCTACGGATTCGCGAATCGTTCGATTGGAGAACGTCGGTCTCGATTCGCAACTGAATTTATTGTTCGCCCGCTCACACACCGAGCTCACCTTCGAACCACTTTAAGAACTCTATGACGATGAAGAAGAACAATATGGGGAAAAATGCAAGGTATCTTTGCAAGATTAGGCGGAGGAAGTCGAATTAAAGAGGATCCTTTTCTCGTGGGTATTACATGCCATTAGGTTGATTTAGCAACGTAAGGGACCGATTGTATTCCTCCTTTTTAATGGCGCAGCAAGACGAGAAGGAGACAATTAGATTATCGATGTTTCACGTAGACGTAGGAACTGATCATAACAAAGTGACTTTTTTTGTATTTAATTGAAATACCAATTATATTTATTCAATTTAATGATAGGCGTTCTTTCCATTGAGAAGGAAGTTTGTATAATAAAGATTTTAAATAAAAAATGATTGTTTTTTTAGGATTTGAATTGAACCTCAATATAGTATAAAAATAGTTAATTTTTTAATACAAAAGAAAGACAACAAACTAGTAAGAGGATAAAGATTCTATAATCAACTGGTATCATAACACTAAATAAAGAAATCTGTAGAAGTTTTGGTAACTGAATTACTTAAGCAATAACTTTCCAGTTGTAACCATCCTCTAGTTACTCCTCTTTCAGTTCCATATCCATTCGGGCAAAAATACTCTTTAGTGTTAAAGTTATAGCAAAAACCTCTTCAATGCAATTATGGACCTTTCTTGTCAGCTCTAAGCTCTCCAAGTAACCATCGCCAGTGCTAGAACTCACCTCCGCCAACTGAGTTGACAAATCTAATATAGCATCTAAACTTTTATCACTTGATATGATGATGTTCAATGGAACAAACTCTTTCATTGCCTCAAAGAATCTTTTCAATTCTTCAGCAAGTTCAATTACATACTCCAATGTGTAGCTGTGATCCAATTCATCTGAGATCATATTAAGATCTAAACATTGATTCAATTCCTCAAATCTTTTGGTTATATTGAGAATGGCATCGCGATGACTCAATGCTATGCCCAACATTGATTTCACCTGTAATAATGTATCCATTATGTTAGTTTGATTGCCGGTGCTTGTCGTGTTGGAAATTGGCAAGAGGCATTGTTCCAAATTTGCGATACGCTCTTCTAAAGAGTCTAATGGAACCATGGCTACAAAACAAGATCAACCAAATGGCTCCAATTAGTAAACATTTTGCTGGGCCATATTTCAAATAATGAACCTTAGTAAATACTTACCTAAAATAATATGAATAACAGATGGAAATTAAATGAAATTTAGGTGGACACTTGACTAAAGATTCTTGGCAGGTGACTAATTAGAATAATGGCTGTAAATCATGTAGTGACATTTCTGTAGGCAACCAACATTTACTTATTAAATAATATTATAAAACATGTAATTTCTTAATAATTAATCAACAATTTGTTGAATTATTATTAATAAAGTGTTCGATAATGGAAAATCCAGTTTCCACAAGCGATTAAGTAAAAACTTCGTTCCAGTTACATTCATAGTATGATTGTTGGCAATCTTGAGCGCTTGTTGGTTGCCATGCCTGTAGACGTCAGGGAATAATTTTAAGGAGTCTAACTAGTCCACAATATTGATAAATAAATTATAGAAAAGCTTCATTTTTCGGCATATAAATCGCGGTTTTTGTATCTAGAAAGAGTTTAATATCATTTTGTACATTAAGCGAAGTGTTTGTGTGTATATGTTGTAAATAGGATGATAAAAGACAAAGAGCTATGGATGATAAATAAATAGACGACCAAAAGTAAACTGCATTGAGAAAAAGTAAACGCCAAAAGCAAACATAAATAAGTTAACGTGGATTTGGGTAAATAGCAAGAATGGACTTTTCGCAACGAAACCTTATTTGTTCATAATAATCTTTCTTTTTTACACGTCACACAGTGTACGTCTGTCAATCGAATTGGATACCTGTGATTATTAAATAAGGTAAAACTTGATTATGCCAGTAAACCCTGATGTATCGTATCAAATATCACATTGATTGATACTTCATTTGTCATGTTAACAGCAAATAATTGGTGGACAAGTGAAGGAGATGCTTTCAATTCGAAAGAGATAAACTGAAGAGAACCATCCAAACCTACACAAGAGATGAGATCGAATCCAAAAACGAAAGAAATGTTTATAATCAGGGCCCTAGAGAAGATACTCAATGACAAGGAGATCAAGAGATCCCATCATTCGCAGCTGAAGAAGGCCTGTGAATCTGCTTTAGGTAAGATTACATTTACCTCATGTATCTTGTTATGATTTAATTGTTCATTTAGATGAAATCAAGAAAGAACTGTCCAACACCCAAGAGAAAGATGACGGCTATAATACTTCGGCCGCTTTGCCTCAACCAAAAAGTGGTTGCGATGTGAACGCTTTAACGACGGAAAAGTACTTTTTACCGTTTGAACTCGCATGTCAGAGTCGTTCGGTGAGGATCGTCGTTACGGCATTGGACTGCTTACAGAAACTGATCGCCTACGGCCATTTGACGGCCAACGTGCCCGATTCAACGTCACCGGGCAAACTGTTGATCGATCGCATCGTCGGTACGATTTGCGCTTGCTTTACTGGACCTCAAACCGATGAGGGTGAGCGATTTTTGGATGATCATTTATCTAGAAGTTCTAAGGCATAAGGTTTCTATATAAAACGATTTTTTTAGGTGTTCAACTGCAAATAATAAAAGCTTTGTTGACCGTCGTCACCAGTCAACATGTCGAAGTACACGAAGGCACCGTGCTGATGGCCGTCCGCACGTGCTACAACATTTTCTTGGCCAGCAAAAATTTGATCAATCAAACTACGGCACGAGCGACGCTCACGCAAATGTTGAACGTCATCTTCATGCGTATGGAGAACCAAGCCATTGAGGCAGAAGTGATGAATGCGAATGCGACGAATCTCGTCGAACAGCAGACCAACGAAATATGCGGCGGGATTGAAGCGAACGGCTCTGAATCGAGCGCGACTGAACAAGAAGAGAGCAAACGAACTGATGTGATCGCGACGAGAGAAGATCCTCCCAGTGAACGGATCGTTACCGACATCCTGCAATCGATATTAGACAATACATTTGCCGAATCGGAAGCCTCGACTAATCGCATCGAAACGACCGTCAAGCCACAATTGACGCGGGTCGCTTCGAGCGAAAGCGTCGACACACAAAGCGAACCGGATACCGCTGCGTCCGCTCAATTCGGCCACGTGTTACAAAAGGACGCGTTCCTCGTGTTCCGCGCGTTGTGCAAATTATCGATGAAACCGTTACCCGACGGCGTGCCGGATCCCAAATCGCACGAGCTCCGTTCGAAGATTCTCTCGCTGCATCTGTTACTCTCGATCCTACAAAATGCCGGTCCCGTATTCCGTTCGAACGCCACCTTCGTGACGGCGATCAAACGGTACCTTTGCGTTGCTCTGTCGAAAAACGGCGTTAGCTCGATACCGGAAGTGTTCGAATTGTCGTTGGCCATCTTTTTAGCGCTCCTTTCCAATTTCAAGAAGCACCTCAAGATGCAGATCGAAGTCTACTTCAAAGAGATCGTCCTCAACATTTTGGAAACGTCGACGTCGTCATTCGATCACAAATGGACGGTCGTGCAGGCATTGACGCGCATCTGTGGCGACGCCCAGAGCGTCGTCGACATTTATGTCAACTACGATTGCGATCTGGCTGCTGCCAATCTGTTCGAACGGTTGGTGAACGATCTGTCGAAGATCGGACAAGGAAGACACGCTCTCGAACTGGGCGCCACGCCGAATCAGGAGAAATCGATGCGTATCCGTGGCTTGGAATGTTTAGTGTCCGTTCTCAAGTGCATGGTCGAATGGAGCAAAGATCTGTACGTCAATCCTAATCAGCAAGATCAACAGAACAAGCAGGAGAAGTTGAACGATCAAGAGAATCAAAAGTATTCGCAGGACGCTGATACCAACTTGAGGTCGCATGGCGGTTCGACTGTCAGCCTCGAATCAACCGCTAGCAGTTCGGGCGGCGAAGGAGGCGGTAGCGGCGGCAACAGGGAGGTACTCACCGATTCGCCCGAACAATTAGAAGTTCTCAAGCATCAGAAAGAGGTCCGTAACCATTAGAAATCGAGCAAAGTTGATTTATTTCCTACATCGTCCTTTTTTTGTAGGTCTGGCAAACCGGCATCGAACTGTTCAATCGTAAACCACGTCGAGGCGTCCAGTTCCTACAAGACCAACGTCTCTTGGGCACGTCATACACCGACATCGCTCGATGGTTGCACACCGACGATCGCCTGGACAAGACGCACATCGGCGATTTGCTCGGTGACACCGACGATCTCTGCAAATCCGTCATGTCCGCTTACGTCGATCACCTCGATTTCGCCGGCATGGACATCGTCGCGGCGCTACGTCACTTCTTGCAAGGGTTCCGTTTACCGGGCGAGGCGCAGAAAATCGATCGATTGATGGAGAAATTCGCGAGTCGTTATTGCGAATGTAACCCGAACAACGGTCTTTTCGCCAGCGCCGATACCGCTTACGTTTTAGGTTTCTCGATCATCATGCTGACGACCGACTTGCATTCGCCACAAGTGAAGAATAAAATGACGAAAGAGCAATACATTCGATTGAATCGCGGTAACACCGATAGCAACGACGTGCCCGAAGAGTATCTGTCGAAGATCTACGACGAGATCGCCGGGCACGAGATCAAAATGAAATCCTCCTATGGTAATCATCGACCGGGCAGGAATCAGATAAACAGCGAGAAGCGTCGCAAGCTGCTGTGGAACGTCGAGATGGAAGTCATCTCGACGGCCGCGAAAAATTTGATGGAGAGCGTTTCGCACGTGCAAGCGCCGTTCACGACGGCCAAACATTTGGAACACGTGCGACCGATGTTTAAAATGGCTTGGACCCCGTTTCTTGCGGCATTCAGCGTCGGTCTGCAGGATTGCGACGATCCGGAGGTGGCCTCTTTATGTTTAGACGGGATCCGTTGCGCCATCCGCATCGCTTGCATCTTCCACATGGAACTAGAACGCGACGCGTACGTCCAAGCATTGGCGCGATTCACGCTGCTCACCGCCAATTCGCCCATCATGGACATGAAGGCGAAGAACATCGATACGATTAAGACGTTGATCATGGTGGCCCACACCGATGGCAATTATTTGGGTGAGCTTAATTCACTTTTAACTCAAAATTGTATAAAGTTCTTATTTTTAATTTTCGGTTCTCTTTGATTCCATTCCTTCAGGAAGCAGTTGGTTGGACATCCTCAAGTGCATCTCGCAACTGGAACTCGCACAATTGATTGGTACGGGTGTGCGGCCGCAATATCTGGCCGGCACCGGACACAAACCGCCCGATCCGACGGCGAAAGAACACATCGGACAGACAAGTTCCCAGAGCGTCGTCGTTGCCGTCGATCGTATCTTCACCGGTTCGACGCGCCTCGACGGCGACGCCATCGTCGATTTCGTGAAAGCCTTGTGCCGCGTCTCCACGGACGAACTGGCCCAGAACAACAGCGGCCCGCCCCGCATGTTCTCTCTGCAGAAAATCGTCGAGATCTCCTACTACAACATGGAACGTATCCGGTTCCAATGGTCGCGCATTTGGCAAGTGCTCGGCGATCATTTCAACGCCGTCGGTTGTAGCGCCAACGAGGACGTCTGCTTTTTCGCCGTCGACAGTCTGCGCCAGTTGGCGATGAAGTTTATCGAGAAGGGCGAGTTCGCGAATTTCCGCTTTCAAAAGGACTTTCTGCGTCCGTTCGAGCACATTATGAAACGGAACGTGTTGCCGACGATTCGCGACATGGTCGTACGTTGCGTGGCGCAAATGGTTAATTCGCAATCGGCGAACATACGATCGGGCTGGAAGAACATATTCTCGGTGTTCCATTTGGCGGCCGGCGATCGCGAGGAGGCCATCGTCGAGATGGCCTTCCAAACGACGGCAAAGATCGTCGTCGAATTGTACGACGATCAGCGACGGTTTGCGACGATGATCGATTCGTTCCAGGATGCGGTACGATGTCTGGCGGAGTTCGCTTGTAACGCGCGCTTCCCCGATTTAAGCATGGAAGCGATCCGGTTGATGAGAGCGTGTGCGGCTAGCGTCTGTCGATCGCGGCATCTCTTCGCCGAATGGCACGCTTCGTATGGTGCCGAGAACGACGTCGCCGTACCCGAAACGGATCGCGTGTGGGTACGGGGATGGTTTCCTTTGATGTTCTCTTTATCGTGCGTCGTTAACAGGTGCGAATTTTGCAAACTCACGTTCGGGAAAGATAAATTCTCAAACTCCTCTTGTCTGCTTTCTTTCAGATGTAAGTTAGACGTGCGAACGAGAGCTTTAACCGTCCTCTTCGACGTGATCAAAACGTACGGCGACACGTTCGAGCCGCACTGGTGGCGCGACCTTTTCAACGTTCTCTTTCGCATATTCGACAACATGAAACTGCCCGAACGCCACACCGAGAAATCCGAGTGGATGACGACGACGTGCAATCACGCCCTCTACGCCATCGTCGACGTGTTCACTCAGTACTTCGACGTCTTGGGCCCATTGTTATTGGACGAACTCTACGCTCAGTTGCACTGGTGCGTGCAACAAGAGAACGAACAATTGGCTCGCTCGGGCACGAACTGTTTAGAGAACTTGGTAAATTCGAATGGGCACAAATTCGACGACGCCACGTGGCACAAGACGTGCCGTTGCATGCTCGACATCTTCGATTCGACGATACCGAACGCGTTGCTCACGTGGCGGCCGGATTCCGAGAAGACGAATGGCGAGACCGTCGACGTTGCTAACGGCACCGTGAGACAGCAATCGGGTATACTCAAGAAACCGCAACACGACGGTAACAACTCGTTGTTCGACGGTCTGTTGATTAAGAGCGCCGTTCAATTGGAACTTATTCAGACGATCGACAACATCGTTTTCTATCCGGCGACGTCGCGTAAAGAAGATGCGGAAACGTTGGCGCTTGCCGCGGCCGATATGACCGCCGCCTCTTTGACGGAGTGCCAACGGGAGGAACAGGGCATGTACCGTTTGCTCAGCGCCGTGCATCTGTTGCAACTGGTCGATTGTCTGTTGCGATCGCATCGTTTTGCCGTCGCGTTCAACGGCGATCACGAGCGGATCGAGGCGTTGTGGCGTGCCGGTTATAAGGGCACCGTGAAACCGAACCTCCTGAAACAGGAGACGCAGAGTTTGGCGTGTTCGTTACGGATTCTGTTCAAAATGTACGGCGACGACGGCCGCCGCGACCATTGGCCTGTTGTTCAACGTCGACTTATCGCCGTTTGTCGCGAGGCGTTCGAACGGTACCTCCGACTAGGAAGCGAGGCGCACCGTGAATCGTGGACGTCGTTGCTGTTGCTAGTCTTGACGCGATTGCTGAAGATGCCGGACGATAGGGTGAGTCTTTCGTGGAATCGCAGACGATCGAATTTAGGAATGTTCAAAATTAAATTCCACTTGTTCTAGTTTGCCGTCCACGTCTCCAATTACTATCCGCAACTTTGCGAGATCGTTTGCTTCGACTTGAAAGCCGAGCTGAGGTCGATTTTGAGACGCGTCTTCTTGCGAATCGGGCCTGTATTTCGCATTACTGCGAATTAATCCACGTTAAAGAGCGGATTCTTTCTCAAGCGTGCAAACTTTAAAACGTAACCGTGGTAGTTGGTTGGAAAAATGGTACATCTTGATGGTAGATGCAGTGAGAGAGGGTGCAATTGGACCGTATAAAGGCGACTTCTTGCCGGTCTCTTGCTCACTTGAAAGACATGAATTGATACTTGTGGGACACGCTTTCGAACGTGTACAGTTTAGTCAATCAAAAATTATATATATAAAAGTTTGAAATTAAGTAGAGATGATTAATTTTAGTGATAAGTCTTATTATAAATGATAAAGTTAATTCATTTCTGTTAATTTTTGTTGTTATTTATTTTACATTTCGACCAGGAGATTGTAAAGCGCGCATGCAAAAACAAAAAGCGGGGAAGCCTTCAAGTCATTCCATTAATTAACCGTTTAATTGGGTTTCATTTTTTATTGTTATTAACTTATATAATTGTAACGTGTGAAATTGTAAAGTTTCCAATTAAAAATTCTGCGAGCCGCATCGACGACGATTCGAGCATTTGTGCCTTTTTATAAACGATACATTATTATTATACGCATATATCTTACCATTCTATTAATTAATACCTTATTTAATTCAAATATATTTATTGTTATCCAGTTCAAAGTTTTCGTATTTTATGATGATAATAATCCAAATGAAGCTGGATAAAGGAAAGGGCTCTATGTTGATGTTTGCTGATGCTTTACATCGCTTTTATTAGTTTAATGATAATAAATTGATAAGAGCGCAAATTTAAATCGTCCGCAATTAAATTGACAGGCAACCAAACTTACACTAGTGTCTTAATGCTTATCGACTAATCATCAACATCTGTTTATTTTGTTGGTTATGAACCTCAAGAAGTGTCTTTGGTGTGGATCGAATAATTAAAATGCCAGCAATTTCGCAAGATAGAAATTGCTTAACATACAAAGGTTGTAATGGTATCAAGCAGCGTTTAGTACTGTCCGTTTTAAGTGGTAAGCCAGTTAAAATAATAGAGATCAGAAGTCAGGCAGATGATCCAGGTTTGCAAGAGTTTGAGATCAATTTGATACGTTTATTGGATCGTATTACTAATGGAACGAACGTGGAAATTAGTGAAACTGGCACTTCTTTGTACTTCCAGCCTGGACTGATACATGGAGGCACAATTGAGCATGAATGTAGTACACAAAGATCAATAGGTAATCATTGATTGTTAGATTTATCAATGAAGTCTATTGCTAAGCACTTTCAGGTTACTACCTGGAGGTTCTCTGCATGCTGGGTTTCTTCTGTAAAGAGCCATTAAATGCCACATTAACAGGTGTTATTTGTAATTTAATCGACCCATCTGCAGACCATATTAAAGTGTCAATGTTGCCAGTAATGAGGAACTTCACTTTAGATGACGAAGGTTTGGAGCTGAAAATTACCAAAAGAGGTTTTAAAGAATAGGTTCATTTGGAAATATAGAGTCTACATAAAGTACATTCATGTTTTAGGCATGCCCCCATTGGGTGGTGGTGAGGTAATCTTCAAGTGTCCGGTAAAGAAGAACCTCAGGCCCATTCAGTTATTGGACTATGGCATGGTGAAGAGGATTCGAGGCACGGCTTATGCATTACGAATGTCGCCGGCTATTGCCAATCGAATTGTCGAGACGGCAAAGGGCGTCTTACTCAATTACCTCCCAGACGTTTATATCAATACCGATCAGTGTAGAGGGAAGGCGTCCGGTAAAAGTTCCGGATTCGGCGTACACCTCTATGCGGAAACGAACAAAGGCGTTTTTTATTCCGCAGAAAAGGTGATTACACGATAATTGATGTTAATTTGCGTTTGATTTTCAATGCGCTTCTTTTAGGTGTCGAACGTCGCCGGTCTCGAGCATTCGGTGCCGGAGGATATCGGCCGCGATGCCGCCCACCGATTGTTGCAAGAGATTTATATGGGCGGCGCCGCGGATTCGGCGTGTCAATCGTTGGCGCTGCTGTTTATGGCGTTAGGACAGAAGGACGTGTCGAAGATACTGTTGGGCCCGCTATCGACTTATACCGTTGCGTTTTTGCAGCACTTAAGGGAATTTTTCGGCGTCACGTTTAAACTGGAGTACCACGATGGGGAAGAGTGCAAACAGAGTGCGAATAAAATCGTTGCGACGTGCGTTGGCATCGGTTATACGAATATTAGCAAACGGACTTTGTGATTTAACGATTCTTTATTATCAATTAGATTTGTAAATACATTTTTGTATTCATATTATGGCTTTTTTGTTAATCCTTACGTCTAATACTGTCCCAAATTTGCTAATTATTACATTTATAATCATATTTACATTAATTAACATTATTGTTATGTAATTAATATCACTTAAACTTATCTTTTGTCATCGTATAGCTATTCTATATCTTTGCACCCTAAACCGGCGGCCCAATTGCACATGCCGCCGATTGGGTCGAAGCTCAAATTCTTCGGACACGTGTACTCCCATCCGATAACGTTGCCGTTCTCCATTTTCGCGCACGATATGAACTTTTTACACGAGACCGGATGCGGAAAATTGCCTTGATCCAGACAATGAATACCACCGGAAGCCGTGATCAACACTTTGCTTTGATACGGTATGCCGGCGACGAATTGCTCGTCATCGAAAGAGATCTTCTCGAACGGTTGCTGACGGTTCCTGATGATTAAACGCGCGGTCGATTGCAACTGCGGCACGGTGTTTGAGGTCCTCGACGACGATCTGATTGTTGTTCTTTGTCTTATCGGCGGTCGACGAGCCTTGATTACATCTATAAAAAAATGAACGAATTCTTCGTATGTTCTTCTTGTCGCCGATTAAAAAACTCACCAGTAACAAACGTTTCTTCGCTAGCTGCGAGCGGACGTTCTTTAAGTTCCTCGTCCACTTCCTCGTCGGGTTGCGGATCGCTCGAATTGATCTGTTGATCCTCCGGCTCGTCGAGTTCTTCGACGTTTATCTTGAACGTCGACGTTTCGATCGGTGTCTTTGTGGTGGTGCGTGTATATAATTTCTTAATGATGCGTGGTAATTGTTGTGTTGTTCTTGACGTTGTTGTTGTGTTCGATGCTGAAAGTGTTTCAATAATAACCCGGATTTTTGTGTTAATTGAAAGTGTTTGAATGTTGTGTCTCGTGAGCGATTAGTTTAACGAAACCGTTTGCTTAAGGTGGCGTTAATTCTAAAGAAGGTTAACGATTTTTGCGCCGGAGAGAAAGCCGTGTTTGTTAATTAAGTTTGGAGACAGTTTTCGCAACTTTCCCCGTTTTCAAATGGACGATTATGCAATCGCTTTGGTAACGTCGAAGGTGCGGTTTTATTTTAGAATTGGGCAGAAAGACGTTTTTTATTATGTAAAGCATTTTTGTAGAGGAAAATTCGCGTTTAAACTCTTCAAAGTAATGCGATTCTCTTTTCGAATTCTTTTTGGATTTTTATACAAAATTCATGAAAATTGTGGAATCGAAATTTGCAATCTGCGACATACCATATTACAAAGTCATTATGTTGTGCAGATTATTAAAGCTAAGAAATAATCATCATCATTACAACCGGTAACGCAACACCTCTAATAATATCGTCATTATTGTTATTCGAAATGCGAAATGAAGAAATGCACCAAAGAGAAATCTTCCATTCGGTCATCGACAATGTTATTACATCATTAATATATCGGATTTATTGTTACACAATTGCAGAAGAAGTAATATAAGTAACAGATTATTATTAATATTGTTGCTGTTATTATTCCAATCAGTAACAAAAAATTAATCTCACACTTGACCAACTCTCTTTCTCTCTCTCTCTCTCTCTCACATTCTTTTCGCGTAACGAAAAAGAACGGAAGAACGTTCAATCTTTACCTTGACTTTCGCCTCTCGAACGCACGGTCGGCCGCAGCAGTTTCCTCCGCGTTGCGACGATGGATTTAGAAAGACCGATCGTTGTCGCAGTCGTTCTTTGTCCGAGCGCCGTGGAGGATGAACCGGTTGATGCCGGCGCCGTCGGTCTTCCTACAACTACTACTATCGGACGTTTAGTGCTGTTAGTGCGTTGATGATGCTGATGATGTCTAGCGGCCGTTGTTAGCGGTTTAAAGCTTGTGTTAGTCTGAAACAACGACGGCCTTCAGTTTCAGTTTATTATTATTCGATTATTGAAATTGCGACGATCATTGGTAATTGTTAACGATTAATTGAAAACCTTTTGATTGTTATTTGTATTTTAGGTTTAAGAAATAGTAATAAAGTGTTTTAGTTGGTTGCGTTTTATTTGCAATTTTACAGACGTTCTCCTTTGATTCTATAAGGCGGTTTTAGGATCTTTTAAACTGTTTGCAAACGTTTCAATTTCCTTTTTTTTTTAATGAAATCACATAAAGTTTAAAAGAGCTTAAATGAAGTGTCGTGTTAATTCAAGCAGATTGTTTTTGTTTGCGTGTAAGTTAGAAGATTGCGAAAATGTAGATCGGATTGCCATTCTAATTCGGATGGATTTCGCAAGCAAGCAAGCGAACGAAAGCAATATTATCTTATTGTTGCGGTTTTCTTCGTTTCGCGCACCAATAACTCCACCATCTTCTTGCACGAAGTTAATTCGTAATCGATTGCAAATTATACCTTTTGCAAAAAATAAAGTTAAAACCGGTTTCTTCTCAAGGCGATCAATTGTAATTTTTGTCGTTCGCGCATTTCAAAAGAATCCATCGAGCTGAAGTGAGGAGACCTTGAATTTTTGATTAGATTCGAATCCTATTAATTAATCTTCCACGTAAATATCATGTTTGTCTCGCATGAACTTTACACTTTTAGCGATCTTCTGGAATTCCGATGGCGACGTCTTCGCAGTAAATGCAAATTATGACATTCTTGCATGTTATTTCTTCATCCTCGACGCATATTTATCGAAAGAAATTGCAAAAGAAACTTGGAAAAGTGTTTGTGAAAGTGTGTTTATTAGTAGTAAGTAGTGATAAAAGTGAAATAAAAATCGTTTAATTAAAACTTAATATTTATATATTTTTTTCATTTTCTCTATCCTCCTATTTATTTGTTAATTAATTCAAACTAACTTCGCCAATTCGTATTCGACACATATAAATATAATTATTAACTTTATAATGTATTTCTCTATTTATATATTACAATCGTACGACAATAATTAAACGTTAACATACACGCGCCACACGCAAGAACTATTTACATTAATTGATAATTAAAAGTATGAATTTCAATGCTAATTATCGCTCGCAAAACTGGCAAAACAACGTCACTAAATTGCTAAAATATGAGCGACAACTTTCGAATTTAAATAACCTCTCGAAGAAGTTACGTAATTAGAAGATTGCAACTCGATGTGCGATACAATTAATATAAAGAAGAAAATAGAGATTATGTTATAATTAAAATATATTATTATATTTACAAATATAAAAAAGGTATCGATTAATTAATTAATGACCTTAAAATTAATAATAACACGGATTCGCACGCTCTTTAATTAACGAAATAAAATAAAATACAATAAAATTAGAGGAAGAATTCGATTCGCAGAGTGCAAAACAGAGTTAAGAGGAAGGATCTGTACAGAAATACTGAGAAAAAAGCTCGCGCGTAATTCTTCGGATAAATCCTGCGGCAGTAACGACAACAAATTTCACGCGTTCGCCGGTAAAACGAACGTCGTCTTCTCGTCGCCGTTCTTCGACGATTTCGTTTGCACCGAAACGGCGATCGGCACGATGCGAATCATTTTCTCCACGTTCTTCGGCTTCACTTCGACCACCTGCGCCCGCATCGTCACGTAATCGTCCGTCAGTATTCGCACGGGCACGACGTTCGCGCTTTTATCGAATCGATACGTTTTCCGTCTCTCTCCTTCGCCTTCCTCGTCCTGCTTTAACACGCGCACGTTCACCAGCTGGGTGTCGTCGACGTTCAACAATTCGCCACCGCCGCCATCCAACTTGTTGCTGCCGACCTCTTTGTTCTCGTCGGTGCGGAACAGCGCTTCGAGCGCGATCGTCGACGATTCCGTGTAGAAGAACGGGCGCGACGTTTGCGTCTTCACCGACGATTTGCTATCGATCACGATGCCGTTCGGTCGATTCTCCGCGGCGGCGTCGTCGACGATCGCATCGATCAGGAACCGATCGGGTCGCGGACTGTAGCTCGACACTTTGCTCTCGCCGTGGATTTCGTACCGGCGACCGTCGCGATCGATATCCCTCGACAGTTTCTCCGTGTCGTTGACCGTCCGATTGTTGCCGTCGACCACGTGGATGTTCGTGACGCGATTGATCGCCGCCAAACGGTCGACTATCTTCGACGCGTCCGCATCGACGGAAGCCGTCTGCGTCGCGGCATCGCTCTTCGTCGCTTCCTTCGCGTGGATCTCGACGATGCGATTCACCTCGATCAGTCGTTCCACTTTGTTCGTCAATCGACGACGTTCCGCGTTCGTCGACTCCGTGGACGACGCCTCCGCCGCGGAGAAGACGTGATGCAACGTGGTTTGTTTGTCGTCGCCCTCGACGGAGGTCGCCGCAGTCGACGATTCCTCCTGTTTCGTCGAGGTTTCGGTGGCCGTCGCGAACGGCGTGTTCGCGACGCGCGACTTAATGATTTGATTGTTGTTGGCGATTGTCAAACTCAAATTCGGCACGTTTATCACTTTGATTTCGTCGTCCCTCGCCTCTTGTTCCTCCTCGACGGGCGCCGTCGCCGTTTCGACGGTCGACGGTAACGTGGTGATCGTGGTGACGTGGCCGGCGAACGGCGTGTTCATTTTGCGCGTCTTCGTGAACAGATTCTTGTTCCGCAAATTGATCGCCTCGATGTCGATGTCGCTCAAGTTGGCGGTCGTCGTCGATTGCGTGGTCGTGCTCGGTCTGTAAGCGCGCGTCGACGACTTCAGATGGTGCGGCTGGTTCTGGAAGCGACGCGACGATTTGATCGCCGACGATGGCGTCGATACGCCGTTCAATTCCTCCTGCTCGTCATCGAAGTCTTCTTCGTATTCGTCGTCATCCTCGTCGCTGTTAAGGTTGGGTTTTCGTCTCCTCTCGCCCGCAATCCTTCGTCTGCCGCTCTTCGCGATCACGTCTAGTTTCGGTAGCAACGGTCGCCTGGTGGTCGACGTCGACGGCACCCGTATCCTGTGCGAATTACCATCGACTTCCTCGTCGTCTTCTTCGATCTCCTCCTCGGCGTTATCGTACAATTCCTCTCGATCGTCGTCGTTCTCGTCCTCCTCGTCCAGCTCCTCCTCGTATTCTTCCTCTTTCTGGCGGTGGCGGTCGAACAAGTTCTTGCGTTTGGCGAGCAACGGACTGCTCGGCCGTATGGTCTTTGGCGTCACGAAGCCGAGTCCATCGTTATCTCGAACCGGCGATTCCGTGGTCGGCTTCTTGTTGCCCGCCAAACGGCTCTGGTACTGTCGCGAGTACGCTCGCGATTTCGTCGACGCCGTTGCAACCGTCGAGGATTCCTCTTGTACAGTTATGCTCGGCGTAGATTCCGACCGGTGGCGGAAACTCAGCTTCGGCCGCGTGTCGGCCGGTTTAAAGTTACGACTTCTGAAGACGGAAGCCGTCTCCTTGCGATGCGTTTCTTCGGTTGTCGTCGTCGTCGTCGTAGGTGAATCCTCGTCGATTATGTCTTCTTTTGCTGTTGCGTTTTTCTTCAACGTTCCGCCAAAGCGAAGATTCTTTTGCGCAACGGATGCGGTTATGTTAAGCGACGCTTCGTTTTCTTTTCTCGCTTCCGTGGTTGTGGCTGCTTCGGCGGTCGAATGAGAAGAAGTTGATTCGAGTGCTTCGGTGACGGCGGCCGTCGACGTGAAGTTAATTTCGTTCGTGTTCACTTCCTCGTCGTTCGATGCGGTAAGTTCTTCCGCGGTCGATGTTGGTGTTTCGTCTTCTGTCACCGTGCTCGACTCAATTAATTCGGTTTGTTTCGCGTCGGAAGTCTGCGTTGTAGCATCCTCTGGTAGCGTGATGTCTTCGATATCCGCCACCGTTATCGGTTCCGTCGCGATGTCTTTGATTGCGTCGGTCGTTTCGACGCTGGTAACGTTAACAATATCGGTTGCGGCGGTTGTTGACGGTTCTTTTGCAGTCGTTAACAGACTTTTTTCGGTTGGTAACGGTTCTTCTGCAGTTGCAGACGGTTCTTCTTCAGTTGCAGATGGCTCTTCTTCAATCGCTGATGATTCTTTTTCAGTTGTTGATGTTGCTTTTTCAGTTGTTAATAGTTCGTTTTCGGTTGTTAATAATTCACTTCCGGTTGTTAACAATTCATTTCCGGTTGTTGACAGTTCATTTGCGGTTGTTAATTGATCTTTTCCGGTCGTTAACTCCAGATTTTCGGTTGTTAATTGTTGCTTTACAGTTGTTAACAGTCCTTTCTCGGTTGTTGTCAATTCCTTTTGGCTTATTAAGAGTTCTTGCTCGGTGGTCACCGACGAACTGGTGGTCGCGATGATTTTCTTCGCATCGAAACGATTCTTTAATTTGCGCGGCACGAACGCTTTGCGCGTCGTGCTCGAATCCGTGTCGCCGCGCGGCGTCACCTCGGACTTGGCGTCCTCCAGTTCTTTCGTCGCCTGTTTGAAGCGGTTGCGTAGATTCAATTTGGGCCGTTTATTCGCCGGACGTAGATAACGACTTTTCGTCGTCGGCCGCGGCGTCGTTGTCGACGTCGTCGTCGTTATTTCTGTCGTTGTTTCCTCGAAGAATTCTGTTGTTGGCACGTCGGTTTCGGTAACGTTCGCATCATCGTCGCCGGTCGTTATGTTGTCCGGTTCCGTCGTGTCTTCAGCTGGATCCGTTACTGATGGCGTGGTTGTCGTCGGAGGTATCGTTTCCGTGAAATCTGTCAAAGTGGAGGCTTCCTCCGGCATTGTTGTTGGCATTGCTTCGGCCGTTGTGCTTTCGGTGCTCAGTGAAAGAGTCGCCGCTTTATTCTCTTCCGTAATCACCGATTCCTCGTCGTCACCATTCGATTCTTCGACTTCTTTCTTACCAAAAGTTTCGGTTCGATCCTCCAACTTCGCGACACTTTCTTTCGTCGAAACTGTCTCGTCGATTTGCGCTTTCAAACCGACCGCTTCCTCTCGTTCATTCACCACCTCCGCTTTGCCGTCTTCTTCGACGGAATCGTCCGGCCGGTATTTGAATCGCAGAGGAACCTTCTTCAGCTTACCATTAGCATCGTCCTCTTTCGAAATCGTTTTCAACTTGAGCCGGCGATTGTCCGCCGAGAATTTGCTAATGACCGGCTTAAGAAGATCGTCCGCCGGCGGTCTACGTGTCGTCCGCAATTGCGAATAGGACAATCGCCGCCGCGTCACCTTCTCTATCGCTTTCTCCGTCGTCGTTCGGTCCGTCTTCGCGTCGTCGTACTCGGCGGACTCTGCGTAATCCTCTAGAGATTCTTCGCGCGACGAAACCGTCGTCGGCCGCAGTTTGCGAACAATCTTTCGCGTTCGCAGCGATTCCTTTCGCGGCTCGGCATCGGCCAGTAAAGGGTTTTGCGTCGGCCGGAACCGGCGCAGAAGAACTTTCCTCGGCCTCGTCGTGACCGAATCCGTTGCCGTTGAAGAATCTCCCGCAGCCGCTGTCGACGATGTCGTTGAAGCGGCCGTCGATGGCGAAATCGTCGTGAATTTTCGCGAAGGTTTCACGTTATCGCCGTCGATGATGTTATCGTTCTTTATCCGCCCAATGGCATTGTTCTCGCGTATATTGCTTTCGGACAATTTGATGTTCTCCTCGCTCTCCTCGTCGATCGTTTCGTTCTCGAAATCGTTCTCTTGACTGTTGGACGTCGTGCCATCGACAACGACAACGGCATCGGCTGATTGTGTTGTTGTTGTTGTTCCCGTGGCCGTCGTTTCTTCGTCGACCTCGCTCTTCGGCGTTGTCGACGTCGTCGTCACGCGGATCCGTTTGATTATCCTCCGTTTCGGCTTATCGCTCGCCGGATTATTACTGTCGTTCTCCGCGGCGATTTCGCGCCGGATCGAGAACGAACCCCGCGGCGACGCCAAAGTGTCCGTCGAGGATCCTCGCGAGTCCGTCTCGTTCAGCGACTCTTCATCATCTTCCTCGCCTTCCTCTAATTCGCTCGTAGTGCTGGCTATTAGCGTCGTCGTGGTTGCCGCCGTCGTTGTTGTCGTCGTCGTCGACGATGACTTCGGCATGATGAGAGGTTTCCCGGAGGTCGTCTTCGGCTTGTACCGATTCAACAGCCGCGTTATCGGCAATTCCGCGCTCTTCGCCTGCGATCGCTCCGTCGTCGTCGCGGCCTCGTAATCCTCGTCGTATTCCGCGTTGGCGAACGCGCTCTTCGCCTCGACCTTCCGCACACGAATGCGGTTCTGTTGCGGCGAAGTTCTTCGTCGCGCCGCGCCGAACGCGGTCTCGTTCAACAGTTTCCGCGCGATCGTCAACGTGCGAGAACCGGTCTTTAGCGACGGTTCCGTCGACGGTTGCTTCGTCGTCGTTTGCGCCGTTGTTGGTCTGGAGCGACGCGCGGACGAACCTCTTCGGCGCGAGCCCTCGTTGAATCGCAGACCGGAAATATCGGCGGCCGTCAACGACGAGAGATCGGCAATTTGCTCCGGCCGATACGTTCGATTGATATCGTAATCGCTCTCCGTCTTCTCGTCGCCGACGTCGTCGTCGTCGTCGAAGTACGATCGCTCGGTCGTTCGCCGTCTCGGCGGCACGTACCTCGACGAGCCGCGACCTCGAACTCTCGCTCTTTCCCGCTCGCTTACATCATCCTCGTCACCGTCGACTTTATCCTCGTTCTCGGCGGTCTTCTTGCGTGCGGGGGTTGCGTGATGTTTGAAAGGACGGTGCCTACTACTATCACTCACCTTCGACCGTTCTTCGGTTTGTTCTTCTTCTGGCTGTTGTTGTTGTTGTTGTTGCGCTTTTGGCGTCGGTTTGTACACGGGCCGTTTGCGATTGTTGCTCAACGTGAACGGTCGCGGTTCGGCGAGCGACGGCGTCGATTGCGTTTGCTCTTCGGCAGCTGGCACCGTTTGATTCGCAGACGTAACACTAGAAGAACGTTAATAACGATTAAGGGAGAATAATTCAGTTAGCAGTTGGCGTTTACCTGGACTCTTCCGCGTATTGATTCGTTGCCTTCGGCGTCTCTTTAACTTTCTCTTCGGCGGCTTCCTCCACGTGAGACTCGTTGCCGGCGATCGTTTGCCGTGTGGTTACTTCGTCAGCAAGTCCTTCGGCGCTCGCTGACGTCGTCGTCGGTCTACTTCGTCGCGTATTAGCGGAATCTTCTTCGTTCGACGCGACGGTTTCTTCGGTGGTCGTTGGTCTCGAACGTCTGATGTTAACGTACGTCGGCGTGGTGGACTCGCTCTTCATCGGTCGTCTGCAAATTATTAATGCAAAACAAGAAAGCGATTATAAATTGCAATTGGAGATGGATTCTTTTGATTATTTTGTTTCTTTTGGTGCGTTGCTGCTCTTTAACAAGCATTTACTATTATCATCATCGTTTAATCTACCTTCTTCGTTTAACAATGACATTTCTTGTACGTCCATCGTTAATCAAGAGTTTCGTTTTGTACGTGCCATGGAACGATTTATTGTCAACGTCAAGCCTAAAAAAGATTAATTTAGAGGATGAACGAATCCGTTCTCGTTTTTGTTCTATTGGATAGCTTAACAGCACAGAGAAAGATGTAAAGAAAGGCTGAAGAGGCGGTAAAAGTTGAGAAGTGTGCGTGAAGAGTTATGTTACATGTAAAAAATGTTTGGTAAATCGTCGATTTAAGATTAGCTAGTCCATGTACAAGAAGAGGAAGACGTTTCGCAAAAGGAAAGCCATTAATCTCGTTTTACCGTTCGTCCAGTACGTTCTTATTGCCGTTCGTTGCGAATTTCGCGTCCGTTCGGGTGGCGTTTCTTTTCTTATCGGTCCTCCGTAAGTCCGGTCTAAAAAGAAGCAAAATCGCTGACTTAATCCTACTCGCAGCCTTATTATTCTGGATCGTCCACAATTATACCAATTGGATTCGTCTTCAGAAGTTAAAACGTATGACAGGCGATGGTTATGATTAAAACATGATGATCGACGTAAAGCTGGATGGATTGATTTTTGCTAATTAGTGTTTTAGGGTTTTCTTCCACTTAACGGTCTTAAATAAGAACCCAAAAAGCCCAGCCTAACTGTTATTGTGATTATTGTTCATCTTGGTCTTAATCCAAAAGCAGAAAGCTTTCTTATCTCGATTATAATATTAAGTACCTTAAGACGGTTTCTTCGTCAATAACTTTCTCTTGCGATTCACCGCTAATCGATTCATTCGATAACAATTCACCTGGATCATTTAACTTTTCCGTCGTCGGTCTTAGCGGTCGCGCAATCGTCGAAACTCCCGTGACGACGTCCATCTCGCCGATCGCTTCCATCTGCGATCGGTCTCGAACGTTTTCGGTGGACGGCGCGTTTATTAGCGGATCCTCCGCGATCGCCGCGCTTGTTAATGACCGTACGGTCGTTGTTAAACTTTCGGTGGTCGTTTCTTGTATTAATATCGGTTCATTACCAGTAGCTTCTGTCATCGATTCCGTCGATGCAAGAATCGCTTCGTCGTTTACTTCCACGTGATTGTTGACGGTAGTTTGACGCGTCTCGGTTTTTTCGTTCGTTTCGTTCGTCATCTGATGGTAAATCTCTTGTAGCGTTTTGTACAAGAGCTTCAACATGTGGCCATCGATCGGTGATTTCGTGGCCGGTGCCGGCGATTCATTCGAAATCAATTGCTTTATGTTGATGACGTCGGTTTGATCGTTTGGTGGCTTCGATGTTGATGATGGATCTTTGAAAATGTCTTCGTTTTTAACATCAACGGTTTCGGTTGAATTCTCTTCTTGCTCGGTATCATTCTCTTTGTCGATTGGAGTTGCTGATGATGGTCGCGAATTATCGTTTTCGGTGGAGTTTTCTTCGACAAATTCTTCCTTTAAATGGTAATCGACCGGTTCATTGTAGTTTTCTTTGTATTCTGTTGGTTTGTGGGTAGATTGCGATGGTTTTCTCACACGTTGACGCTTCGAAGTGTTAATTTGTTGGTATCTTTGCACAAGGCGTTGTATTGGAAGTTTCTCGGTAAATAAAACGTCTTCCATTCCATCATAGTTCTTCTTATGGCTTGAATTGTCGTATGGTCTTTCTTCGTAATCATCAGAATTATCAGGCGAAGTGGTAGGTTCTTCATCGACGAAAGGAGTGTTTTCAGTTACCATCGAGCGATTTGTTTCCGTTTGCGGTGTAACTGAAACACTTTCAGATTCATTTGGATTTTCGGATGTTTTGTAAGAATCAACGATTGTTTCGGTAGGGTTTATCACGTCATCGTAACGTTCCACCGAAATCTGCTCAGTTACCACTTCCTCTTGAAGACGTTCTTCGTTATATTCACCAGAAACCGATGTGTCACTGATTGCAGTTGATTCTTCTTGAGGTCGAACAACCGTAAATTCTTGTTTAACATTATCATTTACCTTCAACACTTGCTCATTTGTTGATTCCTTACTCTTCCGTTGCTCTGTCGTATCATTAATGGCGTCATCGACAGATCCCTCAACATGTTGGTAACTCGAAGATACTTGATCTGCGTGATATTCATTCAAGTAAGTGGTTCCTTCAGTGTTTTGCTCGATTTCAACTACTTCTTCATTCTTAACCAGGTGAATTGTTGAATCTTCTTGCTCTTCAATTGTAAGATGAGATTTAGAGCTTACTTCACTGTCGTCGGTAGAAATGGAGGAATAATTATATGAATTAAACTTTTGAAGTTCCTTTTCTAACAAAATATGGTTTGTTACCGCTTCGTCATCATTAACTAGATCAATTCTAGAATCTTCTTGGTCTTTAGTGGTAAGATAAGATGTAGAGCTCACACTGCCGCCAACTTGTCCTTTGTTTTCTTTAGTGGTAGAAGTGGAGGAATGATTAAACGAATTAAACTTTCCAAGTTCCTTTGCTACTAAAAGACGGTTTGTTCCTACTTCTTCATCGGAAACCGTATCGTTTATGGAATCTTCTTCATCTATAGTGGTAAGATGAGATACAGAGTCCACTTCACTGCCGTCAATTTGTACTTTGTTTTCTTCAGTGGTAGAAGTGGAGGAATAGTTAAACGAATCAAATTTTTCAAGTTCCTCTTCTACCAAAAGACGGTTTGTTACCACTTCTTCATCGTCAACTAGATCAATTGTTGAATCTTCTTGGTCTTTAGTGGTAAGATAAGATGTAGAGCTCACTTCAACGGCGTCAATTTGTACTTCGTTTTCTTCGGTGGTAGAAGTGGAAGAATAGTTAAACGATTCAAATTTTTCAAATTCGCTTTCTACTAAAAGACGGTTTGTTACGACTTCTTCATCGGCAACCGTATCGTTTATGGAAACTTCTTGGTCTTTAATGGTAAGATAAGATGTAGGGCTCACTTCACTGCCGTCAATTTGCCCTTTGATTTCTTCAGTGGTAGAAGTGGAGGAATAATTTTCCAGTTCTTTTTCTACCAAAGGATGGTTTGTTACCACTTCTTCATCGGAAACTGTATCGTTAATGGAATCTTCTTCGTCTTTAGTGATAAGATAAAACGTAGAGCTTACTTCACTGTCATCAATTTGTCCCTTCGTTTCTTCAGTGGTAAAATAAGGTAAAGTCATTGGTTCTTCTTCTATTACACTGCTCTCGGTTGGGAAATCTTCATCCTCACCAATCGAATTAGTAGGGGAATAAATGGTAGTTGCTTCAATAGATTCCTCCGCTTCTTCTTTTATTGGCCCATCATTTAGTATTGCCGGAGGATTAGCAGTTGTAAAAGACTCGCTGTGGATTTCTTGAGAGTTAAATTTTGCGTCTGGTTCTTCAGTTGAATAGTTGATCTGCTGGCCATTGTTCTTAAGTTTCTGGCTGCTGGTAGAGGATTCATTTGCTTCGTTAATTAAAGAAACGTTTAAATTGGCATCGACACCATCGTACTCCACCGGAGAAAGATTGGATTTTCGATTCTGCTGATGTGTCCTTCTTCCAGCACTTACACTATCCGATTCTTCGGCATATAATTCTTCACCTGTTGATTGCGGATTTCGGGCCGTACCAAACTTTATTCTACCGCGATTGTTGCGAATTGTTGCATTCTTCACATTAAAACCATCCACATGGCTACCATTTAGATTTGTTTCTCTACCTAAAACAATTTCATCTTTCAATTGTGACGATTCTATATTAACTTCTTTAGCAGCAATCGATTCCTCATCAAGCGACTCTTTATTTTTCTGTCTTATTGCCATCGATTCGGTCAATTGATCGCCACTTTGTTTACTCGATTCTGTTGGCGATTTCGTGTCGTCTTTGCGATTATTAATTCGACTTCTAACATTCGATTCGTAAATATCGTGGAATCGATCGATCGATTTGTTCTTCTTCGCGAAGATACGTCTTCGGCGATTGTTCGATCGATCACGATGTCGATTTGTCACCGGTTTAATTGTTTGATTATTGGCAGAAAGAGGTGGCGCAGAAGTGGTGCTGGCTAAGAAATTCGAATTGTTACTTTCTTTAACTTCTTCCTCAAGATTCTTAAGAGTTTCTTGCGTTGTCGATTTGTACGTGCCAGCCCCATCGGAATCTTCTTGTTCGTCAACTTCTTTCGATGGCTCTCGCAAGTTTATTGGTACAATTCTTGTGCTGTTAACTAAATGAGCTTCCGTTTCTTTTGCAGACTTGTGAACAGTTTCCAAGTGGCTCGAATTCGAGACGATCGAGAGTTTTTGTTCTTCTTCAACATTGTCGGCGAAAATTGTTAAATTTCTTTCATTCACGAACGTCGTTTCCGTTGTATTGACGTCTTCTTCCTCTTCTGCTTTACCGTACGATCCTGGGATTAGCAGATCGTTTACTTTATAGACGTAGTTCCATTTGTATGACGGCGTGGTAACATTTAACATCAAAGAATAATTCGAATTGATAGAATCTTCGGTGTTAATCTCAACTTCTTCGCCGTTCACTTGTACGTCTTCGAATTTGTAAATGTGATCCCTCGAGTTAACGACTCCTTTACCGCGATCGTGATGATGGTGCTTGTGATTTTCAGCAATTTCTTCAACTTCTTCAGTTGTTGTCACAGCTTCTGTTGGTGCTTGTATTGTTGTCGCCAACGTCGTGGTGATCGTTTCTTGGCGTTTCGCTGGAGGTTCCGTATAAACCACATAAACTCCATCCTTAACCTTCAGAAGACCGTTGATTCCATTGTTGGCGCGAGCATATTCATCGACTTCTTCGTCTTCTTCTTGCGTGCGATTAGTGTCACGGTGTCTATAAACGGATTAAAGTGTTGGTTTCTGTATTTTAACGTTGATTCGATTAAATTGTTAAGGGATTCATTAAGAAAGTTTGGAAAGGGTGTGGATTTGTTTTGATTGCTGTTTTTGGGGCTTCGAATTTGAAGATGTTTTGCGAATTCTTTTAGCATTCTTTTTGGATTCAAATTAACACTGAATTATATCATTAAAGCATTAAGTGGTTGTTGATTAAGATTGGTGAATTAATCTTTTTAGACTTGATTTTGTTCGTTGTTTGGCATCGATTTGCAATTAATTAATTAGAACGCGGTTAATCGATTAACTGATTATTCGATTAACGTCGCTTCGGGTTTGAAATTGTTTTTTACCTTGCATTTAATTTTGATTTACCATCATCGTCATCGATGACGGACGTCGACTTACTTGTGACCGTCACTTCCGGTGGTATATTACTAAAATTCGTTTTCGTTATTAGGCCACTCACTCTGCAAAAATCAACGAGGAAATTTGTTCAATACTAACGAATCTAATCAACGACGATCTATTATACTATTGATGATGGTGATCTACTGAATAATGAAGACGTCCCAGAGGATGTTAAACTCTAACCTCAACCAAACGAATATCCAACTCGAAATGATTGATGATGATAATAATAAATCACTAACTTATAACGAGTCTTCCCGAATCTGATTTACAACAACAACAAATATAAACGATGAGATAATGGAAAATTTCGCGAATGATAAAGCCATCGAAGATAAACTGTCTTCCCATTTACCTTGTCCTAATAATAGCGGTCTCATTCGATTCGAATCGATTCGGTCTTTGTCGCGTTCGTCCTCTACCACTAAAACTAATCCTGCAAGGAGATCGAATGAGAAAAAAGACCAGCTGAAGAGCTTTGATCGAAATAATGCTCGACTCCCCAACAATTTACCCATCGTTCTTTGAATCGCCATCATCATCCGCAACAAGAGGCCGCGACGTCGTCGGTCTATAACGTCCCCTATTCGCCAATTTCGTAGTCGTACTGCAAACATTAATTCCCTTTCTATCTCGTTTTACGTACGAATTATAATTGATATGATGAAAGCAGAAAGATTCGGAAGATAACGAAACACAGATGAAGAAAAGAGAAAACCAAGAGATAAGAAAATAAAGAAAAATCCTCCAGTTTACCAACGAAAAAGTAGAAGAAACAAAGGAAGACATGCAGATAAATCGATTGATATGCGTGAAGATTGCTTTACCTAACGCTCGATTCGTTTCTATCGATCGACTTCCGTCTTGAGATCACCTCCTTCGCTTGACTCCTCGACCTAAAACGAGTCCTACTCGAAACGTCGCTAAAAGTTTAACATCTCTTCGTTAAGCTGCTGGATGATGGATTAAGATGAATGATTCTTTGTTTTTTATTTACCTCTCCTTCGTTTCGTCACTAGCACTATTAGATTCCTCCACAACGTCCTCGCGAATTTTACCTGCAGAGGAATCGATATCGATATCGCTACAAGAAGAATTGATCGATTGTGATGGCCGAACAGAAGTTTCTTAAGATTATTTCAAGGTAATAATTACCCAACATCATCTCTAATCTTAGAGCGACCACGTAACAATCGTTGTTGTCCTCGATTCCTTCGCGCCTCAAGATCTTTGGCGCCGTCCTTTTGATTCTTAACACTAGAGTCTTCGATGGTTTCGTCGCTAAAAACGGTACGTTAACGAGAATTATAAGTGAATGAGCCGCAGAAGAAGATGAGTAAAGTGTTAAATCAATGCAAGAATCGTCAAGAAGAATTGTGGAAATTTGTTGATGGTCGCTTCGTGAGGATGATGAATGAGTTTACCTATTGGAATTGCTCGCGTCATCGATGGTTTTCTCTGGAGGATTTGTGGTTGTCGGCTCGATTTCGTTGACGTCGATCTCGGTAACGTCGACGATGTCTTTCAATTCGGATTTGGTCAACGTGCTAAGGCTAAAGCTATCTTCTTCGTCCTCCTCGTCCACTTTTTGCTTTTCGGATCTGGTGCGATTAATTGTCGTGTATTTTCTAAAAAGATCCACGTTTCTTATGGTAGAAGTTTCAAAATTCAACAAAAGAGAAAACAAGAGGAAAACGACAAAATGCCCAAACAAATAATCGATCGCGATAAGAATTCAAGAAAACCTACTTGTCGACAACTTCTGCAGCGGTGGCGCCCGGTTTATAAGTCTTTCCTTTTAAATACTCTTCGGAATCGAGTTCGCCTAACAGTTTACTTCTAAAAGAACACGAGTCAAGATGTTCAAACTGCCACCGAGTTTAACAACGTTAAAAATACCTTCTGGTCTCGGCATCCGTGTCCGTCGACGAGGATTCTTCATCGTCATCATCGTCAGCACGTTCGGTGGTCGGTCTCGATCGACGTATGGTGACGTAGTTCAAAGTGCCGGCGGTCGTCGTCGACTCCGTGACACCGCGAGATCTTCCGTCCAGCTCGTCGTCCTCATTGTCGTCGCCATCGACTTCTTGCTTTTGGTAAGCCTCCGTCGTTGTCAAACGACCTCTTCGTATCGTCACGTATTCTGGGAA
Source organism: Hololepta plana (assembly GCA_963695495.1). Taxonomy (NCBI): domain Eukaryota; kingdom Metazoa; phylum Arthropoda; class Insecta; order Coleoptera; family Histeridae; genus Hololepta; species Hololepta plana. Next base: position 4,749,306 of record OY968840.1, on the reverse strand, counting down.
GTTGCGCGACTTCGTTCTCGGCGTTTCTTTAGTTTCGTCCTCGTCACCGTCATCGGCGTCCTCGGCAATTTGAGCCGCTTCCGTTGATGATGGCCTTTCGAGGAATTAACAAGAAATGCAAAATTAAAAAGGAGAAACGGAAGTTTTAAAGAAGCAACCGGAATTTGATTGTTTTTACCTGTTCCTCGTGATCGTGGAGTATTGCGGCCTTCCTCTGTTGCTCTTCTTCTTCTCGCCATCGTCGTCAACGTCCTTCAGCGTCTTCTTCCTATCGACGGTCCGGTTGATCGTCGTGTACCGCGTGTTCGATCGCGAGTTCTTCCGCTGTTCCTCTTGTCGCTTAGCGTCCGCGATGACCCGCTGGTACAAGGACCGACTGATCGGCGACGTGGTCGTTTCGCCTCCAGACGTTTTCGCGCTCTCGTGTATCTTCAGGTACTTTTCCAACTGCTCGACGCCGCCGGCCTTCTTAATCAAATCGAGCAACTCTTTGATATACTTCGGATCCTCTTCGGATTGATCGTCGTCATCGCTATCGGCGACGACGTCGTCCTCGTACTCGTACTCGTCGTCGTAATACTCCGGCTCTTCGGTGGTCGTCGTCGTCGTCGTCGCACGTAACGTCGTCGATTTCCTCGCCGATGACGGTCGACTCGTGGTCGTCGACGTCGTCGAAGTTGCCGTCGTAGCAGTCTTCTTCGCTAACTTCTTGTTGCACAACACGTTCTGCGTGTAATCGCACGAATCGGCCGCTTTGTTAAAGTACAAACCGGCGGGACAAGTGAACTGGTGGGCGACGATGCCGGAATCGCCGGCGCCGTTCAAACACCAGAAGTACTTCTTGCAGTCGCGCGGATGCGGGTAGAAGCCTTCGTCTTCGCACTTGAAGTCTTCGAAGAACAAGAGACACATTTTTTCTTCGCCACACAAGAGTCGAGCAATTTATATTTACCACCGCCCGGATCTGGCGTCGTCGGCGGTTCCGGCGTTTTGTAGCTCGGCGTCGACCTGTCGATCACCAAGCTCGAGGGCGTCGTCGTCGTCGTCGTCGTCGTGCTCCTTTGCGGCTTCCGGCGCCGCTTCTTTTCTCCCGCTCTCGGTCGCTTTCTAATCGACGGTTCCTCCGTGACTTTCGGCGACGGCGTCGTTATCCGCCCAGGCCGCCTGATCGCCAAAGTCGTCGCCCTCGAGCCCGTCCGCGTCCGCGACCTCGTCGACTTCGGCGCCACCAGGTTGTCCTCGGTGATTCTGCGCGACAAGCCGAAGAATAATTATTCGCGCGAATCGGTTATTGCGGACGCAGCGACTACCGACCCCAACGCGTCGATTAGCGCCTCCTTCGCCGCTTCGATCAGCGGGTACGACTTGCCGTGGCAGTTGCCCCTGAAGTCGTCGTTGTCGATCGACCAGAACATGATGCCGCCCAGACCGTTCTTCGCCACGTACTCGGACTTTTTCCGCACGATGTCGATGTCGTCGTAGCCGACCCATTGGTTCTCCTTGTACGCGTACGGACCCATCGCTTCCGCGTTCGGTTGCACCACCGTCCAACCGTTGTCTTTCACGTACTCGCATATCTGGAAGCGGCAATTAGATTTCTTCTTGCGAAATTGCACGTCTTACCTCGTAATAAGCCAAATAACCGTTCTCGCGTGTCGCCTCGCCCATGTCGCCCGGCCCGTCCGCCGGCGCGCCGATTTCGTTCGCCTCCGCGTTGAAGAGCGTGTACGACCGGCCGTAGGTCGGGATGCCGAGCACCAGCTTGTCCGGGTCCGCGCCCATCTTCATGTAGTGCTTGATCGTGAAATCCTGCGCAGAGATTAACATCAGAAGACGGTTAAACGCGCGAACGCTCGCGGCGACGTTACGATATTCAGATCCGCCTCGTAGTTGTACTCCGGATCGACGTCCTCGAGCGGATAGAGCGGCGAATGATGGTTGACCGCCGGCTCGAAGGCCGAATGGTAGTCGTAGCTCAGAATGTTCATCCAGTCCAAGTATCTGCAAAGGGATAAAACGTAATTCAAGCAAACGCCCACGACCGTTCGAGTTGCGATTGCTGGCCGCACGTACTTCGTTAACTTCGGTATGTCGTAGCCTTTGTTGATGTACTCGATGCCGGCGGGTACGGCCATCGTGAGCAAGAGCCGCGGCCGGCCGGTCTTCTCCGACTCCTTGTCGAACTCGTCGCGCAACTCTTGCACGAGCCGCGCGTAATTGTCGCGGTCGCGCGGTTTGCCGCCGTCGCGGAAACTCGGATACTCCCAGTCCAAGTCGAGGCCGTCGAAGTGGTTCTGGCGCAGGAACTTGACCACGTTGCGGATCAGCTCTTTGCGCCGCTCCGCGCTGGCGACCATCGGCGAGAAGCGCGTCGAGCCCTCGTTCCAGCCGCCGATCGCCAGCATCGTCTTCAAGTTCTTGTTGTACGTCTTGAGACCGGTGAACTTCGCGTAACCGCCTGTGAAAGAGATTCGTCAAGTGGTCGACGTCCGTTTTTTCTTTGTTGCTTGTGCCTTTCACCTTTCTCGATGTCTTGGTACTTATCGAACGGTTTCAATGTGTTCTCTTTGGTGAAGCCGCCGAAAGCGTAGATCAGATGGGTGCAGAGGTACGGATTGATGTTTTGCGGATTGAACTTCGCTTGGCCGGGCCGATAGACCGACCAGTTCGTGTAATAGCACACGATTCGCAATTCCTTCGACCCTAAAACGCAACGAATGCGAGCGCAATTAGCGAGAGAACTAATAAACGCAAAATGTAGAAATTGTCCTTGAATTAGTAATTAGAATTGGACAAGAAAAACGGTCTTTTATTTATTTTGCGTTGGTACGCATGTCGAGGGCGTTTTCTTCGCAATAACAATTAATTTTCGTTTGAAATTATGTAAATTCCAATTCTGTAACACTTTCAAAAAAAAAAGATCTTACTTCTTCGCTTTACTTTCTTCCATTGGCCTTATTTTTAATTGGACGCTTTCTTCTATTGCATCGCCGTTTAAAACTGCTAAATAAAGTTGTGAATTATAAGCGATTCGTTTCAATTGAAATTCGTGTTAGCCATTCGAAGATGTTGCGGTATTCTCAAGAGACCGATTTCTATTTTGGAAAAGAAGCAACATTCCTCGGCACAAGAAACAAATAAAAGATGGATTTCCAATCAATTACGCGTTTATGATCTTTTAACTTATGATAACAATGATATAACCATTTCTTTCTTAATTAACAAAAAACTTTCGCTAGAAACTTTAAACAAACTATTGGGAAATTTCGCTAAATAGGCGTGTTGCTTCATTTATTTATTTTTGCAAATACTTACACGTAAATTGTGTCCACGATATGGCGAAGAGTAAGAGCCAAAAGTATCGACACAGCGTCTGCAAAAGCAAAAATGGCAAATTAACAATTAACCGCCCTCTAATGTTTCTTAATTAAGTTTTTCATCGCGAAAAGTCCTTTATCAAACCTCGACAATATAGATTATTATTGCCAATTAAACCACTAATTAATTAGCTCATTATAATATCATTCGCATCCTGTTCGAATTTCGCAATTTTTCTTCGCGTAATTAGGGTCATTAATTGCAAAATAGTTAATTAATATTAACGCGAAACAAGCGTTTTGCCCGCAAATTAGATCGCAATCTCGCGTTGGAAAGGGATTCGCAATAAACAATTTTTTGCAACAAATCTTCGAGCATCGCTTATCTAACCAAATTCGCGTTGTAATTAATCAATTTCACATTGATATTGGAGTGTTTTGCAAATTCAAATAATTGGCAATTAAATTCGCAAAGTTCGTCGTAATCGAGGATTAATATAAAGAAAATCTTTAAAAAGAAATTTGATTAGCCTTCGTTAATTGAAATAAAATACGTCTTTCTTTTTGCAACGCGGGCTAAAATTCGCACAATTCGATCGTTTACCTTCAAAGTCTCGTTAGTCAGAAAGGATCGATTTATTGTGCAACAACTTTTGTTAAAAGCTTCCCTGTAGCAATGCGAAAATAAAAATTAATTGCACGAAAACAAATCTACTTAACCCAAATACAGATTGCCCAATCGCATCGCGATTTTCCGTAAATCGCTTCCTTTCATTTTCGCAGTTTTAACAATCGGAACAACAATACTAATCACCGTCCGAACAATGAGCATTTTTTTTTCTCCGTTCTCACGCGAAAAACATTTCTCCCGACTCGAAATTAAATCGCAATTAACCTTACGGCTAATTCGTTTTCTTAATTAGTACGAATTAGCGATACCTCAGTTCGTATAGCGTTAATTCCCATCGACCAAATTAACAGAGATAGCTTAATTTCAATCTCAATTACCGACGCACTCTTGAACGTCAGAGGGATCGATTAATTTCGCGATAACGAATGGACGAGTGTGCGAAAGTGCGGAATGGAAATTTTCAAGAACGTTGCGGAATATTCGGCTATTCGCAGAATTAATCGTGTTGGAAGTCGATCGATCCAAGAGCGAACGGGTGCGGATAATGTGAGCGGAAATGGGACTTCTAGAAAGTGGCAATAAAGACCGGATACCGAACGAAACGTTTATTATTAATAACAGTTAAGTGGCGTATTATTATTTGTTATTATTATTCCAAGGATGTTGGTTAATAATACGAGTGAAGTACGGAATATTGAAGATTTCTTCGCTTGTCGTCGTCGGCGGAGGAGGAGGAGGCGTTTTTTTATAAGAATTATTGCAAAACTCTTGCAAAAAGTTCGAATGCCGCAATCGGAGAATTAACAATAATAATATTGTTATTATACAACAATTTCGTGTGCTTTTACGTTGGAATCGAACGAATATCAACCAGACGGATAAATCTGCTGCTCGTTTATTAAGGAAACCGAGAGAAACGTAACAAAGCAGAAACGAACTTTTTGCAATCGCGATTCGTTCCCGCAATTTTACTATCTACAAGCGCACGTAAGATAATAATTATAAGGCGAGCGAATAGAATGCAATTCCTTTCTCCTGCTATTTATTATTGGCATATAGAATTGCGAATCGACGTGTTCGTTTGCCGATCATTACAAAAAAGTACTAGGCGATCAACAAAGAAAAGTCAATTCCTTCCCTCGTGGACTACCGAAGACAATATTTCTCGCCGGCGAGGAAATCGAAAACGCCGACCGCAAGGCATCGAATTACGCCCGGCGTATCCGATGGTTGGCCGGTGTTGACTTTGACGAAGAAGTACGTTTTTCTTTCTCGTCTTGTTACTGCTAAACTAGTTTTGCTAAATCGCGTTCGGATGGAAAGTGAAACGCGTCGAGGAGGAAGTTTACGTGTCTTTCAAAATGGTAACGCGATGGAACCGCATTCCTTCGAGAAGAAAATCGACTCGAGTGGATTCGCGACGACTTAAACTTTGCTAAATTTTGGCCCACTAATTAGTTGTTTTTGTTTTAATTAACGTTACGAGACAGTGGCTCTGATTTAAGAAAACGAGGTGAAACTTGTACGAGCGTTCGACATAATTGTTACGCAAGCCACTGATCCCTACGTCGCTCGTTGCATTCTTGCGCTAAATTCTCGCGATTCCAGGTGTTATAATTAAAATTATGTAAAAAGCGAATTTTTTAAGCCGATCGAAAATAATCGATTCTCGCTCGTTCGATATTCAAATTCAGTTGTCGATTATTTTAATTTTCAATAGGTCAATTGTTGCTGTTCGCCGATGTTGTTGCGGTTCTTCATTTTCTATCGCGCCGGAGTGAAAGTGGCCAGAATTTTTCACCGACTTTCACTCGAATTTAAACGCAACGGATTTTATTTTAATGTTAAGAACCGATAAATTGATAATGAAAATCATCGTTTTAATATTCAAGTGATTATAATTTAATTTTAAAAAAGAAGTTATTACAATCGAATTAAAAGTTTATCTCTTGTTGTTGTCTCGGTAGACGAAAGTACGTGACTTTTTTACGAATTGAAGAAGACCTTCTACAAGGATATCCGGTCGATTGTTCTTTACTGCTCGAAATTGAAATGAAGAGGTTTTTAGTGGAGACGTTGATAAATTAACAATTTTTATGGCAATTGCCAGGTGGTTTTTATGTGAACGTCAAGAAATAAGCGGAATTTTGTTGGTTTTTATGTAATTAGAACGTCTTTCTTACTTTTTTTTTCGAGGGGAAACGTTAAAAATCCACTTTCTGATGGACTTTCAACTGGATAATTACGAAACGTTTAATTATTCACACTTTGTAAATTGTAATCATATCAATACACGATGATTAATTATTGAGCAATAATCGCTGATTAAATTAATAATTCAAATTAAAACTGATTTTTGGCAAAAGGAAGAAAAGAAAAATTGGCCTGTTAAGTAATCCTCTGAGGGATCGTTCGATCGTGACCGATTTCTTTTACAAAGAAGACGCGCTAAATTCTTAAACATCATCATTAATTCGCATAATAGCAATTAAAAAGAATAATGTGCAAATGGCACAATGGAAGATCCATCTCTCTCGCCCTCGCACGTCGTGGTTATCGGTTATTAACAAAAAAAGAATGATGGATTCAAGATGAAACAACACAAGGAAACGATCGATTGCAAAACGTTTAATCTTGTTTTTCTCCTTTTTTTTTTGCGATTGCATAAGAAATAATTAAGTAATAGCAGGTGAAGAGGATGCAAAACTTGGCACCTGTGCACTTCATCATCATCCCACTTCTTCTTCGTTAATAACAATTAAAATTATTGTTAGAAAGCGATTCTTCAGTTTGACGCCGAACTAAAGTTATGTGCAAACGAACAAAATATCGATTATTAATAGGATTCAATGCGATTCAATCCAATTGTTAAACGTCTCTTTCGATGCCATCGATCGTCACGACATTTGACGAGTTTCAAGGATCATTATTCCACATGAAATACCATGGCGAAGAAGGTACAGTGAAGATGAACACTTTCTTATTAATCGTTTAATGGGTGTGCCATTTAATAGAAGAATGCATCCGAAAACGAAGAATAAAAAGGAACGTTCTCTTTCGACTTTAACATCTTGCAAGAATGGTTATTATATAAGAAGATCGCAAATTCTATTATAACTAATTGTAAGATGACGTTTAATTAAAAGGAAAGCGATTCCAAAGAAAGGCGATTAAGCGAAAGTGCAACATTTTCGCCAGTCAATCGCCATTAATTCTCTCTTCCTCTCGCCCTACCACCGTCCATTGTTTACTTGTTGCGAATTTAACGGTAAACTGCGAGATGCAGTTACGATTTGCGAATAAGCTAATCAACCTTGGAACGATTTTCTCGCGTTTTTCTTTCCATTCGCGCCTGCCAATTAAAATTCCACCGTTTGGATGTTCGCATATCGATGCGATGGATGATTCGCGAATCGCGATGGTGAGCATTGTTTCTTGCCACGAGGAAACGGCTCGCTTTCGGGTTAATTAATTTTCACTTTCGCACGCTTTCTTTTCGCCTTTTGTTCTCTCCATCGACGGCGTATCTTCTTAATTAAACGATAGGAATCGAGCATTTCTTTCAGCTCGTTTGTTTTTGCGCAAAACCTTGCCCAAATCCAAATAATAATCGCGTATAAGTGCGCGATATTTATCATTTATTAACATCTGGTATTTTAATTGTTGCTGCATTACTGCAGTTTCTTCGGCAGCAACAATATAAATAATAATTATTTGCCATATAAATGCGTTACATTGCGAAAATGGCAAGGTTGTTCGATTGAAAAGCACAATAATAAATAAGAGGAATGTACTTTCTTGCTCGCTACGTAACGGGAACGTGCCAAAGAGACACCGACTCATATTGCAAAAAATAAATTAAGAAGAACGCGAAAAGTTCGAGTTCTTTTTCGCCATTTATAATTAAATTCGCAACTGAAAAACGGGTCGATTTGTATAATTCTTAGATTTAAAAGGCACCATTTTTAGCCGAAAACCGCATTAATTAACTGCATCACTTTTTTTCCTGATTTTTTTCTTTCGTCGTCACGTCCTCATCATCATCATCGTTCCGCCGTTCAAAATGCGAAAGGTGAAGGTCAATTACTCACCGTTTAACAATCGCAGAATCGCTAATTAGTTTATTCATCGAGGGATGAACGGATCGTCGATTACTTAATTCGATTAGATCTTAATGGTAAGAGGATCTTCGAGTGATTGCAATCAATTGCAATATCTTCAGAAATCTTCTTAACAATTATATCCTTGCGATTTATCATTTAATCCCGTTAATTAATCAATTACTAATCGTTACGCAATTTGTCACGTGTCGGTGTGCAATCGGCAGCAAGCACCACCTTTAATCGTTGAATTTAATTAGCTAGTGCAAAGAACAACAACGAGAAAAAATTTCAATTATGAAGGAGCACCTTCCCATCTAATTTTCATAAATTATTCCTAAGAGTATGTCACCGGCGTTTCATTTTTCTTTTCTTTATTGCCAACGACATTTACCACGGAACCGAAATTTCTACGCATCGCTCTGTATAACATTATACCCGCAACGCGTTCGTATTCGAATTCGGTTATTAGGAGTGAGTCTCAAGGTTCCGTGAATTAATATAAAAAGAAATATAAAGCGTTACGAATGTATACTTTTTTAAATGTCAAAATTCCAAAGATATTCGCGGCATACCAAGTGGGTAATCGTCGGAGAACGCGCAAGAGAAACTCGTTATAAGTTGTCCCGAGTGAGATATGCTCGTGTGCGCGGAAAAAGACAAGGACGCGTTGCTGCTGTTTGTTGCTGATAATTATTCCTCCGACTTATTCGCACGACAAAAGGCGACGATGAGGATGGATCCTAAATTCGCAATAACATCGATTTGCGAGAGTAGCGTTTAGCGAAAACACATTGCGAATGTAAAATGATACGCAAAAGGATCGATTAGAAAGCGCTCGCGTCCAATCGGAGACGTATAAAGAGTCGTTGCGAAAATCAGGCAGACGTTCTGGCAAAATTGCTCGCAACGAATTCTTCTTCGGCAAGGTCAAAACGACAGGAGAAAAGAATGAAAAAAAAAAGAGGCAAATGTGAAGGACTCGAGTCGCATTCGACTTTGTGCGAAGTCGGGACAAACCAACGACAGGCAAAATATACAGGAATATTTGAGAAACGAACGAGGAGGCGCCTTTTGTGCGAGATGCAAATGTGCGGTTTCGCAAGTTGCGAAAATAACGAGTGGAAAGTGAATAAAAATAAACCTGATGTCAAGGTTCATCGTTCCGCCGATTGACCGACCAAATTTCGCAAGAAATCGTTCAATAACAGCAACAACAACAACAACAACGAAAAGAAATCCACGCGTCGTTAATTTAAATCTGCAGAATTATTCGCTAAAAGTTTGCACATCAATATTGCACCTGCCTTAAAGCAATCCAGTTTAATTTATGTCACATTCAATACTCTCATCACGTAATTAACTAGCGGTAAATGGATCGGAATAATTGTCGAATGAGCGAAGAATTAAAGGCTCCCGATGACTCAACGGCGGCTAACTGTTGATCCTTTAAGGCGATTAAAAGCGCGATTCGATTATCCTTTATTCCCAAATACAAAGAGCGCCCACAACGAAAAAGGATTACCTAACGATTTCCATTTAATTCTTTTTATTCACAAAGCGCTTAAATGGTTTTATTCGCGAATCTTTAGAGTAATTTTTAATTTTTTTCGCGTCGAAAATGACAGCGAGCCGTAGAAAAGGTGGAAAGAACGGATCGAATTAAATGAATGCCGAAAAGGAGATATAAAGTTTGCCTTAACAATCTTAATTGTCCATTATCAATGGAAAAGATTCGTTGTTCGTGTTACATAAAGAGTTACGTTCGAGCTTTCTCTCTCACGAAATTTCCATAAACATTCCGAAAAATTAATCGAATTCTAATTAGTTTCTTGTTGCCATTAATGTTTTTTTTTTTAGTGGAAATTAACCCACAAACTGATTAAGCTTTCCATTAATAAGAATATTAACTGAAAAAGAATGCGGTCCTTGAACTGATTACGAAACCGCAAACTGCGACAAAATAATTGAGGCAAGTGAGCGAGGAAAATCAGGTTAATACAAACGAGAGTTAATTGCAATTGAATTTAGCAATTTGCACGCATATCAATGAATCTCCTCTTCGATAGGAAGCATTAATTCGTGTGGATATGCGCAAATGGTTTTGCAAATAGCGATAAGACGTCTTTCTCGTATTTCGCAACTTCTTCGTGAAATGCAATCCGATTGTTGCGAATTGAACGTGGAAGTCGTTTGATCCGATCGATTTAAAAGAATTTACGTGCAAATAGCAGTCGGTTTCTTTTGCAATTGCAAATAGCGGATTTGCTCGCGTTTTGCAGACATTTCGCGTCTTACATAAACACCTGTACACTTATTACGATCTTTATTATTAATTTAGAAATCGTTCAAATCGAATAAACGAGCGATTATTATGTAATAACGAAACTTGATAAAAGTTGGACTTTTTAAAGTGCAAATTATATTCGCACGTTCCTTACCGACATCATCGCCATCGTTGCTGCAAACGATCCGATTCCTAAGCGATAATTTCAATTTATGTTTTATGCAATCGAGTCATAAATCATTATATTTATAAATCAACGATGCGAAACACGATAACGTCTTCACTCGATCAACACCAATTCTAAATGCGGCAGTTCTTTGTCTGTTAAATTGGATCACAAGGGACTTCACCAACAGTTACACGCACCAAAAGTTGAACATAACTCGCTGCTAAATCAATTCTTTTAGTCGAGTGTCGCTGCGAAACGTTCGAACACCTCGCGAAGACTGTCCCCCGAAGAGGTTTGCCTTTCGGATACCAATTGGGTTGGGTAATGACGATGGAAAAGAATAAGGTGAAAGGCAATATAAAGCGGGGATATAAACTTTTATGATGGTCGTTTGGTAAACGAAACTTTCCGCGTTCGTTCAAGTTTCGTTTCTATTCGAAAAGATGCAACAGACGAGTCAACATTGCGAATTTTTCCGATAAAATCATCGAAGGCCTTTTTCGCGAGGTAAGTTCTTTGTTTTTGGCGGATTAAATTGATAATACGATTGTTTCAGAAAACTAATCAACTTTATCTGCACTCCGCAATCTTGTTGGGAAAAAAAGTAACGCTAAACAAAATAAATACATTGAGAATAAATAAATTAACTGCGAAAACAAGACGCGCGAATCTATCGTTTGCCCTGCTGCAAACTGTGCAAATTGTAATACAATCCGTTTTGATTCAACAGCTGCGAATGCGTGCCCATCTCGACGATTCTGCCTTCGTTAATCACGCAGATGACGTCCGCATCCTGGATGGTCGTCAATCGGTGAGCGATCGTGATGCAGGTGCGGCCGCGTTTCGCTTTGTCCAACGCCTCTTGGACGACCTGCGAGAAAATCGCGCCGTTACAAACGCAATTCGCCAATGAATAATCGATCGAATGAACCTTCTCGCTTTCGGTGTCCAACGCGGACGTCGCCTCGTCGAGCAGCAAAACTTTCGGGTTCCGGATTAGAGCCCTCGCGATGGCGATCCGTTGCTTTTGCCCGCCGGACAATTGCGTGCCCTTCTCGCCCAGCGGCGTGTCGTAGCCCTGCGAAACAAAAACGAGCGCTTCTTAAACGATCGACAATCGCTTCCAGCCCGCACGTTACCAGCGGCAGGGCGACGATGAAATTGTGTATGTTTGCGTTCTTCGCCGCCTCTTGCACGTCCGCATCGGTCACGTTCCGCTCGTTGTCGCCGTACGCGATGTTCTCGCGTATCGTGCGATTGAACAGATTCGGCTCTTGCGAGACCAAGCTCAGATGCTTCCGCAAATCGGCCAGCGGCATCGTGCGCGTGTCCCGTTCGTCCACGTCGATCGTGCCGGCCAACGGATCGTAGAATCGTTCCAACAGCTGAATCAACGTCGATTTGCCGCAACCGCTCGGCCCGACCAGAGCGACCGTTTTCCCTTGCGCCACCGACAAGTCGACGCCTTTCAATACGGCGACGCAATCGCGCGTCGGATACGAGAAGAAGATTTTGTCGTACTCGATGTTGCCGCGCGTCTGCAAAGAGAAACGAAATGATCGCTCGGGCAAGCGAGGGAGATCGAATCGAACGCACCCACGGCGACGGTTTCGGATTGGATCGATCGCGTATTTTCGGGACGCGATTCAACAGTTTGATCACCTTCCCGGCGGCCATCAGCCCCTTTTGGAAGTTCGGCGCGAACGCTAACGCATTCGCCACCGACGCGGTGCCCATGATTAACGATTGCGACACCCTACAACAAATTGAAACGTTATCGACGCGTCGCCCGACGGAAGTCCGGATTGCGACTCACTTGAACACCTTCTCCGCACTCATGCCCTCGTTCTCGATCAGGTAGCCGCCGTAGTACATGCACGCGGCGAACGCGAAGAACATCAGACTACGGCCGATGCCCAAGACGAACGCGCGGAAATGCGTGTTCCTCTTCGCCGTGCGCTCGTACGGCTTCAGCTCCTCGACGTAATACCGATGGAACGTTGCCTCGCAGCTCAACGAGGCCACCGTGCGAATGTTACCAACCGCTTCGACTGCAAACTACAAGAACGCAATTTCCTTCATATTGTTGCTTTTTGTTAACGACATCCAATCGTACTTTCGTCGACTTCTCCAACGACGAATGATACTTTTCGTTCTCGCCGCGCATCAGTCGCTGCTGCGTGAAGATCGCCAGCAGGATGAACGGCACGAATGCCAAACAGACCAGCCCGAGCTTCCATTGATAGTACATGGACAAGCCGACGGCGAGGCCGAGCGTCGATAGCGATTGGAAGATGGTGCCGACCCGTTGGCCGGTCGCTCCTTGAACGTACGCCGCCTCGCTGGAGAGCTTCGCGCATAACGCGCCGACAGCGTTCTCCTTCAGGTCGTACCAGCCCATCTCCTGCTTCAGCATCGTTGCGAACATGTCGCGCCGCAGGCGCATCGTTAATTTCTCGCCGGCGATACCAAACGTATAGATCTACAAGAAGAAGATCGATTGCGATGGTAACAATTTGAATTTCGTCGAGGAGTTTTAAGTTACCAGCGCGAACGAAGCCAAACCGACGACGACCCCGGCGGCGACGAAATAAATGCAATAGACGTTCGTTTGCCGTTTCATCTCGTCGTCGTCGGGTCCCATCAGCACGGCGATGATCTCGCCGAAGAGCACGGCGAAGACGGGCATCGCGCCGCCGGCTATCAGCGAGCCCACGCAACCGACCGCGATCTGCGGCCATTCGTCGCGATTCATCTTGACGACGTCCAACAGCGACAGCTCCTTCGCCGGCGCCTCGTCGTCGTCCTCCACGAGAGTTCCGCTCAACTGGCGAGAGAATTCTCTTTTAAGGCAAGACAATCTTAGGCAAAATTACGGCACGTACGGCGCTCTCCATCTTCCCCGCCGATATCTTCTTCTTGTTATAAACGACCTCCTCCTCCTCCTCCTCGTCTTCCTCCGCGTCGTTCGTCGTCGTCGACTCGTCGTGCAGATCGCTCGGAGACATCTGCGCGGTTACCAGTTTGTAATAGTGGCCTTTCTTGTTTAAGAGTTCGGCGTGTGTGCCCCATTCGACGGCTCGGCCCTCATCGACGACGACAATCTTGTCCGCGCCGCGGATCGTCGACAGTCGATGCGCGATTATGACCGTCGTGCGCTCTTTGCTCGCCTAAAATAGAACAAGAGAACGTTTTACGCGCAGCGAAAGTCTCGAAGGAGCTTTAACCTTGTCTAAAGCGGCCTGCACTTTGGCCTCGCTGGCCGTGTCCAAAGCCGAAGTGGCCTCGTCGAGTAGAAGAATCGCGGGATCCTTCACGATGGCCCTGGCGATGGCGATTCGTTGCTTCTGGCCCCCGGACAGTTGAGCGCCACGTTCGCCGATCAACGTCTCGTACTTTTGCGGCAACATGTCGATGAACGTGTGCGCGTTCGCCTTCTTCGCCGCCTCTTCGATATCCCTCTTCGTGGCGTGAATGTTACCGTACCTTAATCGATCGATTACGATTAGTCTTGCGATCGCTAGTTAATCCTCATTGTTACCGAATGTTCTCCGCAATCGTCGCCCCGAAGAGTATCGGCTCTTGGCCGACGACGCCGATGTTCTGCCGCAACCAGTTCAAGTCCAACTCTTTCAAATCGTGGCCGTCCAACGTGACGACGCCTTCGACGGGATCGTAGAAACGTTGAATCAATTGCACGCACGTCGATTTGCCGCAACCGCTCGCGCCGACCAAGGCGACCGTCTCGCCCGGTTCGATCTCGAGGTCGAATCCTTGCAAAATCTGTTACAGAACGTTTTTGTTTTAATTTAACATCGTTAACTCCACTTCGTTTTGAAGATTGCGTTTATTACCTTAACGGCCGGCCGCGATGGATACTCGAATCGTACGCTCTTGAAGACGATGTTACCTTTAACGGCGGCCGGCTTCAGTCCGTTGCCTTTCGACGCGTTGATCACCGGCTCGTTGTCGATGACGCCGAAGACCTTCGCTGCGGCACCGCGCGCCATCCCGAAAGCTTCGATGTACGGCGACGACATGCCGAAATTCATGCTGCCCGTCATCACGCTGAAGAATACCTGAGAACGAAGAACGTCAGTCTTCTGCATTAAGCGATTCTTAAATGACTTCCACTCACGGTGACCATGTTACCGGCATCGTAAACTCTGTCATTCGGCAGCTTGTATTTGTCCTCGAGGACTAACTTGACGCCGTACCAGAAGGCCAAGGCGTACGTGCCGTAGATGAAGAACCACAAGAGGCCGAAACCGAGGCCGGAGAATAAGTAGCGCTTGATGTTATTGTCCCGCGCGTACTTTAATTGCGCCTCGTAGCGTTCGATCTCTTTACGCTCGCCGCCGAAGGAGATGACCGTTCGTATCGACGTTAAAATCTCTTCGGCGATCGTACCGGCCGATGCGTAGGCGTCGCTCTCCTTCTTCGCCAGCTTCGAAACCAACTGTCGAAGATGATTAACGTTCGATGAAGTCATGCAGAGAATTTGCGGGGTTTAATTTGCTCAAGTTACCACCGCGATGATGATCATCGAAATACTGGTGACCGGCAGCGAAATCAGACAGATCAACGCCAGTTCCCAGCCTTTGACGAGCGCCGCAATGAGACACGCGACGAACGCCGCCATGAAGTTGACGAACAGCGCCACTTTCTCGCCGAGACCGTCCTCCAGCTTGTTCAAATCGCTTCGGGGGCGTAAAAGAAATGTTTAAAAACGGGCAGTTTAGTAGAAGAAAG
Organism: Hololepta plana; assembly: GCA_963695495.1. NCBI lineage: Eukaryota > Metazoa > Arthropoda > Insecta > Coleoptera > Histeridae > Hololepta > Hololepta plana. The sequence continues at coordinate 4,734,050 of OY968840.1, read as the reverse complement.
CTCGATGACAAACTTACTCGGACATGCGGCTAGCGAAGTCGCCGGAATTGTGCACGTCGTACCAGGGAACGTCCTGATTGAGGGCCTTCTCCAAGTACAACGATCTAATTTTGTAAATCTGCAAACGGCAACGACGGTAATCGATCAGTAAACGGTTTCTCGCGCTTCTTTACCTGCCGGATGGCGCTGTAATTGTATAAGACGGTGGATAAATAGCAGAGGATCAGCATGCCGAGACCGATTAGCGAATTCCGTATGGCGAACTTTTCGAACGTGTCGTTGTGCTTCTGGTTGACGATGTCGCCCGTCAAATCGCCGAACACGATGACGTTGAGGGATTGCAAGACGCCGGTGGCCAAGGCGCAACACGTGCCGACGAACAATAAAAATTTATCCAGCTTTGTCGTGTAGCGAAACTGAAATCATTTGCATTCCGTTTTAAAATTGCGACGGTTTGTTAAATACAAAATTTAGTTTGCGAAATTTAGACTTTAGACGGATTCTTTTCTATTGCAAAACTAATTATTTTCATTTCAATTGCAGTCAATAAAAGATATACCAATTTATGGAAGGGCACCGCTGGAAATTCGTCCGGTTTCGGTGTTTCTTTGGCTTCCGGTGGAATCATATCTCTACAACGATAACGAAGATTGTTATTTAACAGATAAGTGGAGGCACGGCGCCACTATTAATATCAACACACTTACGGATCTAGAGGACTTTTCTTCTTGTTAACATTCTCAGAATCGACCGTCTCGTAGTCGACGTCGTTCTCGTTGTCCTTCATTTCGTCCGAAATCTTCTTCGGCATTATTTCTCCCTAAAAAGAACAAATAATAAAGTAACAATGCATGCACGCGAATCGATGATACACTACCAAATTACTGATAATTGCCGATAAAACTGATAAGCATTATCAGCTTTATCCGATCGCTATAATCATGCAGCACACATTCTGTTGCTATTCATATACAACAATTAACACGTGACAAAATTGCTACCAAATCGAAAATTCTGAGTTTATTCAGAATAATGTTGAGGTCTTAAGCTTTCGTTAGATTCTTAACTAACTTTTAGCAGCATGTAATCAAGATGATCTTTGCAAAAATTTAATAATAAAAACAACCGCTTACCTACAAAACACTTGCTAACCAGATTCTAATTTGCAAACTTTCCACACAAAAAATATTTAAAAATTAAAGAATAATTACATAATTTCAATAAACAGAAAAGCGCACGTTTGTATGGCACGTCAATCGCGAGATACTGAACGATATTGAAGCTATTTGTCTTGGATATGAAAAAATGATAACAAATAATTATTAATTATCATCGTCGATTACTTTACTAATTGTACGTATTAGATCAAGATCGATATTCGTTGGATAAATTCAATTTATAAGTAATCTACTCGTATCTATATCGATCCATCACCGATTATAAAAGATAAAATAGTTTTCGTCGCCTTATTCTTAAGTAATGGAACAATTGTAATTTAATATTTGTTTTTTAATTTAGAAAAACCTTTACTGATCTGTTTATTTAGCTTTTTAGTCGAAAAAAATCCAACGAGCTGCATCATTACAATGACGCAGCGGAATTCGACCGCGTTTTTATTTGAAATCTTTCCTCTTTGTTCCTAATTACTTTTCGCCTAATTTCCATTACTCAATTACAAATATACACATAATACAAACGATAACGTATCGCAAGAATATTGATCGTTTTTCTTGCGACGGTTAAGGAATTCGATCCAAACGAGAACAAATCACTTTTGCAACATTTGCAAATTGTAATACAATCCTTTCTTTTGCAACAGCTCGTTGTGCGAGCCGATCTCTTCGATGCGGCCGCGATTCACGACGCAGATGACGTCCGCATCTTTGATCGTCGTCAATCGGTGAGCGATCGTGATGCAGGTGCGATCCTTTTTCGCGTTGTCGAGCGCTTCTTGAACGATCTACAAGAAACAGAAACTAATTAATTAATTAACTTTTTAATTAAATTAACTAATCGTACCTTCTCGCTTTCGGCGTCCAAAGCGGACGTCGCCTCGTCGAGCAGCAAAACTTTCGGGTTTCGAATTAAGGCCCTCGCGATGGCCATCCGTTGCTTTTGCCCGCCGGACAATTGCGTGCCCTTCTCGCCCAGCGGCGTGTCGTAGCCCTACGAAACAAAAACAACAATCGAACGATTACAAGAGATGTTAAATTGAAATTCCCTAGCGAACCGACTTGCGGCAACGCGATCACGAAGCCGTGAATGTTGGCGCTTTTCGCCGCTTCGATAATCTCCGCCATCGTCACCGCGCGATTGTTGTCGCCGTAAGCGATGTTCTCGGCGATCGTGCGGTCGAAGAGAACCGGCTCTTGCGAGACGATGCCGAAATTCGCTCGTAACGCTTGCAACGTAACATCTTTGATGTCGGTCGCATCGAGTGCAATGCGGCCGGACGTCGGATCGTAGAATCGCTGAAGCAGCTGAACGATCGTCGATTTGCCGCAGCCGCTCGCGCCGACCAGAGCGACTGTATGCCCTTGTTCGATGTGCAAGTCCAAACCGTGCAGGACCGTCGTGGTCGGTCGCGTCGGATACGCAAACGTTACGCGCTTGTAATTAATCGTACCGTTATCCTAAAAGAAAGACGAAACAGCAAATCGCTAAGAACTGGTAGAAGAAACGATCTAAATGAACGATTAATTACCCAAACCAATTCGCGCACGTAACTCGGATTCCTAATCGACGGCACCCGATTGATGATCCGCATGATCTTCTTCGCGGCGAGCAGCCCCCTCTGGAAGTTCGGCGCGTAACCGATCGCCGTGCCCATCGACCACGAGCCGGTCACCAAAGCCTCCGTGGCCCTTTAAACACGTCAAACAAGTCACAAACGCTGGATGAACGCGATCGTCGCACGTACTTGAAAACGTTACTGTAATCGACCGTTTGATCGAGAACCAAAGTGCCGCCGTAGAATAACGAGATGCCGTACGTCACGAACATCGAGCCGCGGCACATGCCCAACGCGAAACCCTCGAAGTGGCCGTCGTTTCTCGCCTTGCGGACGTACTCTTCGAGCTTATCGTGGTACATGTCGATGAACGTTTCCTCGCAACCCAACGAAGCCACCGTTCGAATGCCGTTTATTGCTTCGACGGCTAACTAGAAAACGAATCGACGAATCGATTAAAATGCAAATGACGAAGATGTCGATGGTCACCTTCGACGAGTCCTCGAACGGTTTGTTGTGTTTCGTCGCGCTCGCCGTCAATATCTTCTGCTCCAAATAAACCGATATCAATAAGACGGGCGTGAAGCATAACGTCACCAAAGCGGTGCGCCATTCGAAAGAAACGGCGAACCCGATGGCCAAACCGAGAGTCGACGCCGCATTCAGTAACGTGCCGATCGGTTGACCGGAAGCCTAATCGCAAGAGTACAGTTAAACGCGCTTAAGACGTTTTCGCGCGCGCGACTTACGCCTTGAATGTACGCCGCGTCGGTGGACAATCGGGCGCAAAGGCCGCCGACGCCGTTCTCCTTCGCGTCGAACCAACCTTGCTCTTGGCGGAGGACGGCGCAGAACAATCGGCTGCGGATGCGTTTCGTTAGTTTCTCGCCGGCCACCGTGAACGTGTGCATTTGCACGAAGGACGCGACGCCGGCCAGTAAGCCCAAGACGAGCAAGTACAAGCAGTAGGTGTCGGTGCGGGAGCGAACGTACTCGTCGTCGGTGTGCGAGAGCACGCCGATCACCGAGCCGAAGATGACGGAGTAAATCGGTAGCGCCGCCCCGGTCGCGATCGACGACAAACAGCCGAGAGCGATGTGGAACCATTCCGGACGGTTCATACGCATCACGCTCTTCAATGCGCTCCATACGGAGTCGTCTATCGGCGATTCTTCGTTGACATCGTGCTACAAGAAGGATTCAATTAATAAGCACTTGAATTCGAAAAGAATCCTTTTAGAACCGAAGAAGAATTGTTAAACTTCAATTGAACAAGACAATTAATAGACAAAAGTTGTTGATTTTCCTTTTGGTGAAGTACCTCTTTGCGATCGACGCGGCTAAGTTTCCGTTGGGCATCGTCAGCGATTTCCTCGTCTGCGGCTGAACGATCCTCTTCGTCGTTGACGACGTCGATCTCGTTGGTTTGCCGCATCACCAGATTGTAATAGTGGTTCTTCAGGTCCATCAGGTGCGTGTGCGTGCCCTCTTCGACAACGGCGCCGTCCGCGACCACCAGAATGCGATCGGCGTCGCGGACCGTCGATAATCGATGAGCGACAATGACTGTCGTCGAATTTTTACTCGCCTAAAAGAATTGTTTTCCGTGCAAATAAATCAACTCGAAGATTCGGCAATTGCGATTGTTTCTTACGCTATCCAAAGCGGCTTGAACGATGGATTCGCTGTTCGTGTCCAAAGCCGAAGTGGCCTCGTCGAGTAGCAAGATCGTCGGCGTCTTCACGAGCGCCCTCGCGATGGCGATCCGTTGTTTCTGGCCGCCGGACAATTGGGCCCCGCGTTCGCCCACCAGCGTCTGGTAACCGTCGGGCAGGCCGATTATGAAAGAATGCGCGTTCGCCTTCTTCGCCGCCTCTTCGATCTCCGCCTGCGTCACCTTCACGTTACCGTAGCGTATGTTCTCGGCGATCGTCGTGGCGAAGAGGACCGGCTCCTGGCCGACGACCCCGATGTGCGACCGCAGCCAATTCAAGTTCAACTTCCGGACGTCCGTTCCGTCTAGCGATACCTGATTAACGGAAAGAATGAAACGGGAAGACGATCGATCGACGGATTCACTCACGCAACCGGACGTCGGATCGTAGAACCGTTGAATCAATTGGATGCACGTCGATTTACCGCAACCGCTCGCGCCGACCAAGGCGACCGTCTCGCCGGCCTTGATGCGGAAACTCAAACCTTTTAGGATCTGCAACGAGAGCGAATAGAAAGCGGAAGTCGAAGGAGTTAACCTAAAGACCTTAACGTCCGGTCGCGACGGATACTCGAATCGCACGTCGTCGAAAGCGATCTCGCCCGCGATGCGAGCGGGCGTTTGGCCGCCCGCCTTCGACGCGTTAATGTTCGGCGCCGCGTCGATCGTGCGGAATATCTTGTACGCGGCCGTTTGCGCGGCAGCGAACTTGTCGAAGTACGGCGAGCATTGACCGAAACTCCAATTCGACGAGAGCGTCGCAAAGAACACCTAGAATTAGAACTGTTAACAAACAAAGGACGGGGCGATAGAAGAATGCGATCGAAGACGATTTGAAAATGATTGTTTGAAGATCTGCGCGATGGACGCAAACATTGAGAGCAGCTTCAAATTGTCTTCAATTGATTTTCGATTGAGATAGAATATCGTACGGCGAACATGACGGACGTGTTGTAAATGGCCTCTTCCTCCGGCAAATGCCTGGACTCGAGTACCAATTTGACGCCGTACCAGAAGGACAACGCGATGGCGGCGTAAATGTTGAACCACATGACGCCGGTGGCGATGGCGGTGAAAATCGAACGTTTCATGTTATTCCTCTCGGCCGCGACCAAGTGTTTCTTGTACCGTTCGTGCTCCTTCGCTTGCCCTTCGAACGCCGTCACCGTTTTAATCGCGCCGAACACTTCTTCGGCGATGGCGCCGGCCGCGCCGTACGACTCCATCTCGTTCTTCGTGAATTTCGTCGTTATCTGCGCGGAGAAATAGATTTAATTCGATTGAGGACGAAGTTTCGATTAACGAATAGATACGCAAGTCATGAACGCCATCGAGGCGATCGATAGCGGACAAGGGACCAAACAGACGAGCGCCAATTGCCAGCCCAACGTTAAAGCGATCACGATGCCGGCGACGAACACCGAGAAGAAGTAGAGGAATATCGAGACCTTGTCGCCGATCGCCTCTTGGATTTTGATCAGGTCCCTAAGCGCGCAGAGAGGAACTAATCAAATCAAATTGACATCGATCTTTGAGCCGACTCACTCGGTTATCCTGGTGACGAAGTCGCCCGTTTGGTGCGTATCGTACCACGCAATGTCTTGATTCAACACGCTGCGGAAATAACTGGTGCGTATCTTGAAGATCTGCAAGCGATTGCAACGATCAACAATCGACGTTCTTCCTGCGGTTTCGTCCATACTCACCTGCTTCTGAGCGGTGTAATGGAATATAACGGTGGCAATGTACGTTAAGACGACGGTCAACGTGCCGAAGATCGACGAGATGATCACGTACCGCACGAGCTCCGCATAAAAGACCGTCCCCGCATCGATCCCGTCGCCGTCCATCTTCGCGGTATCGTTTCCGTTGGTTGCGTTCAGTCTTCGCATTTCGACGTCGTACGTGACGAACGCTTGTGTGACATCGCCGAAGAAGGTCATCATCAGCGGATTGCCGATGCCGACGATTATCGTCAAGATGCTGCCGATGACGAGTAACACTTTATCGGCGAACGTCGCGAATCTGTACTGAAGACGAAGAGGGCGAATGGACTTTTTTTGGTTTATAAGATATTATTTTTGGCTTACCAACTCGAAGTAACCGACTTTTTCCACGGTCGCCACATCTTTCGTCGACTTCTTCTCGTTGCTGCGAAACGCAAGAATAAAAAGCGCGGTTTTAAACGTGCGGGACGGATAGAAGTTAAAATTGCGATTGTAAATGATTTACCTGTCGGACTTGTATGTACCTTTCGAGAACAGATCGGTGAACTTCTTTTTCATCGTTCACGATTTGCCAAACGAACACGCGTGCGATTAATTATCGGTGAAGGCAAAACAATAATAAATTACGATATCGCGAAAATTTGACGTAGAAATCTTATCTGAAAACGATTCGCAATTCGTTTAATACACGACGGTTATAATTGAGATTGTAGTAGATTCGTTCGCGAAAAAATGCTTAATAAAAGTTGCCTTTTCTTTGCGAATTGTCCCATCGCAATTCGTCTAATTTAGAATTAATTTAAAAGACTTGTAATTTATGTGACGCTCACAAAAATAAAACGTTAATCAAATAGCGCATCGCTTAATAAAACCGCATTGAACATCATCCTTGAACGTTAATAACTTCGATCGATATTTTAGCGCTGGTCGATTTATTTAACATTGATTAGTTTTTGAAATTCATTCAAATGCTTCTTTTCTTTTTAATTTAGAAATATATTGTGCAAGTTACAGCAAAATGGCACGTGCCAAATATCAATTGCACATGATTAACGTTGCAATTGCACTTTGCTTAATAAACCAATATGATTCTAAACAATTGCTATTGCAAATAGTTTCTGCATATGAGATAAACTAAATGCTATAAGTGTAATATTTTAAGCTTCTTATTTAATTTCTTGCAAATATCAAATAATCGCGCGGATTATTGCTCATCCTTACTTAAACAGGTAACAATGGATGTGAATGAAGGCAACTTGAAGCTCATTATCTAAGATGAATTAAAAGTAACGCAAAAATTGTGCAAAAATCGTACCAGTGCTCGGTGATGTAAAAGATTTTTCGTAACTTTTTAATGTTCATCGTAAAATAAATGCTCAAGTAAATTTTGCACCAAATTGGCACGAACGTACACCAATGACTAAATTTTTTTTGGATCGTAAAGAAAATATAAATTACGAGCGTTTATTCGGCATATTGCACCTTATCGCAAGCGGGCACCATTAAAATCGGCATTTTATAATTAAGCAGAAATATTTACGTGCACATATTACGAATTGTTCGTATAATACAATCAGCGAGGATCAAATTAAATAAGGAAAAAAACTAGCTAAGCGAATGCGAAATGTTCGAAGCATTTTAAGGTTTAAATCGATGAAGACAAAAAAAAACAAATCGTTTTCAAATTCATGCATTTAGAATTTTCGCAAACGCGCCCGTTTTCTGCCATTTTCCTTTTAGCCTTGCGATTTATTTGCTACTCATTATTACGCAATGAAAAATTTGCAAATTGCACACTGTCATTCGCTTATCTAATGAACTAATTACTATTATTGACTTCTACTTCTGTTCCCTATCAATAATCCTTCCGACTCTTCGATTCCAGATTTACTTTTGCAACATGTGCAAATTGTAATACAATCCTTTCTTTTGCAACAGCTCGTTGTGCGAGCCGATCTCTTCGATGCGGCCGCGATTCACCACGCAGATGACGTCCGCATCTTTGATGGTCGTCAATCGGTGAGCGATCGTGATGCAGGTGCGATCCTTTTTCGCGTTGTCGAGCGCTTCTTGAACGATCTACAAGAAACAGAAACTAATTAATTAATTAACTTTTTAAATTAACTAATCGTACCTTCTCGCTTTCGGCGTCCAAAGCGGACGTCGCCTCGTCGAGCAGCAAAACTTTCGGGTTTCGAATTAAGGCCCTCGCGATGGCCATCCGTTGCTTTTGCCCGCCGGACAATTGCGTGCCCTTCTCGCCCATCGGCGTGTCGTAGCCCTACGAAAAAATAACAACAATCGAACGATTACAAGAGATGTTAAATTGAAATTCCCTAGCGAACCGACTTGCGGCAACGCGATCACGAAGCCGTGAATGTTGGCGCTTTTCGCCGCTTCGATAATCTCCGCCATCGTCACCGCGCGATTGTTGTCGCCGTAAGCGATGTTCTCGGCGATCGTGCGGTCGAAGAGAACCGGCTCTTGCGAGACGATGCCGAAATTCGCTCGTAACGCTTGCAACGTAACATCTTTGATGTCGGTCGCATCGAGTGCAATGCGGCCGGACGTCGGATCGTAGAATCGCTGAAGCAGCTGAACGATCGTCGATTTGCCGCAGCCGCTCGCGCCGACCAGAGCGATCGTTTTCCGCTGCTCGATTTCCAAGTCGATGCCGCGCAGTACCTTCCAGTTCGGTCGGTTCGGATACGCGAACGTTATCTTCGAGTAACTTATACTGCCGGTAGTCTAAAAATATTGTTTTATTGACGGCGATGAACCGCTTTCATTCGTACCCAATCCAACGGTTTCGCTGCGGCCGCATCCGTGATTAACGGCCTTCTACCGATTAGTCCGATTATTTGGCCGGCAGCTGCGATGCCCTTTTGGAAATTGGGCGCGTAAGCAATTGCCGAACCCATCGACCACGCGCTCATAACTAACGATTCCGTTACTCTGCCACGTACCCGCAAAAAAAAACTCAATTAAATTGATAAACCAAACATGCGACGACACCGACCTGAAGACATCGCCGTAATCGACCGATTGGTAAAGTACGAGCGTGCCGCCGTAGAAGAACGCGACGCCGTAGGTGAAGAACATCATGGCTCGCGCCATGCCGAGCGTCAGCCCTTGGAAGTGGCCGCCGTGTTTGCATCGATCGAAGTGTTCGCGCAGCTTGCCGGCGTATTTCGAGACGAAGACCGGCTCGCAACCGAGCGACACCACCGTCCGTATGTTGCCGATGGCCTCGACCGCTAACTAACGCACAAAGATGACGCCTAATTGTCGGTGTTTGCTAGAGACTCGAAAGCGCAACGGACCTTCGACGATTCCTCGAACGCCTCATTGCTATCGTTCCCGTTCATTATCTTCTGCTCCAGGTAGATGGTGACGAAGATCAACGGCACGAAGCAAACGGTCACCAGCGCCGTGCGCCACTCGTACCACAACGATAACGCTATCGATAAGCCGAGGGAAGCGATCGAATTCAACGCGGCACCGATCGGTTGTCCGGAGGCCTGGAGCCGAAGAAGTCGAATTAATAGGCGTCGGATTGGAATTAGTCGATGCTTACGCCTTGCACGTGTGCGGAATCGTTCGAAAGCCTCGTGCAAATCGCGCCGACGCCGTTCTCGCGCCGATCGAACCAGCCCTGTTCTTGGTCGACGACGACGCGGAACAATCGGCTGCGAACGCGCCGCGTCAACTTCTCGCCGGCCACGTTCAACGCGTGCATTTGAACGAACGACGCGACGCCGGAGATGATCCCGATGACGAGATAGTAGAGACAATTCGTCGCGATCACTCGTCGCACCAATTCGTCGTCGTCGTCGGACAATATCTGCGAAATGGCGATAAGTCGTTTTGCGTTTAGCAAAAACGCGCCGGTCTCACTTTCATAATCGACCCGAAGAAGATGGCGTAGATCGGTAGAGTGGCACCGGAGACGATCGAGGCGACGCAACCGACGACGATCAGCAATCGTTCCGGTTCGTTCATCTTGAGCACTTCGACGAGCGACTGCCACGTCGATATCGTCGGCAACGTTTCGATGGCGGACGATTTAATCTAAAACCGGGAAACTGTTACGGTTGGAAGAAATGGATGAAGTTTGCGAACGAAACCTCGACGTGATCCGCGGAGCCGACGGCTTGTGCGACCTCCTTCTTCGCCGATTCGGACTCGACGGACTCGTCCTCGACGTCGTCGCCGTGGTCCTCGAACTCCGACTCGTTCGTCTGCCGCGTCACCAGATTGTAGTAGTGGCCTTTCGCCCGCATCAGATGGTCGTGCGTGCCGTCTTCGACGACGGCGCCTTCGGATAAGACAACGATTCGATCCGCGTCGCGCACCGTCGATAATCGATGGGCGACGATAATTGTCGTCGCATCTTTACCGGCCTTTAACAAAAAATGAAATGTTAAACTTCAGTAGATTCTATTGTTAATAGAGGTTGCTTTAAGAACAGACTTCGTCTAATGCTGCTTGCACGATGGATTCGCTGTTAGTGTCCAATGCGGAAGTGGCCTCGTCCAGAAGCAAAATCGCCGGTTGGCGGATCAAAGCTCTGGCGATGGCGATCCGTTGCTTCTGGCCGCCGGACAATTGGGCACCTCGTTCGCCGATCGTCGTGCTATAACCGTCCGGCAGGTCGATTATGAAAGAATGCGCGTTCGCCTTCTTCGCCGCCTCTTCGACGTCCGATTGCGTTGCCTCTGTGTGACCGTATCGTATGTTGTCGGCGATCGTAGTGGCGAAGAGGACCGGCTCCTGGCCGACGACTCCGATGTGCGATCGTAACCAATTCAAATTTAACGATTTCACGTTGTTGCCATCGAGGAATACCTGAAACGTTAAGGGGCAATTGTTATTTTATCATAAATATATTAAATTTCTGAAGAACATAGATTAATTACCGTTCCGCCGCTTGGATCGTAGAAACGTTGAATCAATTGCACGCACGTCGATTTACCGCAACCGGAACCGCCGACCAAAGCGACCGTCTGCCCGGAGTTGAACGTCAAGTTGAGTCCATTCAGAATCTTAACATCTGGCCGCGACGGATACTCGAAGTGGACGTCGCTGAAGGTGATGTTGCCCAATATTTTCGACGGCCGCACGCCACCCTCTTTCGCAGCGTTTATGAATGGCACGTTGTCGATGACGGCGAAGATCTTGTACGCGGCCGTTTGCGCGGTAGCGAAGAGATCGAAGTACGGCGAACATTGGCCGAAACTCCAATTGGCCGAGAACGTCGCGAAACATACCTGAGGATCGACGGTTAAGGAAAACAATTCGCCGCGACTAGACTATTTGCAACGTACGGAAATCATGACGGACGTCGTGTACGTGACGTCTTCTGCGGACAAATACTTCTCGTCCAAAATTAACTTGACGCCGTACCAAAACGATAACGCCATCGACGCGTAAATGTTGAACCACAAGAAGCCGTTCGCCAACGAAATGAAAACGGACCGTTTGATGTTATTCTTTTCGGCCGCCACCAAGTGCTTATTGTACCGTTCGTGCTCTTTCTCTTTTCCATCGAACGCCACCACTGTTTTAATCGCGCCGAACACTTCTTCGGCGATCGCCCCCGCCGCACCGTACGATTCCATCTCGGATTTCGTGAACTTCGTCGAGATCTTCAAGACGAATAATGATTTAAATAAGATAACGAAGAGTGTACATATTTACCCAAGTCATGAAACCCATCGTTAGTACGGACACGGGGCAACAAATCATGCAGACCAGGGCCAATTGCCAACCCATCACCAGCGCGAACACGATCGCCGCCACGAAGACCGAGAAGTAAAAGACGAAGATGGTCACTTTCGCGCCGATACCTTCTTGAATTTTTGCCAAATCGCTAACGAAAGCAAACTGAAGTTAGAATTGAAACCACGAAGAGACGAAAATCGTTTCTTACTCTGTGATTCTAATGATGAAATCGCCCGTTTGATGCGTATCGTACCAAGCGACGTCCTGATTGAGCATACTCTCAAAATATCGAGTTCTTATTTTCATAATCTATAACATTATCATTAACAATGATTGAACCTCTTCAAGGGAAACTAAATATAATCGGTTACCTGTTTCTGTGCGGTATAATGGAAAAGAACGGTGGCCAAATAGGAGAAGAAGACGGTTAAAGTGCCCAACACGATATTGGCTATTAGTACGTCGCGAATGCCGTCGTAGAATCGCGTATCGGCCATCGTCAATTCTTCTGCGGTAATGTTAACGCGTTGCCGTTCGATGCTGTAATTGACGAAAGACTCCATCACGTCGCCGAAATATTTCATCATCAATGGATTGGCGATGCCGGCCATCAACGTGAACGCGATCCCAAGAGCGATCATCATCTTATCTGTGCACGTTGCGTATCGGTACTTTAGAAGAATGTAAAGAATTGAAATTTATTCTTCGATGGTATTTTACACGTTCGCTTACCAGTTTCAAGTAAGGGACCGTTTCGACGTCTTTCTTCTTCGAATTCCTACGAAGAAACAATGAAAAGACGAACTATGAGAGTAAAGGGATTAATAAAACTAGTTTACCTGTTTATAATCATTTTGAGAAACTAAATCGAACCGATCCTCTCGATAATTTCTATTAAATTGTTGTCTAACTTGGGCTTTTAACTTTAGTCTTGAATTAACTTTTATTAAATTGCTATTAATAAGTGACGCAAGTAACATTTCTACTGCCGATTACTTTCGCGTCCAATAACTTAAGTAAATTGTAAGTAATTATCGTGATGTACGGTGCAAAAGATAATGCTAATCATTTTGAATTATTCTCCACGATTATCCCTTGCATACGTTAATTGATGCGTAATTGCAGATTTAAGAAAAACATTTACAATCATTTGCCAAAATTCTTTTGCCGTGCAAAGTCCGCACGATGTCATAATATTCAATTGAAATCAATCGATTCGATTAAACTATTACAATATAAAAACTAGTTCTAATTGGAAATTGTGCGATATTTACGGTTGCTTTCCTATTAACACTTTAAACTTATGGTAATCTTCATATTCTTCGCCAGACGAATCTGCATCATCTTCCAATAACGATGCCATCGTTCGCACTTCTTCAACTTACAAAATCTTCAGCAAGATTAATGGAATTATCGACGATAATCAGCATTGCGTGATTTTGGAACGGCCAGTAATAGTAGACATTATACAACAATTTCAGTACAAAGTCGTATATAAACAATTATTTTAAAATTATCCCAATTTATATCATTATTAAGTTGGTTTTATTTTAAATAAACCGTATTACAAAAAACGAAGCGTTCATATTAATCCTTTTTATGTAATAAATTACATCGATACAAACAAAATATTTACAAGTTTTAAAGTCTTTCGTATAGATAGAGATAGCCGAGCTCTTTCGGCGGATTCTCTGATAGGGCGACTTTGCTATCGTTGAATATGACCCAACGGCCCTCCTTCAGTATGTGAACGACATAGTGACCGACCATAATCGACGTGCCCATATGCGATATGAAAGCCACCAATTTGTATTCTAGTTTCAAGAAGAAACAAAATTAAAAAAAAATAGATTCGTAGATTTGCGAAAATAAATAAACTCACTGCCGTCACCGTCTCTGTATTCCGGTTGAGGAGCCGGCGATGAAGACGTCGTCGAATTGTCGAGTTCGTCCTGATGCGAGAATATCCAATCGACCGCACGCTCCACTTGATTGTCGGTCGCTTTTAACGCTTTCACGGCCTGATCACGACTAAAACCCATACTCATGATCATCGGTAACGCTTCCGGATTTGGCGTGAACGACGTTAGATTCTCCGTGCCTGGTGGGACGAACGGTTCGGCAAAGTCGGAGTCGGCGATATGTTCCATCATCCATTGCGTGGCCGCTTCTAGGCCCGAATTCTGTGTGTTGAATATCGCACGTTTACCAGCTTCGACTGGAAAACCTACAAGAATAATCATTTATACTGGATTCGTAGCAAATTGTAATAATTTCGGTAGTACCCATATCGACCAGCTGAGCGAGGACGTTTTCGTCCATTACCGGAGCTGGCGGTGGACTGCCGGCGAGTTCCGGTAACGGCTCTTCTTCCGGTTGTGGCCCTGTGGCTCTCAAAGAGTTTAGATCCAATATGTCCGGCATCTCGACAGCCACGTCCAGTTTGATCGGTACCCAATCCTCGCGCAACGTGAACTTCTTCAATTGTATGAGCAAATAATCGGGGAAGGACGCCAATCGCGTTGTCCTACAATACCAATGATCGATTATTATAGTTAATAATTCTATTATTTACACAAACGTCTTACTTTCTCGCCGTCGTCTTCCGTTTCAACGCAGTACTATAATATTGTTCGACGATTTCCGATTGCGAGAAGGCTTCCAGGCAAGAGAACAATTTAATTCGTGGCCGAACCAAACTGTCCGGCTCGAGTTTCCTTCCATTTGCTTCTGCTTCCAATTTCCTCGCCTCGTACGCGGCTACCTCTTCCTTGTTGACTGCTGCTTCTAACGGTATGTTCAACGAGAAAACGGTTTCCGCACGATTCGTGTATTTCACCTTTTTGCTCTCGCTACACTGTACTCGATCCTCGAGCTTAAATTTGAAACTGTCGCCGGGATTTACATCGTTACGGCTCGTCCTCTCGACCAAGTTAAGTATGTGCGAGAAGAATTCTTGTGCGTCTTGTTGCTTCTTTGTCGAAAACTCCGGATGCCCTTTACCGACCAACGTTTTAAACATTTGCGGTGAGATTCCTTGTTCTTCTGGCGTCTCTTTCATCGGCGGGATGGAGTATTTACCAGAGAGCAATCCGATTCCAAGTTTTGCCCTAAAACATTTAAACGGATTGAAATGAAAACGTAAGCGAGAATCTTAATTGCTATTTACATTTGTACGTTGAAATCTTCGGCGTAATCCCCGTTGGCGTTGCGAAAGATGCGTTCTGCTTCATTGACGTATTTGTCAACGAATTCCGGTATGACGAAGAGCGTTTGCATCACGCTGTTCAAGTAGCAAGTGTTGCCCAGATTGATCATCCCGGTATAGCCTGGTCCGTAGATTGGTTTCAAACTGCCGCCGCTCTCTTGCAAAGCGGCCCATTCCTGTTTCTGATTGAGTTCCAGTTCGAGTTCGATCATTGACTTTTCGGTTTTCTCCATATTCGCAATGTTTATACCTTGAAATAGAGCAGTTTGTTATTTCAGTAATTCGGCAATTGATTTAATCATGTACCCCAATGTGCCAAATGTTCAATGAGCTTGGAATCCTCGACGAGATAATCCTCGGCGTAACTGTGCACGTCGGCTTTGCCCTCTTTCGTTATGGTGCCCAATTTAACAGCCAAAGGATACCCGGTTTCGCTGTAATGCTCTAGAGCGTGATTGTTGCCACCGGATCCGTCGAAGAAGCGTCTTCCGCATAATATTGAACCGTCCGTTAAATTCAACCACAAGTTTTCCATTTTATCGCATTTCTCGCACTGCCATCCCGACGGTGGTATACGCTTGCCGTTTTCCAATTGGACCAAACTATTGGTATATTTACTTTCCATTTTAACCTCGCCATCCCATGTTCCGGCCAACGCCTCGATTTCGGCCAGTTTACTAGCCGATTGCATCTCCAATACCGTAGCGACCGATCTGATGACCTAAGAATTGCGTAATACAATGTTCTTGCAAATGTAAAATTGTTTGGCATTTTTAATACAATTTCTGGTAGTTCAGCATTGGGCCATGGTATGCTTGTGTGGCTTGGCAATATGACAATATGGTAGATGTCTTCATACTCATATTTTTTCTTGCCAGATTCTGGATTGAAGCCACCTTCAACACCGATTGCCAGCCTGGTAATCTTCTTTTCGGGACCATCGCCCTGTGGTGGTGAAGAGACCTATTTATAAATTTATCAATCATGAATCTGCCCTGACCTCTATCTAATCTAACATGCGTCTTGTTGTTATAAAATTAGATTCATACCTCATGTCGTCTTCTAACATGATGCAAAAACACTGAGTCGCCAGTTTTCTTATGATAGAAATCGACGAATTCGCGGCCGAATCCATAGAAAGTCGTAAGGCTTATGTAGAGACCAGTTTCGGTTTCCTACAACATAAATGAACGAATGACTTCCTCAAGAACTGTATAACCTATTTAATATAAGTTTATGACTTACGGGATTATCGAACGAGAGAAGGCATTCGTCTTTGTACACTTTATCACTCGCTGATGGCACCTTTATCTGGTTCAGGTGAGGCATTAACAGATCCATGTTTTGCAATTAATAAAACAATCTCAATTTTATCAGTTACAAGAAATTTTCAAACACCGGCTGCATCAAAAAAACAATTGTCATTCGCAAAGATATTATACTTCATTCGCGTTATTAATGGATATTAGCTGCAGATAGTTGTGTGACCAACTTCATTCCAGTGTTATTGGTTGCTGACTATTGGCGATCTTCGGCCTTGTTTTTCAAACATTTTATTGCGGTTTGAAAAGTTTGTATTTGAAGATAAGAATTCTTGAGACAGTTAAACCAAATGTAATTGCATTATACGTAATACACTTAGTGATTATTATGCAATGGAATTGGATTAAGCGAAAAAATGATCGCTGGAAAAAAGCCATTAACTGGATAATGATTAACGTAATTACGTTTACCGAGAGATCTATATCCTTTTTATAAATTATTTCTGCATTAAACATCGGATGGTAGATAACGGGCGGATATACGGAAGGACAATTTCAAATAGAATGTAGAATACAAAAATGATGAAACATTCAATTTGAGGTGCATTTACAAAAGAATTTTCCAACAGGTCGCATTTATATGGTGCACAATTTAATCATGTCTTTAGCAGCGGCTGCAGCCACACTCGGCTTCATTGTTGCGTCTACTGTGCTTGTTGCAATGAGTAAGTTGCTTAAACTTGTTAATGTTATCTCGTTGTAAAAAATTGAAATTCTTATGCTTTGTTCTAGTTGTTAATAACGAGAATGACACGAAGGCGAGTAATGCAATTGCCACGAACGGTTCGAATGAGACCAATAACATTCTGAATCCTCGAGGACCGAAAGTGCAATTTATCCTATTCACTAGGTGCCTTAAATCGATGTTCACATTTGCAAACTATCGAAGTAACAACATTTCCCAATTTTAGACCGAACAATCCGTATCATTTGATGACCGGCGATTTTAAACGATTCGAAAACTCGGAATTCGACAGCAACAACCCGACAAAGATCATCATACACGGCTACTTGAGCAGCGTGAACGACGATGTGTTTTACCTTAACAAGAATGGTAAATGATGAAAGCACATGAACGGATGAAATTCAAATCGGTCTCGTTTTAGCTTATTTCCAACGCGGTAACTTCAACGTTATCGCAATGGATTGGTCGGCCTTATGCAAATTCGAGTACTTCACGGCCATCAAAGGGGCCCAATTGGCGGCGAACGCGCTAACAAACTTCTTGGAGTTTCTCAATCGCCTCGGCGTCCGGTACGAGGACATCCATCTAATCGGACACAGTTTGGGCGCGCACGTCGCCGGAATGGCTTCGGATATCATTAAGGAAGACCGAATCGCAAGGATTACTGGTAACTAGCTACGATTTATGCTGTTGTTTAAAACAGAGGAATATTCTTTTTTAGGTTTAGATCCAGCCGGACCCGGTTACAACGACGTACCGCCCAACTTGCGATTAGACGCCGGCGACGCTGTTTTAGTCGACGCCATACACACGTACATGCAAGTGTTGAGCTTATCGCGACCGGTCGGCCACGTGGATTTCTATCCGAACGGCGGCCGCTTTCAGCCCGGATGCCCGGAGTTTTACGATATTTGTACGGTTAACGAAGCAGCTCGAGGGCTTCCTCTTTAACCGAATGCTCCCATTTCTCGTAGGGAAAGTGCCGGAGAGTATAAATTGCAATCACGGCAGGGCGTACGTGTACTTTGCGGAATCCGTTGCGAATCCTCGCGCCTTTAAAGCGCAAAGTTGCGCCACGGTGCAAGAAGCCATCGACAGTCGATGCTTCGAGGAGAGCGACGTATATATGGGTCAAGCGGAAACGTATCAGTGAGTGATTGCAATTGAAATCACGTTTTAAAATGCTATTTCGAAATCGTTTAATTGTCGATCTGTTTTTAGGAACGGTTTGTATTACGTTAAAACTAACGCCAATCCGCCGTTCTCGATGACCTAAAGCTTGACCAAATATTGTCAGTCTCAATTTGTAGCCGTCGCTTCTGTTAATCATTAAAGTGACGGTTTTTAAGTGTTACTCGAATATTTATTCAGCAGTTTCAACACGTCTTTGTACAAGATTTCGGTGACGTTCTTCCTGATTATAAAGTCCAAATGATTGAAGTCTGGAATGTCGATACGTCGTTCGTACACGACGTTACGTAACATCCGCTTGTCTTCCACTATATCCTTTAAGAAAAATCCTTAATTTTTAGAAACCAAACGTAAAGAAGAACATCTCTCATACCTTGGTGCAAGTGAAAATGTCGCTGTAAGCGTAGAAAAGCGCCGTCGGCGCCGTAATCCGGGTCACGTCGTATTCGGGCGGTTCGCGCGTTCCGTACCGCAACAAATTCTCCGCCTCGCCGTAATTAAACTGCCTGAAACGACCTGCAGAGTTTACAGTGACAACGGAAAATGGAGATGCGAATTTTTGCTCTTTTTTGTTTCGCATTCAATCAACCTGTGTTAATTAATTGCGCCAAATGGTACAATTGCTTGCCCGACACGCCTTCCAGCATCAGTTTAATCGCATCTTCTGGTGGCAGTTGCGAGTTCTATCAATCAATTTCACCCGAAAAGAAAGGCAATTAGGTTTTAGACGAAAAATTGGTATCGATTGGCGTTAAACCTTCAAATATGTTTCGTAGTTGTAATCGTTTTGCAAGAGGAAGAATCGGCAAATTTGCACGAACGTCTGATTCTTGCATATTAAATTGACGAAGTCGGCGACGGATTTCTGCGAGATTAAGATGCCGTTGACGCCCAACGAATTGATCACCGCCTGGAATAAAATTCAAAGCCCGATTGTACCGCATCGATCGATTTTGCACGCAATCCAACTCACGCGTATCTTCATGATGTTGGCGGCGGCCCATCGCAAACCGGGATGTTCTAAATGCTTCAAGCTGAGTATCGGCGATAACGCGACCATCATTTGGACGCGCGCGTTCATCTCCGGCCGCTCGGACATCATAGCGAAGAAGTCGATCGTACCCTGCGAATGACCGACGTAAAACAGTTTCTCCCTGTCGGTGAGCGACAAGACGAAATCGATCATCGTCGGTAGATCGTGGACGGCGATCTCGTGGAATCTAATTTCGCAAAGACATTAAACCAAACCTTCTTTTTCTTATTGTAGATCGTCATCTTCGATAACTCACGAAAAGTCCCAATATTTCGACTTGAAGTCGGTCGCGTTATAGGCGAAGTGTTTCGACGAGTAACGATTACCACGGCTATTGCCCAGCCACACGTCGTACCCGTTGTCGGCGAGTAGAAAGGCCAAATTGTCCGGACAAATGACGTAACAGTAAGCGGAACTCTGGAGGCCGTGCATCAGGAACACCGGCTCGCTTTTACCGTCGCGTTTATCGTGTTTTATACGATACACATTCAGCATGTAACCGTCGTCGGTGATGACCGTGTGCACTTCTAATGGATAGCCGGCACTTCGAACGCGCTCGACCTGGAGGAGAGATTATCCACGAATTAAACGGTGGAATCGCGCGAATTGAGCGAGGATTACGATCTGATTGTCCATCGATGTCGCATATTTAAACGTAATGATGGTAATCAACAAGTTGAGCGCTAACATTCGGCACTTTTTTGGATTCGTTTAAAAGTTACGTAGCGTTTCGATTGGACTTGTTGCTGCTACTAAACCGAATCGCACGGGCGACGGTTTTATATTGGCGATTCGCAAGGCTGATTCGCATAATTGCCCGGGATGCGCGTGCATATATTATCCTTTATTTATCAACGATTGATTAGTTTAGAGAAGTTAATTTGAACATTGGGCTTTAAATTCCAAGTCATTTTGCCTCGAAATTCGAATTGCTTGCTCGGAAATAATGAATGAAACGCAGTTTTACACTCGTGAATGACTTTTTATTGAAAACATATTGCAATTCTCTTCTCAGCTATCTTGAATTAATAATTATGAGATGATCCATTTATAAGATTTGCATAATCATATTCGTTCCATAATTAAAACTTAAAAAACAATCACAACCGATGTAAATATAATTTATACGTTACAGTTTTTAAAATCTTAAATTACATATTAATATTAATCAATATTCTTCATTCAAGTTTTATTTGCTCGCTTGCTGAAAACTTAATAGTCAATCCATTGAATCTAATATATATTTGCATAATATAATGTGATCAATTAACGCTCTTTTTCTCTCCGGTTATACAATAACATTAACAACAACAGAAATTCTCCCCATCGATAAAATTTGATCATTGAAAACGAATTAAATTAAGCGATTTAACAATTTAAATTAGTTTCTTTAGCGATTTTCAATAACAAAACGCAATACCTAACACGAGATAATAGTATTTTTTTCTTTGTATCACATTTGGAACTATTTAACGATATAATGATAAGGTTTAGTTATTTAGGTACATTTCATCTTTTCGCTTTTATAAATAAATTGGAATCAATCAACAACAATTAAAAAATTAATCAATTAATTCATCTTGATCATCATCGTCGTATTGCTTCCGAAATTCGAAATTGAGTTATTTTGCACGCGGCTACTTTGCGTTCCATCAATCTTATATAATCGCAAAACAATAATGAAAACAGTTAATGAGTGTAATAATGCATTCTTTACAACAAAATGAAAATTAATCTAATAATCATAATGCAAGAACACGCACATATTTTTTTGTATTATTTGTTAATGTACATTTAAAGTTAATACTCTTTCCAATTGTTCCTTTTTTGGGTTGTTCGGTTAGTTTCAGTACGTATTTCATTTGTATAAATTCTTTAGAATCGATCAGAACGTTTGCTTGATGCTTCAATTTCCAGTTACAACCATCTAATCATACATCTAAAAATCTATCCAAACTTTCTATTGTTTGGAGAAGAATATTCTAGACGATTTATTTTTACAGAAACGAAAGTTTGAAATAGATTCCTTTATACAAATATAAGAACTGATTGATTTAGTTTTTGGTTTATTTACTTTCTTTTAATAATTTGCCTTCTAAATATTTAAGCGTAATTAATTTTATATAATACATTCATTTGATGGCATTCTTCCTCGCTAATTCTACCATTTGTTTCCTTTTTCGCACGCAGGAAGACCGAGTCTTAATTTTTCCATGATATTTTATACAACAGCGTTCATTAATTTTACGTGCACATCTCTCGTGCAAAATGATTGAATTCACAACGTTACGCTTATTTAATTTGCTCGCTTCGCTTAAATATTATTTACAATGAATTAGCAATGATTTGTTTTGCTTGAATCTTTGCTCGTTTGCTCATAAACATTTTTGGTGCTACAATTATCTTAATTACAAATCTACGTTTGGTATTTAGATATTTAAAAGGATTAATTAATTGTTGATTTGTTTGCGTTCTTTGCGAAAATATACCCGAGTAATTAATCAAAATGTAAATATAATTTGGTTGATTATTCGCAAAAATATCGATTTGAATTCTACATTAATGCTAACATGAAATCTAACGATTTCGCGTCCAGTAAATGATTATAAAATAAATATTAAAAACAAAAAATACTGAACTTAATCTAACGTACAACAATTTGATAACGAAGCGTCATTTACAAAGGAATGTGTGACTAATTAATTAATAAAGCTAATGGAAGTAGTAAGTAAGAAGAAAGAATTCTCATTAATTAAACATGGACATTAATCCTTCAGTTTCTAACAATTAACTCTTCCACGTGTATTAGATGGTCTACCATACAAAGCGTCATCGAATAATCTGTTGTTCCTTCCTCTTTTTTAGGAACTGGCTAAACAACATCTACATCATGAGCCGAACTCAAAGTTCTTTGTTATTTTGCATAATAACAATTAAAATGCTTAGTTTTACAAAAATATATGAATACCATCTTAATCTTATAATATATATATATATATATATATATATATATATATATATATATATATACGCAACTTCTTCTATCTAATTTAAACCTCGTGATCTCCACCAGCCCTTGATCCTCCAACAAACAATAACTCTTCGTTCCTTCTACAAATTAAACCTTCTTCACTAACGTCTTCTTTTTTTGTTCGTTCAACTTATAGTCATCCGGTCGAATGGTTGCCGATGGTCGTTAACGTGGGTCGCGGTATTTGAAATCTTCGTGTACTGAACGTCCGCTCCAGCGGGTTCTCCTCGTTACCTATCGGATACGACGTCGTCCTCTTTGCCGAACGACTAGTAAAGAGAAAAATACCGAGATTAATTAACATCGATTCGGTGCAAAACGAAACTGTCAACGACAAGCCAAACAGGTAATCGATCGCTTAATTAGTTTATGTTAATTAATTAGCATTTCTTTTAGTGTTTAAGTGAAGTTTAATGGTGTTA
Source organism: Hololepta plana (assembly GCA_963695495.1). Classification (NCBI taxonomy): domain Eukaryota; kingdom Metazoa; phylum Arthropoda; class Insecta; order Coleoptera; family Histeridae; genus Hololepta; species Hololepta plana. The sequence goes on along the minus strand of OY968840.1, from coordinate 4,711,262 downwards.
AGTGTGCGGAAAAACAAACTAGGATTGCGGTGCGCAAAATGGCCTGCGAGCGAAAAATATCGTGATCAATTGAAGGAACGTTGAAATTACCGCGAGCTATTTCGATTGAACCGACATATAATCGTAATTAGATGCACGTGTACGTTGATGAATATAATCGAATCTAAGTTAATGTTTAAACAATATGTTATATGAGCAAATGGCAAACCAGCTAGTTTAATTAAATTGCAACAATTTAATATTCAACCGTGTTCTGCGGTATAATAGTTTATTATTCGCGAAATAATTACATTAATTCCGCATACACGAGGCCTATTTAATTATGATGAAGTAATACACGTTTTGGAATCGTACAAGAAAACATTTTCATTATTTAGCTTCCTTTTTAATAACTTTTTGTATTTAACTTTGATCTACTTTAATTGATCGCATGCGATTTGTTGGACAAACTTTACATCACGATAGCCAATGCACCAATTGCAAAAAGCATCATCCAGCGGTGCGCTGTTTGTTTTTGGCTTAATTGCAAATTAACATGTAAAGGGATACAAATGATATGAATGTGCGAACGAAAAATTAATTAGGTGCAGTGCATCCATCCTTGGTTCTTTTTGTGGTCACTTTTGGTCTTTTTTTTGCAATAATTACCGTCATATTTTATGGGCATTTTAATCTATACTCGCTACACGTGACTAATGTAAACCTTTCGCTTTAGAAAGCCGCTGTTACGGCCAGGCGACGATATTCCCTTATCGTAACTGAAACAGTTTCTTCAAGTTACTAAACATGCACGAACAATAAATTCATGCGAGATTATCGCCAAAATCATTATCAAGATACACCGACCGATCCTAGAAGAAGAAACGATCAAATTGTACGGCGACAACGTAAAGAGGCGTCGTTTAACGTTTCAATTCAATAGTACGAGCTAAAATCTAATCTTTTAATCGTTAGCTCTTGTCTAGCATTTAACGGCATCGTTTGTTCGTTCCAGGTAAAAGAAACAATCACCTTCGTCTACGCGAACCCGGCTGACCCGGCAGACCGAAGTAACCGCGTGGTATCACCATGCGCGCGTTCCCTTGCGCGGGCCGCGAACCGCCGTGCGCCATCAACGTCGCCAGATGGGCGGCGTAGCCGTCGATGAGGATCGTCGCCTGCGAGTGCTGCTTCTTCGACGCTTTGCCAACGATGAAGATCTGCTTCGGTTTCAATCCGATCGACGTATAAACGCTGATGTCTTTACTGCTGCCGTATGCGGAATGTATGATGACGCCGTGATTCTGAAAGGTTTCCGTTCGTTAATTAACGCCCCCCGCAAGAAGGCGAAAGCCTGTTCCCGTTCTTTCTTTGTCGTTGTAACAGTACCTGTATGAGATTGTTCAAGTAAGCGGCTTTGTGGCCCAACGGGTCCGTCGATAGGCCGTCGGCGAAGGAGACCAATCCGTGCGGGAAATTGTGCTGCGAGAGCCACGAGACGACGCGATGATGCTGCATGTCCGGGCGACCGGTCGTGTACACGATCAAATAGCCGAGCTCCTGCCAATGACGGACGACGTCGACGGCGCCGGCCCGCACTTTCGGATCGCGTCCGGTCACCGACATGCTCGCGGTGAACGAGCCGTCGATGCTGAAGACGACGGATTCGGTGCGCGGCGGCACGACGGCGAGGAAGAAGTCGACGGCCGTGTGGTCGCCGCGCACGATCATCTTGATCGGATAGAGGCCGTAGCCGAGCGTCTTGTCGTCCGGTATGCGATGGGTGACGCGGCCCGTCTTGTCCGTCACCTCCGTCGCCAAGTGCGTCCACTCGCCCGCGTTCACGTCGCGCATCACGTGCACGTCGACCTTCTCGCCGGCCAGCGTTATCATGTCCAACGGGCCGTACATGAACCGTGCGATCAGCGTTTGTGGCGCGCCTTCTTTCACGATCACGTCGTTCGCACGATGATTCGCCGCAACGTTCTAACGAGCAACAACAAGATGCATCTTATGTTAAATGGCCGAAGGCGAGTTACCTTCAGTTTGACGCTGGTCCGTTTTCGTATCCATTTCTCGCGCGGTTGCCCCGGTCGGAACGTCGGTTCGCGATCGTCGTCGTTGCCCGAGAGCGGCAACGCGTCGAAATGACCGACCTGCCGCAAGACGAACGCGATGACGTCGTAGCTCTCCCAGTAGCTGGCGTGGAAGAGATGCGGCAACGCGTTGGCGGGGAAATTCGACAGACCTTCCGGACAGTACAACGCGTAATCCATGCGTTTGCCGCCCCACCATTTCTGTTGCACTGCGTTTGGAAAGCGTAAAAATCGAATTAGAAACCGAGGAGACGATGCGATAGGTGAAGTAGACGCGAGTAACAAACGCGTGGGGAACAATTTCCGTTCGTGTCAACTCACAGGCGTTAATAGCCTGCAACGGTATGTTGTCGATTAATCCGGAAACGGTGCTCTGTATGGAGACTTCGGACAATCGTCGCGGTTGCGCCACGTCGCTGAACATTTGCGGATTGCTCTGCAGTATCTCGACTACGGGGGCGGTTTAAATGAACGGATGGATTATGGGCGAAAGAAGAGAAAGAAGAGCCGTATTAGTACAGAGAAGAAGAAACTATTAGTACGGTTTGAAAACCCAAACTAATGAAGCCGTCATTTCGATCACTTACGCAGATGGTACGGTTGTCCGTTGCCGAGCGGATACTTCGCGTATCGCGCGACGTTCACCGGCGGCAAGATCGAGAATCGCGCCGACAGCAACGGTTCTAAACGCGATGCGACCGGATCGGTCGGATGGAACAGATTGTAGACTTGTACGCAATTTGGACGGGGAATGATACCTTTAAAACGAACAATTTCTCTTTTTCGGTCATCCGAGAAAGTTATTCAAGTATTGCGCAAAAGATGCGTTGCTCACCGTGTTTCTCGTCGTTCGTGGAGAGTTTCCTGAACGCTAACACGAGAGCCAGAGGACTGCCGAACATGAAGAACTCGGTGACGTCGAAATCGAATTTCGCCTGCCCCGATTGCTCGCTCGTCGACGAGGATCGGCGCCGCGGCGACGGTGCCGTCAAATGACCGGTATCGTTTACGTGAAGGTCATCTAGAAAGATGCAGCCCGGTGAATAGCATTCTTCAAACGATCGCTTCTTTACCTTTATGCAGATTGGATTCGGTGTCGAGGATGCTGTTCTCGCTGCCGTGCCTCGACTGATAGCGAATGTTCCTGCACAGACCGTCGTACGCCAATAGCGAGCCCATGGAGTCGGAGACGATGCAAATTTGCCCGGCGAAACCCTGACCCTCTTCGGACTTTAAGAACTCTACGGGAAGGAGCAAACAGAAAGCGCGTCGTACAAACTAAATCGATTCGATTTACCGTGATAGGCCACGTTGGCGCTATTGACCGTCTTCGAGACGGCGTCGTGATAGTCGGGGTTGGCCGTTGCCAATAGCGGAATCGCGCCGATCGGTATCGAGTCGTGCGTCACCTGCGGCGTATCGATCGTGCACGACGGCGACACGTCGAAACTGTACGGGCTCAAGCTGGACAAGATGCCCAATCCCTCGGTGCACAACGGCGGGCACGACACCAGTTTGACGGCAATGTGACCGACGAGCGTCGGATAATGTTGTCGCATGACCGATTCGAACGCGCCGCGGAACGTCGTCACGTCCGATTTCTTGGCCGTCATGTCGACGTTCGCGTCGAGTATGCTGCCGGCGTGGAAGACGAGCAACAGGACGGTCGTCTTGCACGAGAGCTGCGTCTGCGACGTGTTCGGCGAGTCCGGGCACGTCGCGTCCAACGAACTGACCTTGCCGCGTTGCGTCGCGAGCGCCGTGCGCGTACCGCGTTCGCTTGCGACGCGTTGGAGGAACGCCGGCGAGAATATACTGTCGTCTGCATTAACAGCAATCAGAAACGAAACGGTTAGTAAATGGAGATTTGCTGGAAAACTCGAGTAACGATACCGTTTTGTTCGGTTGCAGTCGTCGGCGACGACGTTTCGCCATCTTCTTCGGCCAGCAGGTCCAACGAACTCCATTTGGCCAGCGACGCCGACTGCGTGTCTGAAACGAATCCGACACAGATCACTCTCTGTCTCTGCGATTCATTGTTGGATTCGATACCTTGACAATCGAAGAATTCGTCCTCGGACCCGGAATCCGATTCCCTCGCCAAGCTCTCGATCGGTCGCTGCAGATCGAAACTCTTGATCGACGAGCTGCTCGGCGAATGGACGCCGCGCGGTTGATGCCAACTGTCATCGTGTTTACTGCTGCAAGAAACCGGATTTTATCAAAGATTCAAGTTCTTAAGGAAAAGAGAATTTCCGCTCGCAGAAGATCGCTTTCGATACCTGTTCAGCGTGTCGTTCTCGTCGGCGGACAGTTCGCCGTCGGAAATTTGACCGGTTTGAATGGTCGGTATAGACGTCGACGCGGGTTTCGTCGTCGAGCCGGTATCGTCGCGCACCTCGATGCTAACGAACGACGCCGCGATCGTCTTGGTCGCCTCCTGGTCGTTCGTCGTCGAGCTCAAATTGTTGTCCTCGTCTGCAAACGTGAAATTCCTCGTTACGTTTCGCCTCGTCGCACGTAGACGTTCACCTAAATCGTCCTCCTGGTCCGTCGGTCCGGTCATCTTCTTCTTCAACGCCAATTGCGTTTGCCGCTCGATCTCGCGGATGTCCTCCATCGTCAGACCGTGCCATTCGTCCTGCCACGCCCACGCTTGCCGGTGCGCCCGCAACATCGTCCGTCGTAACGCTACGGAACAAGAACGACTCGAGTGAGAAAATGTTGTTCCCGCTCGACGACGGCTCTCTCACCGATATCGTGAATGTACTTCTCGATCTTCGTCTGCATGCCCCAGTATTTGAACTCGACGCGGCACAATTTGTACGCGCACATCAGCGCCGCACCGGTCGACGTCGGTTGCGACTTGCCGCGCACCTGGTGGCGCGAGAACGATCGTTAGAAAGGGCGCGGATAACTTTCAATGTGCGTACCTCGTTCCAATAGTCCTCGAGCCACGTCTCGTTCAGCGGCCCCCTGGCGGTCTTCTCAGAGCGGTACAATTTCGGATCCTCGTCGCGCACGTAGTCGCCTCCGTACAATTGATCCTTCACCACGTCGATCACGTCTTAAACGTACAAAAAGCCGTTATATAGTTTCTAGATTAGCGCTTGAATCGTTTCGCGATGTTTACCGACGATGCGATTCCGCAAGTCGCTGCCGGCGAGGTTGAAGACGTTCTCTTGATGGCCGTTGTCGCCGTAGTAGTACGTCTCGATCTCCAGCGAGAACTTCTCGACGAACGGACACGTGTACCGCGTCTTCGTGTACGGATAGGAGTTCCACGCCTCCTCCTCGACGATCAGCGCCGCTTTCGGCAATATGCTCTTCAGCCATCCTTAAAAGCGTTTCTTCCGGTGAGCGTTTAAGCGAGCTTCAATCGGCGGTTTTACCTGGTAAATGGCTGCCGACGTGGTAGATCTTCCGCGTGTACTGCCCTTTGCCGTTCGGTCCGTTCTCGTACGGTTCGTTGATGATGATCTCCACGCCGCTGCCGGCGCCGCTGCTCTCTTCGCGGCTCTTTTTCTGCGGAAGAAAAAAGATCGCAAAACGATTTGTTAAAGGTATTTTTGCGAATTAATGTAGCGCGACGTGAATGCGACGCGTTCGCTCATCCGTGGATGATAATCCGCGACATCCTTTGACCTTTAGCACGTGCAATTCGTAGGAGGGACGCAATTTCTATGCGATTTAATTCGCAAACGAAATTGCGATTAAAGTGTTAAAGGGCGAACGTTAAGGCGACGAAGGAATTAATTGAAATGACTTACGGCGATCATATAAAGTTGAGCGATCCGGTATTCCTCGACGGTCAGCGGCAACGGGATCCGATACTCTTTGATGAGCATTATCTCGTTATGTATCAGTCGTTATGATGATTAGAATCCGGCGCTTTCATGCTAGAAGACAAGCAACTATCGCAATTAATGGAATTATTCGCAATTGCTTTTGCGATTAATAAAAAAAAACACACACACACACACATTCGCGGTCGGGAAAACGCCTCTTATTTTCTCCCGCTCATTGTTCATTGTCCATCGACGGAAACAGCAACAATAACATAAACACAATCTTATCGAACCACCATTTAACGTCCGGTTGTTGAGTCGATTGCTTGGTTTCGAATCATTTTCCGAATAATCGATTATTGTTGGCGTGACTTTTCCTCGTCGAAAAAGCGGAGAGAATAAGTTCTCTTTTCAAAGGCGAGAAAAGCGGATCTAAACGAATGCCATCGTCATCGTCGCCTCGACCGCATCCCTCCCGTTGGACTACACTGTGTCACCGGGGGACCGGGCGAAAAAGATTCGACGCGTTTCTCTTAATAACCGACGACGACGACGACTGCCGATCGACGTCGACGCCGTTTATTGATCAACGCCGCGGCCATCATTACGCTTTCGGACTTTATATCGCGCGACTACTCCACGACGATTATTAGCAGAGAAAAACGTTTTGCCCCTCAAGAAAAAAGACGGGCGATTTGAATAATTTGCGAATTAGTTGCATTGCGGTCGAAAGCCGCTTATTGGCGTTCAAAAAACGCGGGCAAAAAGATGAAGAAAGACGCTCTAATTAGCAACGCTTTTTTGCGCTTTCGACGCTTCGTTTGTTTTGTTTTTTTTTTAATCCGCATGACGCAGGTTAATTAAAATGATAGGGATGTTTTTCTTCCTCCTTTTTTGGTTTTGCGTGTTTGCGATAATTAACGCGGAAGGCCAACAACTTAAGGTGGCCGCAACAAAAACTTAACGGTCGCTAATTATCGCACGTAATTAGCAAATTAAATATTTAAATGCGCGAGGAAAGTGCAAACAAAAAAGAACGGATCGATCGTTGCATTGAAGGCAAAACGTGGATACCTCGACTTTGCAAACTTTTCGCAAACTGATTTTATTATCGATGACGATCGTTCGCGAATATTTCAATCTATCGTTGTGTTTGCAGATGATGTTGATGGCGATGCCGCTCTTTCTTTTCAATCGGCGTATCGAGCCCGGAAATTGTGGCACGGCAGCTTAACGAAAAAAAAAAGAGGAGTTCGGGGATAGTCGTCGCGCTTTGTTTGGAGCAGCAGCAGCAGCAGCAGCAGGAATTGAATAAACCCCGGGGATGTCGGCCGGTTTAAATGTCAAAGGTGAACGAAGACGCTGCTGCTGCGTTCGAATCGAATCTTCTTGCATCACGAACATTTCATTTGAATTTATAACGTGGCAATTCTTTCAAAAGGCAAATAATATCAATGTTACGTTGGAGAAACGCGTTTTAATCGTTTGGCCTTTAGATCCTGCAAATCCATCAATTTATCTTTGTTGATTCTTTAACTACGTTAAAGCGGTTTTCATTGATTTCGCATCGAAAGAAGCCCGCGTAAAAGGCGATTTCCCGTTTCGATTTGTTTATTGCTAAGAGGAATTATCTTCGCGTGGAACGTTTGTACGGATTCGTATTACATTCCCCGTGCGAGTCTTTTGCCTCTTTGTTTGCCTCTCTCTTTGCTCGCATTTCAACGAGGGAAAACTTGCGAAAAAGATCGAATTCGTGTAGCGATTATAATTATTAAATCGAACGTTATTCGTTTTAATGCGTATGGAAATTTATTACGCAATATTTTAACGATTTCCAATCATTTTTATGCGTTCAAATGTACGAAAATAAATCATAATAAAACGCGCTTGAAATTAAAAGGTTTTTGCGTTCAAAGAAAAACCGTTAAAAACCAAGGAACTTGCTGGAAACTCATTCGAAATTAGTTGCTTTATTTTGATGAGGTTTCAAATTTAATTTAACTGCTCGTTCTCGTGGGTTTTCAGCTGCTCTTTTGTATGTTTGTCCAGATCGAGCGCCGATAATTTACATTTAGTTCATTAAACATATTGATTCAGATGTGTGTGTACAAAAGCATCTGGGAAACATTCTAAAATTAATAATAATCAAACAGCATCTAGCTCTTAAATTTTTCTAAAAGCAATTTAATAGTACAGCAGAAAAACATGAACATAATCAAAATATTTATGTAAACGGTTTTCAAACTCTACACTTCCTGGCTTGAATCCAACTTAATTTATGTTACTTAATTATTATTTTGGCAAAAAGATTAACAATCAGTGAATGAAGTATTTTAATTAATGCTACAATGTAAAACAAAACTGTTTGTTGTTTTTAACGTCCCATGTTGTTTTTTAAATTGATATGTTTGTCGTTTCACCCGGGAAAACATGTTAATTAGCGTGTTCAAAGGTGTCTCATTCCAAAGTTTAATTACTCAATCAGCCTTGATTATTAAAGGGTTCTTTTTCTAAACGAACATACAGCATCTACTCCAGCATCATCATCATCAACAACAACAACAACAGAATACGTCCTTTCGATTCATATTACGTATAAAAATATATAATGTACGGGATCTAAAATAGGTAACCATCAAAACAAATATTTAATTAAGCAATTAGTTTGGATAATCCCTTTAAAATTAATCTACTTACTCATAATTACACGATCCCTAACGATGGTTCGCCACCGTTTGACGTGCAACAACACACCTTTTCATTCATCATATTCAGTAATTTTAATTAGACGCGATTGAATATTACTTTCAAATTAAATCACTTTATTTCGATTAGTAATCAAATTAGGAAATTACGCGTAGGTGTAGGTGCAACCAACCTCGTCAGGTGTTCGAGCAACTGTCAGAACTGACAGCTGGTAATTAAAAGAACTAGCAGGAAGTTAGTTGCAATGAAGAGCGCAGTTATTTCGAAATACAAATCGCGAAAGATTTCATCGTGGAATTTTGCATAAATTGAATGGAAAGCTTTGCTTTTAACTTAGAATTGCCAAATTGATTGTTGACATGTTCTATTATGCTTTGAAAATTGAATTATAGTTCAGCTATTATGCACGATACGGCAGCACGGGTCTACAGGTGTCATATTTTGTTTTTGATAAATATCTTTGATTTAAAATGAATAATTAGTTAAATTGATCATTTTTTAAGTCTCAGTATAATCAATGACCATTAATTAAGTGATTTTACCCGCGATATTAATTGACACGGATTAGTTTAATACCATACGCAAAATTCCAATTGACGCAGTGACTTTCTTGTTCGTTTAGTTTGTGATCGATAATTAATACATTTTTTGGGTGTCGTGTTTAATATTAATTTTATATAAATTTATAAATTCGCAGCTGCCTAAATCGTTGGTGCATCGGCTCTAATTAAGTTCCCATATTTTAATTATGTATAATTATGTTCGGTAGACACTTTTCATATTATTACCTGCCGACGTTCGTATTAATTGCTGTAGCTGGTACGTAAACTTTACAACCTTGACTTGAATTCCTATTGTTTGTTCATAATTGAAATGATTCTTTGTAGAAATACGTGAAATACGAGTCGATATCGAACGTAATTTAACGATACCATGCCCAATACATAAGATGAAAGATATAATGTGGGTGCGAGAAGGTCGCGAGGACAAGCAAGCAACGAGATTGACGATATTAGAGAATGGTTCGTTGTTCTTGATGGACGTCGACAAAAACGATACCGGCATTTATGCATGTTATCCAGCTAACGTAGTGGAAGACAACTCCATGAAGTCGCGCGTAAATGTCTTGGTGAGAAGTAAGTGCATTCAGTCAATATTTAAACGATTGCCACTTATAATTCGTTGTTCCCAGCACCTCCACCATCTTTAGTTAACGTAACGGTACGACCCAGCACGATATTGGCCTTACTCATATGGGCCGTCAACGATACCGGGGGCTATCCAATATTACATTTTACTGCCCAATATAAAGTCGCCTTTGAAGATAAATGGAAAGGCATATCGCCCACGTATATTAGTCCCAACGCCGTAAGCTTTATCCGTTACCTTTTTGCGATATCATCGACGAAATAACTATGTTGTAGAGGCAATTGGAAGTGTACAAATTGGAGCCGAACACGACGTACGCCTTTCAAATATGGGCGACCAACGTTCTGGGCGACGGCGTACCAACGGAACTGATCACACAGACGCGATTCACCGTGCCGGAAGAAGGTAAACTTAGGCCACGAAACGCGTCTCGAAGTCTGTGGATATTATATAAGTTATTGATTGATTGCACAGTAGAGTTGGAGAGACATTTCCTGAAGGACATCGACAAATTCGATCCGCGCGTTTGGATCATTGCCGTAGCAATTGTGATGGGAACGTTAGTCTTGCTCGGCTTCGGCACGTGCTTTCTGTTGTACCAGGAATGTCGTACGCCCGGTGGTGGTAAGTCTTAGAGAGGTCGGTGTACATTTCCGTATTTATTTCGATTTACGCTTTTTAGTCATCTAATTACAAATCTCGTCTACATATTCGTAGATCTTGTCTATTAATTATCTCTCTAATAGCACTAATTTATTGGCATGTAACTACAGATAATATGCCATTCAAATTAAATTAGGTGGGAAACAATTCCTCGCCGTAGGGATCTTTACTAATCAATTAAACTGTTTCCTCTTTCTACTAGGCACAATAAATCAATAGAAACCGTATGTATATTCGAAAGAAACAGACAATAACTAGTAGATGATGCTGCCGTATTGTATTTATTTTAAACCTTCAACGCTTCTTTTGCACGTAACGCATGCTAACGTTCGTAATAATTCGGTGTTGCTGTGTTGTAAAGTACGTACATAAAAGCTTTCATTAGCGTAGTTTAAGGTACTAACATAATCGTAACGTCATATATCTAATATCGATTTGATTTTAGTGACGGACGACCAGGAGATAATAGAGTTAGTGCCCAATATAATATTGAACCCAGGCTTCGAGCACTCGCACACGGACAATTCGGAGACGATGCCAGCGGACGAGAATTCCAATAACGAGACGTGCATACGTTTGAACAACAACACGGTGTTCATACAGCCGCGGAACGTCTAGTATTTAATGAAACGATTCAAGAACGCCACGTGATATCGATTGAACAAATTCAAGCGATACCATTGACACGTACAGATCTTACGCTGGAAAATCAAACGTTAGATGAGCGTAATTAATTAACGGCACTAAAAAGAAAAAGTAATGAAATTGTGATTACGATTCAAATCTTCTTTTTGTAAATAATAGCGAATAGTTTGCGTTCTGTACGAAGATCACGATGGTATTAATTGACGGGGCGTTCTTGAATCGATTAAATGAGAAAACGGACGAAAAAAATGGCGAAAATTCCAATGCGAAATTAAATAGGATGGCCTGATATTTTAACATAATAGATCGACAAGTCGCAGTCTCGTGCAACGGAATTTGTCGTCCACTAAAGTGCTTTAACAAGACTAAATTATCTTATTTTACAATTTAACCGCATCTTTACCGATTCTACTTTGTATAATAGTCTGGCGTTTTTGTTCTGACACTCATTTCGAAAGGGTTTCGAAACAAGATTTGTTTTTTTTTGTGATATTGGAATTAATTAAATACGACCAAATACAATCAAATCGCGTTGGAGAATCAAAAATAATCAACCAAAGGCTTCTACCAAAGAATTTATTCAATAAATAATCGATTAATCGACGTAAGATTTGCTTGTTAACTCGTTCATATTTAATTCATTTCGAAGCGCCGACTTTCTATGTTATTTGTACAAGTTTGCATTTGAGTTCATTGTGATAGTTTTGCTAACTCTAGTCATTTTATGTTAATTAATTTTATCTGTTGGAAAGGAAGAAACATTGCACGTGCATCATATCAAAACAAGTTCATAATGATTCGCAAATGTTAGTGAAAATACTGTACAATTTGTAAATTGACATTTTCTCGCTAATGTGAAACAATTCTCGTATTAGTTTCTTCTAAATTACGCAAACGGAATATTACAAATGAATTATAAAATGAGATGACAATATATTTTTATGATACTTGTGTTATACACCGAGAATGAGAAAAAGGTTACTGCATTAGCTGCTAAATTTTTATAAAAGTAAACTTGTAATAAGGAGTTACAGTTTAAGGAAAAACCTTTGTAGATTAATGAGGCTTCCATTTGGTAATCAGGCAAGGGAATTATTATGTGCGGAAAAGACGAATCATTATCAAAAGAAAACGTGCGATTAGATGATGTTAACGATTTGTGAAAGAAAAGGAGAAGCACTATATAATTATATAGCGATCACGCTTATATTTTTTCATGAGCATAAGAAAGTGTACGAATAATAACTGAATAATCTGTGTTGTGAGTTTCATAGTTCCATGCTTTAAGTAAAACAATATACTTATAATAATAACGAGAACTTCAATCTATTTGCTTCTGCTTTCGAGAAATAAATTGAAGTCCCCAATCTTTAAATAGATATAGAATACAAAGAAAAAAAAAGGAATAATGAATTAGTAATTTTCTCGTAAAAGGAATAAAATAACAAGGTTGTATTATTTAATTGTGCCTAAGATATTGTTAAATAATTATAATTGATTAAAACGCGCATAAAAACGTTGTTATAATAATAGAGAACAAACTAAATTACACACAAAACATGTCAAAGCAATTCACTTCGTTTATATAAAACTTAGCTCAAAAAAGACGGTAGAAAACGAGAGAAATTAGCGCTTTTAATTCAAAAGTCATTTCACTTGTATAATTATAAGATTTAAAGCGTTGTGAAAATATGATGAAAAATAATATTATAATCAGTGCCTAAATTATTAACTGAATGTAAACCAAAAAGGAAAAAAAAACAAGAAGGGATTGATGAAAATTAAGCGTTGTGAGCACTACTAATTAGTATTAATTGATCTAAGATAAAAAAAAGAAGAACATGTAGACTGTTTAATTAGGGAATTATGATAAGAATAATTTGATTGATTCCATATAGAATTACGCTGAATTGTATTTGAAGCTAAGCACTTTTTAATTTGTATTTTCATTTTTGAAAGAGAAACGTCGAAAACTTAATTCATTAGCGTTTCATCCAGTTTGTAATAATTGAGAAGAGAAGAACATAATTTTTCGATAATATTTAATTGAGTGTGTACATCGTGTAACGGAACTAAATATCGGTATAAGCTTTTGTAAAATGATATTTAATCGTTGGTTGTTGTTAATAGATGATGATGAATGTTACGGAAATGAAATTAAGCTTCCACAAAATTGCATTTTGCTTATGCATATGTATTTTTTACTAAACATTATACATTGAACGACGAAGTGTTTCAAATGAATTATTATAAAAATAGGCGATCTTCCATCATTTTAATCGCAAAAGTGAGCGACACATTTTCACAATATTCTTTTACGAATATAGTCCTAGAGATATTAACACGGAACAGAAATAATCAAAGAATATATTATAGCGTTTATTTTAGGTTTAGAACGCACACAACAGTATTTTTATTGTAAATTTAGTGCGTATACGCGCTCGATTAACTAGCAAATTATCCTAATTGAAATTCGTTTTAAGCCAATTTTTAAGCAGCATTCATTTTCTAATCAAGCTAATTATCTTTACTAAAATCTGCAGCGCAACATACATCTTTTAAAATTTTAATTTCAAAGAACCAAAAACCGTTTAGTAATCGGAGCGCGTATACGAATTGGGCGCTAAACAAACTTTCTAAGCGATTTAAGTATTTTACAAAATAAACAAGAAAATGCAATGCTTTACTGTGATTGTGATTTTGTTCTTTAATGTAAACCGAAAAAGTTAAATGATTCTTAAGTTCGAAACACTAAAAGGATTAACGCGTTCAGGATTTGAATACGAATTCACGATCCTCGACGCGTTAATTAATTATTTCAATTTTTTGCTCATAATTTGCAATTTATTTTATTACCACTCGTAAGTGTACAAGCCGATTTAGCAAAAGTCAACGTGTGCAAAGTAAGAACACAAGAAATGGGAGGAAATAGAAGCGAGAGTAATGAATAATTAATTGTGATGATTTTATACATTTGTAAAAAATCGGTGTGCGTTTTGATTTTTGTATCACAATAAAGTATTAAAGAGCAATTTTTCATTCGATTGCCGCAACCGATTAAATATTCATGTGACGATTTCCACAGCGGCAACATTGAGCACGTCCGATTAGAAATGGATTAATGGGCCAAATTGCGAAACCTCGACGACAATAACAAGACGGGTAATCGATCGCCTTTTTTACCTCAACGTTACATAAGGAAACTACTCGGCGATTTGAGCAATCTGCACTTATTCTTTGCCGCGGACAATTTAGCAATAACCGCCTTATATACAAATTCCTTCCACTCGCACTAATTCGCTAAACGCTTTTCTAATCGCTCTCATTTCATTTGCTTTCAGTTAAGACGAAGTTCGCCGTCGTTCATTTCATCAATTGCAATTAGCATCATAAACAATTTGCAAGAACTACTCGCCGACTACTTCAAAAAACGGTGAGCCAATCGTTTTACCATTTGTTAATCGCGTGCAATTAACCGACCGTTGCTTTAGGAGAACCTCGAGCGCGAAATATGCTCGCCCTGATAACGCTCGCCATCGTCCTCTCGTCGTCGGTCGACTGTCGACCGATCGAGCCGCATCCGGCCGTGATCGAGACCGCTTTAACGGAATCCCGTCTGCCGGCGCATCTCGTCAATCCGTTCTATCGCGACGACCGCATTCGTGCCGCTTTGACGCGCGACTCGTGGCTGACGGCGAGCGAACGCCTGGTGAAACAACGGGAATCCGATCGATTACCGCGCGAGCACATCTTCACAGCGTTAAAGCACGCCGGTCTTTTGCCGCAACAGCGACAGTAGATCAGTAGATTAAGGTTTATTCGTCAGAGAGGCATTCAATGATTTACTTTAAGCAATAGTTTATGGAGAGTTTACGCTGAAAAATAAATGGTTTCTTTCTAATTCGATTAGTTCCATCCTCTTCCGGAACGTTTCCGAACGATCGGTAACGCATGCGTCCGCATTTATCCCCCCGGTATCGATTCGTTTATCCCGTTAATTAAGTTGCCCTTCACGTCCTTCCAGTTTGTCGCCAACCGGTTTATATTTTGTTATTCGAACCCTCCAGGAAAAGTGGAACGGTGACGATGGATTCGCCGAATTCGTTTGCTAATTAAAGCGATCGTTGTGCGGTGCGAGTGTCGAGATGTGAAAAGGTGGTTGACGTGCAAAATAACTAACGAACGGGTGAGTTCCGATTGTCGTCGTGCGAATCGCAATTAATCCGTGTTTTCCTGCAGCTCGAAGAAATGGTCGCAGAACCGAACCTGATCTGCACGCGTCTGGGCATCGGCGCCTCGATACTCATCGGCTACGTCGCCTCGGAGATCGCCGGAGCCCTCACGATCGTCGCCCTGCCGATCGCCGCCTCCGTCTTGTTCCTAGCCTGTGACCTTTCGCGTAAATCGCCAATACCGAACTAATTTCGATTCGTTTTAGCCTATTGCAACTCGTTGGCACCGTCGAGACCGTCCACCACGTCGCAATCGTCGGCTCCGAGAGCGAGCAGACGACGGCGCGACCTGATCGACGCACTGGAATACTTCGGTCTGTGGATGGGCGTCTTGGAGACGATGACGGCGGCGGCGACGTGCGCTCGCATCGCCAGCGCGACCATCGACTACACGAGCGGCGGCAAGTTCCGCGACCTCTTGCTCGGCCTCGAGTCGCATTCGCTCGGCGAGCCGTGGCCGGACGTGCTCGGCGTCACGATCGTGCTGGTGGTCACGTTATTGTTCATGTTGGGCCTGGAGGTAAACGACGAGTTTTGCTTTAGGCGACGTTCTGTAGTCGATTCTCGTTGCAGAGATCCACGTACTTTTCCGTCCTGTTGTATTGCGGCATTTGCGGCAGTTTTCTGTTCTTCGCCTCCGTCGGCGGTTACTACACCAACATACGAACGGAGCAATGGTCGCAAGAGTTCCGCACGAGCAATTACCAATGCGTTAGTGTTCCGCAGACGAATCGCTCGATAATCGTTTTTCCGCGGTTTCTAATAGGTTTTTCGTTTCTGGCAGATCATGTCGGCGACCGGCATGTGCGCCTTCGGTTTCTCCACGACGCTGTTGCCGTCCCACGATCGTCGCCGCCGATCGAAACTGATCGCGCTGTTCTTGGTGCCGTTGTTGATGTACGCGTCGATCGCGCTCGTCTACACGTTCATGTCGCACTACAGGTAGAGTCCGATCGAACGTCCATCGATCTGTTTGTATTTTCGTCCTCTGCTCTTCGTCAGGGAGGTGTCCGGAACGGCGATCCCGTTGATCAGGGTGTTCGAAGTGCGCGACGTCGGTTGGGCCCGTCCGATCATGGCGGTGGCCACCATTTGCGTCGTTTGCTTGGCGCTGACCGAGATCGTGCCGGCCCTGTACGACAAACTGGTGATATTGGCGAGCAACGATTGGCAAATATTGATCTTGCCGTTGCTGTATAGGAGCACGTTAACGGGCGCACCGGTTTTGGCAATATTCACCGCCGGTAACATCGATATGTGAACGACGATCGATTAATTGCTCGCAATTTTCCAGGTAGTCTAACGTCGATTCTAGCCTTCGCCTGTCCGCTCGCTTACCTGATACCGCTGCTGAACGCGTCGGTGTTGCTGAAATGTTCGTTTAACTCGACGTCGCATCTCTACGGTCTATTGAAGCGCGATGCGGCGTCGGGCGAGAAAACCGATTGCGGCAGGACGCGCGGTCGTCCGCGTGCGAGACGATCGCCCGGTTACAAGCTGAAGGCGATGATGGAACTGTTGCCGCGGTTCATGCGGGCCAGTCGATTGCCGGGCGGCGCGGACGCACGGAGCGTTAGTAAATCGTCGAAGTTGCGAAAAGGTGCGACGGAATCGCACGCTTGACGCGCGTTTTTATCGTTAACGTGTTCGCGCATCTGTTGCAGAAACGGCCAGCGACAAGGAGTATCTCTTGCTGGGCGATTACAATAAGGTGGCGACGTCCGATTCGGAGAGCGAGATCACGTCGTCGCCGGATCTAACGGAGGACGACAACGAAGAGGAGGAGGAGGCGGCGGCGGCCGAGGAGGAAGAATCGATCAGTTCGACCGACATCGATGCCGTCGTGCAAGAGTACAAGGATAAAGTGGAAGTGACGACGACCGCTACGACGATCGAATCGAAAGCGCATCGGCGATTGAACAAGTTCATCGTTTGCTCGACGCTCCTATTGATCCATCTCGCCACGTTCATCCTATCGTTCGACATCGCGTCCAAGTACACGTGTTTCGTGTGGCTGAATTGTGCGGGTGCGAACGAAAACTAATTGTTCGATCGTCACATTTGAATCGTTTCTTCGTTTCAGTGTTGATTATATGCATCGCGACAACGGCGGCAATAACTCCGCGATCGCCGGAGACGGCGGTTTCGATGCGGTCGAAACTGCTGACGGTCGTATCGACGACGATATCGATCATTTTGGACGTCTTCTTCGCCACGCCACTCATCACGATCGTCTGGCTCGGTATCGGATTATGGTTATTGGCCGGTAACGTATCGACAGAACGTGGAGCGGAACGGCGTTAATTTAACGTTCGTTCCAGGTCTATTGCTATTCTGCCGTTGTAACTGTTGCAATTGCGACGGTCTCTTCGAGAAGGAATACGAATGCATGGGCGTAAACGTCGACGTCGATGCGGAAACGAGCGTGTTAAACGACAAGAGGCACATAATCGATACCATTTACATACAAAGATGACACGAGCAAGAGAGCAGCGACTACATGCATTTGGATTGCGAATCGCCCGTGAATTACGTTTGCGATTGATTTCTTCCGTTTAAATTAGATTTTCTCTTCTCACGTTGTACACAAAATTAGATTCGCTTGCGAAAATGCAATGAAAGAAGAAGAAACGATATCGAACGGACCGAAGGCGGCCGCACGGAAAGACTGAAGCTTTGTATGGCACTAAACGTAGAAGTCGTCTAATATCACCTGCATCGAATGTACGATTAGCTATTTGGGCGAACGAAAAAGAAGACAAAACCCGCAATATTTTGTATATGATTTATTGTATTTTACATATCTCTCTCTCTATCTCGCAATATTCTTTTACGGTTCTTGATAATTAATTAAGTGCTTTACTGTTAATTAATTTAAGAGTAATTAGTATAAGAAATATTATTATCAAGTTACAATAAAAGACTCACGTTTGAGGTAACAATCGACAAACAAAGGCCTGAAATAATTGGCAAACCTTTAGATTACAGTGATAACAAGATAATCCGTTCTTAAACAAACCACTTAATAATTTATTACAAAGACAAATTAAAATAATTTACAATACCAAAAAGGACAACACTGAAACGTGACATTTAAAAAATCTGCAGAGATGAGGAACCACGTCTGATCTTAACGGTTTCGTTATTCAAATTTAAAACTAGTTTTCAAAAGTCCATTCCATACGTCTAAAACAAACGTTCTTAATACCAATTATAAAGTACATGAAATAGTAACGTTACTTCATTAGAATGAGTCGATTCCTTCGCGATGGCGTACCGCTCCAATCTTTGAATGTAATCCTTGAATGAGACGTACGTGTCCGGCTTATTTCTCGCGTAAATTTCGGCAACGGGCACGCCTAAGACTTCAGGTATCATGTAGGGTTTCAACCAGCCGACCAACGGTGTAATACCTTTCCTATAGAACATTTCCTTGTAGTAAAATAAAACGCCGTCGAGTTTCGTTTCGGCATCGTCGATCACATATGGTTTAGATAAAGCGTCTTCAATTAAACTTAGCTCGGAGGGAAAGAATTTGATTTCGGCAAATTTGTATGCATTAAACATAGAAATCGCACTCAATTCCGGCGTCTCTTCTAGTTTCGATCTCAGAAAGAAGAATCTAAATTCTGTCTAAAAATTAAGCAGTTGTTAGTATTATTATCGGAGATCATATGTACATTCAAAGGAAATACGCACAGAGCATTTAAGCAGAGAACAGGCATTCCATACAAGAATATCTAACACAAAATAGGTTTTTCTATCATAATTGTATATGCAATCTAAAATTGTGAATGTCTTGTGATTGCTTTCCCTGTGGCCACCTGGCAGTGATGACTGAAATTTACTTTTGCTGGTACCATACTTGTTGTATGCAGTTGTGTTGTTCTAATAACAATAACACATTTGCCTCATTTATAATTTAACAATTAATAATGTAAATACTTTACATGCTATCACCAATCTTCTCTGACCTTCTGGTGATAGTTTGACCAACCAATTGCATTCCAGATCCTCTGGCACATCACATAGCCACTCAGAAAGCATTAACCTAATGAATTTCTTCTTCTTTGCTGTGGATTTTTCAACTTCCATAGGTTCAATCGGTTCTTCTGAAACATTTTCGTCATCATGTAGCACCTCATCCAAATTTCGCTTTTCATCTACCATGTGATTGCGACGTCTGAAATTTAAAAATCAATTAAATACGACCCTGATATATTGCATAATAATTACCTCTTAATTTCATCTAAAAGCACCCTCCTTCTGTATGGTTGATTAGTAATGATTCCATTGTATTTGTACAAATTTGCATGAGTGTTTTCATCCCTAAAATAAAACTTTAAAATGTAAGTCAATTACATTCATCCACATATCTTACTCATTTAATTTGCTCGGTGAAGACGAATTACTTTGCTCTTCCATTTCTTTAGTTCTCTGATGATGCTGGTCAATGCATATTTATTAAAAATACAAAATTCACTTATAGGCACATTTATCCTGTTTTAAACGCATATCTCTGCTAAATAATAAACTGGTTCAAAAGGTATGCAACCCACCATTCAAACATGCGTTAGTTCACACGGCGCATGCTCTGTGTCGCCCTCTTCGCCAGAAAATGTTGCCGTGTAGTCGCGCTTGAATCGCTGCTCAAATTTAAATTAAAATAAATCAAAGTTAACTAACAAAGTGTGTATTATTTATAATAAAACGGTAAGTTTAATTAAATTGTCATAGTTTGTCATGAAATTCGTAATACAGTCAAGTGATTCACGTTCTTTATGACGAATTTTTCCAATCGGCCCACTAGCTAATATTCATTTGTTTTTTTATTCTTGTAAAATCCTCAATACCACCTTCTTGCAATTGTTTTTTTTTGTATTGAAAAATATACCTGCTACGATTAAATCAAAGGCTAGTGTTTAACTAACTATACTTGTTGGTATATTCTTTAGTAATAATTTTAATTTAAAGCAAGTTTTGTATTCTTAGTGAACTAAACATATGTAGTAGATGATTAAAATGAACGAAAAAGGTAAATGTAATTTAAAATACCAGTAATTAATTTGTCCTGACAGAATATATTTTAAAACCATTTAGTCATTAACATATTCGCAAAATAAGCGCTTCCTAACGAGTGCTGCGCAATTATTATTTATCAGCATCACGTTAATAATTTCTATTCTTTTGGTTTTAGCTTAAAGTGATCGGAACTTCATGCATGGTAGTGGCACCAGCGATATCAGAAAAAGAGGCAATTCGTAAAAGAGGTAAGTTTATTTTTTTCTTTCCAACTGATAGCATTTTCACTACTGTATAGGTTTTCATGATACAATAAATACAATATTATTGTATCACATATCAATAATCATGAATAGTATTGTATTTATTGTATCAAGATAGGTTTTTATTCGCTTTTCATATTCCTTTAACGCATGTTTATTTCCAGATTCATTGCGATGTGGACGCAATATTCTTCTTATTTAGCTTAAGCTAATGGGTTTGTGTGATTGGAATATTTTGAAGAAGAGTAACTAGAACTGCAACGCACCTTTATATTTAGTGGTAAGTACTTTTTGTTTCTTACTTATTTGTTGTTCCATAACTAAGCGTTGATTTTGTCTTTCAGCTGGAAGTGTGGTGAGTTAGTGTGAAAAGTGATAGTGCAAGTGAAACAGTGGTGATTGGAAGAAGCTGCTGAAAGCGGACCGCGGTCGCAGGATGGTCATCATGGCGAAAGGCTTTTATAAAATAGGTAAATTAATTTTTTGCAATTTTCTTTTTTTGAATAAACTAATAATTAACTTTTTTAATTGCAGGTAGGTCGTGCGGGCAGCAGATTAAGGTAAGAATTTTAAAATTCTTCAACGCTTTCTTCGCCTCGCAAGTGGTTAAATATCTCAAGCGAAACTGAAAAAAGGGCCGTGAGACGTCCTTAGGATTACATTTCCGAACAATTTGAATTGCGTTTGAATGGATTCGGTCTGAATAAAGCGAAATATGTACAGAATGAAGTTGTCTGCAACGGAATACTTGGGGTATCAGTTTTCCTATTTGCACCCTCTCTGAGAGAGTGAGTGAACGTTTGTGACAACAACTTGAAAGATCTTTCCCGTACCGTCAATTTTGTATTTTGAAAAAATATGATTATCCAAACAGTAGCGTTAAATCCGCAATATGTGTCATCAATTGCGAAATTATGGCGATAGCGGAACGCGGATGTAGATATCATTCTGCAATCAAGTGGAGACTGAACAGAAGATGGCTGTCGATAGAAGAGGTGTTTAAGCGGCACTTTAAATAGAAATTCCAATTATATTCTATCAATATTTACGTAGTTTAATACTATCTATCGTTTATGTATAGTATATACATATCGCATAAATAATACAAATTATGCCACTTAAGAATACAAAAACGAGCAAAACTTTGCCTCTGGTCGTTCTTCCATATCTTGCTACTTAAAGAATATCATAAACAATTTGCCAAAAGGGAAACACGCACAAATTTAGTAATGTAAATCATATTCCTTTATCGACGTAATAAAATTAATAATAATAGATAATAAGAAACATACACGGGGCCCATCACTATGATTTCGTTAGATCCGGATTTTCGTCGGGTTTCGCGACTTTCTCCTTGTTCCATTCTTTCAGTCCCTCCGGCAATTCCGTGTTCTCCTCTAACGAGCCGGTGCCCTCGACGAATTCCTCGTAAGTGCTCTTCTCCGGGAACGGTCGCCGCCCCAACAGTTCGATCATATCGTCGCGGCTCAAAATCTCGTGCTTCAACAATCGCTCGGCGACTTTACGCACGTCCTCTTTGTGCAGCGTCAACAATTCCGTCGTACGTTTGTGCGCGCTACTGATTAAACTGCGGACTTCCGTGTCGATAACCTGCGCCGTCGATTCCGAATAGGGCTTCTCCAGCACCATTTCGCCGTCTTTGGGCATGTCGAAGCTAACGTTGCCGACCTTCTCGTTCATGCCGTAGTGCACGACCTGCGCGTAAGCGCTCTGCGTGATTTTCTTCAGGTCGTCTTGCGCCCCGGTCGTTATGCGACCGAAGAACAACTCCTCGGAAACGCGACCGCCCAACGTCATGCACATCCGATCGAACAATTGCTCTTTGGTGTACAAGTATTGATCCTTGGGCAAGTACTGCGCGTAACCTAACCCCTTGCCGCGCGGTATGATCGACACCTTCAGCAGGGGATCGGCGTATTGCAAGAACCAACCGGCGACGGCGTGGCCGGCCTCGTGATACGCCACCGTCTTCTTCTCCTCCGGCGACAACACGTTCGTCTTCTTCTCCATGCCGGCGACCACTCGCTCGATCGCCTGCTCGAAGTTCTTCATGCCGATCGAATGGTTGAGATCGCGCGCCGCTATCAGGGCCGCCTCGTTGCAAACGTTCGCTATGTCGGCCCCGGTGAAACCGGGCGTCAACGCGGCCATCTTACGCGCCAGTTCCGACTTGTTCAGGTCCGTTTTCAGCGCGCCCAAGTGCACCTTGAATATGCTGGCCCTGCCCTTGATGTCCGGCGCCGGCACGTAGATCTGCCGATCGAAGCGGCCCGGTCGCAACAGGGCCTGATCCAATATGTCGATCCTGTTCGTCGCGGCCAAGACGACGACGTTCGTCGTCGTATTGAAACCGTCCATCTCGACCAGCAGCTGATTGAGCGTGTTCTCCTGCTCCGAATGGCCGCCGAAACTGCGACCGCCGCGCTTCCGCCCGACCGCGTCGATCTCGTCGATGAACAATATGCACGGCGCGTGTTTGCGCGCCATCGCGAACAGATCGCGGACGCGCGACGGTCCGACGCCGACGAACATTTCCAAGAATTCGGACCCCGAGACGGTGATGAAGGGGACGTTCGCCTCGCCGGCGGTCGCCTTTGCCAGTAACGTTTTACCGGTTCCGGGCGGTCCTGAGGAACACGCGGATAACGATTAACATTAAGCAATGAACATCGAACGTGTAGAACAACCTGTGAGCATCGCTCCTTTCGGAATCTTCGCGCCCAATTCGATGTACTGCTGCGGGTTTTTGAGGAAATTAACAAACTCCATTATCTCAATTTTGGCCTCTTCGCAACCGGCAACGTCCCTGAATAACACAAATCGCATTAATAACCATCGATCGGATCGCAATTGCCTTCGTCTTACTTAAACCTAACGCCGATATCAGCGGAATTGATTAATTTGGCCGTGCTCTCCATGACGCCGCCGAATAGACCGCCGCCCCTGCGTCCCTTACGACCGCCCATCATCTCCGCCGATCGCCTCATCATGTAGACGAGGAACCCGATGATTAACAACGTCGGCAAGACGCCGGTCAAACTGGCGGCCTCCAGTTCCGTCTTGTAAATGACCGGAATGAAATTCGGCGGTTCGATGTTCATGTCCATCTGGGCATTTTCGAGGTTCCTCTCGAACGAATCGACGCTCCCGATGTTAAACCACAAAATGCCCTTTTGAAATGAATCCGATTAGACGATCGCGCGTGATGATGTCGCATCAACTTACGGATCCGTCGACGTTGTTACCAGGTGACAATCGGACCCTCACCCATTTCTTATTGACCACTTCTAGCTTTTCCACCGTGCCTCTTGCTAGGTATCTGTTTCGGTGATAAGTAAAAGTGAAGGATTAAGTGTGACGATGAGACAATTTGTGATTGCAACTAACGTATGAACGAATTCCTTCCAGCCAATCTCCTTGTAGCCCATCTCCCAGAATGCCAGCGTTCCCAGGAAGGCAATGGCGCCGGCCGCACCGAATATGTACCATCTATCGTTATTGTTCTCGCCAAATGACTTGCCTCCAGATGATCTAAGATCAGATCAATGTAAATTGTGCATTAAAACGGCTTGTAACTACTACCTATTGCCGGTACCACCAAATAAACCAAATGACCATTGATCGTATGGTTTAGATGGACCTGGTGATTGGCCAAGGGACGGTGGCGGCTTCGGCAACGGCGGTGCCTCCTTCTTGGGTTCGCTCTTCGTTTCTTTCCCCTTCACCTCTTTGCTCTCTTTACCTTTCACATTCTTCGCATCTTTCTGACCATTTTGGAAGTACTTCTCGAAACCTTTCGGCGGTTTCTCGCAGAAATGTCGCCATTCGGTCAAAACCGATTTGATCGTTTTCGTTTCCTAAAATTGTTACGGAATGGTTGACGATATTTCGCCGACATCGGGTCGTTTTAAACGAGATTTTACGTACCTTGATGGATTCCACATTGAACACTCTTACATTCTTTAATATGAAATTTTGCAATCGTCTATTACCATTCAATAATCTATAAGCCATCTCTCCACTTCTAAACTGCTTTTAGTATTATTATTTTATTATACATTACTTAATTCCTAAAAACGAATGTTATTTGGATAATTTCGATTGATGTAATTTTAGGTCAACATAACCAAAACATCCTCACACTTAGCCAACCAGTAATACGAGGCAAGACGACAGATTTTCAACGCTCGCTATTGCGTCTGAACGATAGATGGCGCACACATGCCGAAAGTTATACATAATTTAAATCGCTTATTCAAATTTTACGCGCGCCTAATTAATTAAATTAAGATGATCATCGAACGAAATCGTTAATTTAAAATCAATTTAGGATCGTGTGGCACCATTATTGCAAGAAGATTCCTCCGAACGTAGCAATAGGCGTAAAAAATTTACGTTCTTGTTCCCATCACCGTTTCCCTATTCCGGGAGCAACGAGATTCTCCGGCGTTAATCCCTCGCGGGCCGTTTCGCTCGTTTCGCTGCGGCCGTTCGCCGCCCCTCTCGCGCTTCTTCCCGCCGTTGCGCTTATAATCGCGCCTCTCGCACACCCTCGACATAAACGGGAACAGAAAGGAATAACGGGATAGAGGAGATGTATAACGTTACGTAACGGGAATACACCAATATACCGTTAACCGTTTTGCTATTCCGTGCAGATATTATTCTTGTTGTTGTTCCTCCTCCATTACTTCTTTCTCTTCTTTGTTCTCTTTGCTAACCGAGTGATTCTCGGTGCCTTTTATCGTATTCGCTTCGTACATTTTTATAGGGCGAACCAACGTGGAGCAAAAAAAAAAGAGGACGGAAGAAGTATGAAAAATTTAATCAAGCGCCCCCCACGTATCGTGCGGAACTGTCGCGTTTCCGTCTCCTGTCCAATTTCTGCGATGGCCGGTCCGTTGGGTGGAAGGCGCGCGCCCGGTTTCAACTCGGAATTTAACGCGATACGTGACACGGATCCGTGCGATTTTCCCCCCCGGGGCGAGGATTATTCTTACGGCAGCGAAACAAGTTGCGGCGCGCGAGTTTTTGGCGAAAATTTCACGGGGAATTTACTCGAAAGTTTCGTTTGGCGACCCTGCGAATTGTCGATCGTTCGATGTTCAAAACTCCTTTCGTTTTGCCGCTCTCTCTCTCTCTCTCTCTCGCCAATTTTTCCCTTCATCTTCTTCGACGCCTTTTTTTTTCTTCTATGGATGTTTCGAACGTAGATTTTCGCGTTCGACGTCCCAGCGGTGCCATAAAAATAAAATTGAGTTCATACGTTTTTGTAATCCATTTTTTCTTTTTGTTGTTGCTTTTGGTCTTCGCCATTTCCCTTCCTCGCACGAATCTAATAATATTCCGGTCGGATACCGTCCGAACGTTATTTCGCCGACGATTTCTGTCGCCCCGCGTGGGGATTTCGTTTTTGCGAACGGTCCTCCTCGATTCAAAACCAATGCGATCGATGCAAATTCGAATGTTCGCATGCAAACATTTGTTCGTCGACTGTTATCATCGTCATCGTGTGCCGGTCGATTAACCATCGCGTTCCACCACGACGTATCATCATTGCGTTCGCTCGTTGACCGCACCGATCGATGCATGCGTTCGATGGATAAAACGATTCGATCCGTTCGATTAGCCGTCGTTTCGTTTCCCTTTTGTCATAACTGCAAGCGTCGAGATTGTTCACGAAACAAACAAGCCGAAGACGAGGACGAAGAAAAGTGCGCGACGAAGGGGATTAATCGGGCACGAAAAGTTTGCTCGTCGTAGGACGAGGGCAAGGAAGCGGATTTACTTTGTTCTAATCTCCGCTTCGTCCTTTGCTCCATCGGCAATCCGGCGGTGAGAAATGAGCGCAATCGCCGTGACGTTGCTTCTTCGCCCGGCTTCCATCTAACATTTGACACTTCCTCGTCTTCCCCTCGTTCCGCCGTCCTGCCGTTCCAACTTGCGCCGTTCAAATTTATTCGCACGCGGATTCTTCGCGAAACGAGCGCGTTTCGGCATTCCTAACCGTCGCAAGAAAAATTGGCTCGAATTAAATCGGTTGCAAAAACTTTTTGTTTCGCGATTAATTGCGCCGTGTGCGTGGCGCTACGTGAACGGGAAGATTTCCATTATTTTGACGGACGGATTGATGAAGAGATGCGCGTTGATAAATGGCACGGACGTTTCGCAATTTCGCTCCGTCTTTTCGCGTTTCGCTTATTTAGCAGCACTTGCGGAAAGGACGTCGCGTGAATAATTGAAAAAGGAATCGCACAACCGAACGCGGCGAGCGAGATCAATTATTGAAAGACCACCTGTGTACCGTTTGCCATTTTTACCCATCGATTGCCCTTTTCCAACTCCTTTTCCGTTGTTTATTTACGTTTTGCCTTCGCTTGCTTCTATCGGATCTTCGCTTGCGTTAATAAACGATTGGACGATGGAAACTTCCACGAAGAAGTTTTACTGTTATTGCACTTAAAAAAAATGCGCAAAAAGTCTGCAATGTTATTGCAAAACCTTGTCCAGCGGGGCTTTAATTGCAAAAGCGCATCGCTGACCTGAATCCTTGTTTATGAACGTTCGCTTTTGATTCGGTGCCAAAATAATATGGTGGATGCGCACGTAAATAACGTGGCCGATTATGATTGATATACGATATGCGAAAGTCGTTGCTTACGTTATTCGCCAATAATATTAGCAAAAAAGATCTGCAGCAATATTTTACGGAACCAATTTGAAAAAAAAAGAGTAGCTTTTAACTAATGAACAACGACGATTGCGATGGATCGTGAATGTTAAATCGAATTCAATTCGTACCTTCTTCGAATTGTGCAAAAAAAATTTATTCGCAATAATTAAGGAACTGAAAGAGACCGAAAGTTAAGTGGCCTCGATATCATCATCTGCGAGGATTATTTATGTAAATGAAAGCGCACAAAGTTTCAAAAGTACAACAACAATAGACGTATAAAAAAAATGAAAGAATGGGCGAGATGACGACGATGATGATGATGATGATGACGACGAAGAAGAAAAAAAGTAAATGAGAGGCGCAAGTAGACGTTGGCATAAGAATAAGAAGCAATGATTAGGTGAGTTAAACAAAAGTTTTTGTCGTTTAAGAGTCACCGAGGGACGGATGCGGGCAAATGAGTTTGTTTATACAGGGTGTCCCCCAAATGGCGTAAACTCGCAGGATTACGACCAAACGGTTGACGTTAGAGAAAAAGGTTTTAGATGAAAAGGTTTTCTTTGAGCTAAGGTTACAATGTGGACA
The DNA here is from genome assembly GCA_963695495.1 of Hololepta plana. NCBI lineage: Eukaryota > Metazoa > Arthropoda > Insecta > Coleoptera > Histeridae > Hololepta > Hololepta plana. The sequence continues at coordinate 4,683,437 of OY968840.1, read as the reverse complement.
TATTTCTGAAGGTGGCGCACTTCCGAATATACCCGGAACTGATGCTTGCCTCGTTATTTTAAATGGAATGATCCACTTTTTATTGCATTTTTGGATTCCCTATTGAATTTTAAGTGGAGTTTATTGAAACAATTACTTGCTTAAGATGCACGGTTTCGGAGTTATTCGAGTGTTTTTCCGGAAAAATGTCATTTCGGAGGTCGTGGAAAATCGCAAATATCGCCGGAACTATTTAAGACAGAGAGTTGAACTTGATTTCGTTCTTTTAAGTAAGAAATGACGAAGATTGCGGCCTGTTTATATTTAATTGAAAGTATTCTGACTGCAATTTGTGGCCTGTTAAACTTTGACATTTTTAAATGTGCATAACTTAATTTTGTCAAATGGGACCCAATACTTTTTATTATCGCATTGGATGCAGAAAATGATTCTCTTTCGATCTTATTAACGTAATATGGAGTCAATTATTGATGGTTTTCGAGTTATATGCAATTTTTTACACTTATACAAGATTTTTTCATATTTTCTAATGAATTACATTAGAAACAATGAGACAATTGAAGAAAGCAATGAAATTATTAGTATTTTGTTTTAAATTGGGTTTCATGAGGAAAGTTAATTTTAGGTGGATAATTTTTTGGACGTAATTAATGTTTTAAGGAATAATTTGACGTATATCCTCAAAAATTGTAATTCTGACCTAAATATAATTGATTTTCAATTGCTTTTGCTGTCATTTGGACTATTACATCATTAACTGCACAAAAATAACACACAAAGGATTAATTAATTGAATAGAACTCGAAAACCGTCAACAATAGGTCCAATATGACCTCAATATGATCGAAAGAGAATCATTTTCTGCGTCTGATTTCATATTAAAGAATATATGGTCCCATTAAAAAAAAGTGAGGTTATGCACATTTGAAAATTTTAAGTTTAGCTGCCCACAAATCACAGCCAATTTCACTTGTAATTAGCTTTAAGCAGTTGAAACTCTTCGCCATTTCTCGCTTAAAAGGATTAAGGAAAGCGCAACTCTCTATCTCAAATAGTTCCGGAGATATTTGCGATTTTTCATGACCTTCCAAATGTAATTTTTCCGGAAAAACACGCGAATAACTCCAAAACGGTGCATTTTAGGCATGCGATTGTTTTAATAAACTACCCCTTAATTGCAATAAGGAATGAAAAAATGCAATAAAAATGTACGATTCCATTTAAAATACCGGAGCAAGTATTAGTTCCGGGTGTATCCGGATGTGCGCCATCTTGGAGAACACTTTGTCTTAACCTTCGTTGTCGTAACCTTCCGAGCCCGCACTATTGGGCCACCCTGTATAATATAAAAAGGGGCGAAACGAAGAGAGAAGAGAAGTTTATTTTCGGTGGCTTATTATTATTATTATCAACCGGACTAAGAGAAGACAGAAGTTTTAAAATGGAACGTTTGCGGGCGGACTCGGAATATAAAATGTAATGAGAAAAAGGGGGGCGAAGAAATGCGAGAGGAAAAAGGACGAGCGAACGTTATGATGAGGAACAAGTTTCGCTTCATTTTTTCCTTTCAAACGAAAATTCGCGTTCAACACTTCGCTCTCGTAGCAAGCGGAAACATTTTGTTGCCCCCTGCCCAAAGATGCGAGCGGAAGAAACAAAAAAAAAAATGAATTCGATTCGTAATTATATAGCGAGTGTTCGAATTTAAAATCAATTTCCATCCGAAACGGTCGATCTCTCTTTTTTCTTGCGTCTAAATGGAACCGTATTAAATTATTCAAGACCGAATGCAAACACGATTTCACTCGCGACTTTTCCCATTGTTGCCCTTCGTTTTTTTTTTCTCTTGTTTGTCTTCGGCGTATAATTAAAAAGTAATTTCCTTCATTGTGATTGCCAAGAGGAGGAAAAAACCGGGCCAAAGAAAAACAGCGAAGTAGAAGGAAGCGGGCAAAAAGAAGTTTGAACGAACGAACGGAATTAAATGGAAATCAATTCAATCGCGGACGCGACGTAACGTCTTTTCGTCCGTTTGCCGTCCGAAGGAAATCAATTACGGGTGGAAAATTTCGGAAATTCGAGGGCTAACCTTCAAAATCTATTGTTCCCTCAAGTTGCCCCTTTTCGCCTTTTAATCGAACCATTCGCACGGTCGACCCATGGAAACCTAGTTGAAAATGTTAAATCGATACTGCCTTCTACGCCCATTGCCCGTTTGTTGCTGTTCTTTTTTTTTCGCGCGCGAATAAACTTGCCTTCGTCCAAATGTTAATGTACATTTTTTTTTCTCGCAAAAGGACCTTTCGTACGTTAGAAGCGAAATGCGAAATCGGCAGGAATTGATTAGCGCGTGAAACGGAATGTGTGCAGAAAAGTTTAGAAACGGAAAGAGGCGAAAATGAAATGAAACAAAGAGCGAAGACGGTTTAAAACGATTCCCGGCAATTTTTCTGCTGCTCCCTCTTCTTTTTTTTGCCTCCTTTTCTCCTTTCAACCCCCAAAGATAAATAAGCTATTAATTCAACGATGGGGACAATTTATATTTCCACCCCGTCCAACGCTGCCGCATTAACGGACGTTAAAAATTTATCTCTCTCCTCGTTTTGCCTCGCCTTGTCTCACTTTTCCTCTCGCCTTCTCGCCCAATCCCCGTATTTTTTTTTTCGCTGGCACTGTTCTGCACGTTTTCTCTTTTATCTCTTCGTATTCCATCCCGAACGTAATCCCAGATAAGCGGAGTTAGCGCCACACAAAAGGAGGCTAGTTAGCAATGATGATGATGATGGTGGTGGTTGGCTTTCAACGTTTCGCCATCTTGCGAGTGCGTGCTATAAGTTTTTCGCATAATTCTAAGTTTTCAAAAGAAAAAGCGCCGATCGTAATTGCAGATGTTAATTTTGCGCTTTTTTTGCTCGCGCTCGTTTTAATCCGCTATATATATATATTTTCGAATCGGATATTTTCGAATCGGATTTTGTGAAACGTTCCGTGAAACGAGCAAACAACAATGGCAGAATAAATTCGCAAAAGGGAAAATACAAAGCCGAAATGGACTCGATGGGAAACAATTAAATTAGGTAGAAGATAATTCGTGCGATTATGCATGGCTTGGTGCCGAGGAAAAAATGTAATCGGCCGAACGAAGCGAATGACCCAGATCGAACGGCACAAATTGCCTTCGCTCGCCGATCCACCAGCCCCACGTCCATTTACCTCCTCCGCCGAACTACTTGGGGGTTTCACTCTTTTTGCTTCCTTCTTTCTTCACCTGGACCACGTTTTCAACTGCAAATCACTTTGCAACGCCCCTTCTCGAAATTGAAAGTCGAAAGATTGCGCAAACAATTTATTGCGAATCATTTGCAAATATTGTTAATAATAATCGTCGATAATAACGATTAAAAGTGGCCGCGCGAATGTTCGATCCTCTTGTGGAATGGGGCAAAATTAAAGGGTGCGTCGGGAGTTGAAAGTTTTGCCTCCTAATTGCAGTTTATTCGCCGTTTTTTTTTTGCGCCGCAGTTTGCATAATCCGCTTACGTATGTAGGTGAAGACATTTAAAACGGTATTATAATGAGGTGCAATGTTGAAGACTCGCCTCGTTTTTGCCATTCGCCAATTCCTCCGCATTCCCCTTTGCACCATTTTCGCTCGCGATCTAGATGTAGTTTAATTATTTCGGTTGGCCCCTCGCCCCCTCGAATTTTGCAAAACTACCACATACATATTGGGGTCGTTATTATCACCGCAATCATCATCATCATCGTCATTAGAAAAGGCCGTGTGTGTTTATTTGGTATTATTGTTAATGGCGACTAAATGAAAATAGATGCGCCATTAAAAGTAAATAGGTTTTCGCGTACCGTGTTCTCCGCCCCACGTTTTACTTTCGCTCGAATGTGCGCAAAAAGATATGGCAACGGTCACGTATAATTGTAGAGAAAATGCAACAAACGTTTTTGACTCGCATTTTCGTTCGCAATTCGAACCTCTATCACGAAGCAAAAAAAAAACGTTCGTTTAATTACTTTTCTCGTTTCTTTTCGAATCGTCCCCAGCAGAACGGTCGCTTTGTGTCGAAAAGCGTTCGCACTTTGATTTCGTTTAAATTAACCGACGGATTAATTAATTTTGACGCCGTCGATTGATGGCGTTCGCCTCGATTCGGATAATGCGGGAGAATGCCATTTGAACGGCAACGATTGTTTGGCCTTTGTTCACGTTCGGGGCGATTATTTATCGGTGCGATACGCCACGAGGATTTGCACATACGCGTATCGTGCGATTATGAAACTGTACTGTCTCCACGGTTGGCAACATTGATTTTCGCCCTTCGATTATTCCGAGGGGGCATTGATAAATGCCTAGCCATCATGTTTGAAGACAAAAATTTTATTTATTCAACAACCATCGAGACTCAAACATTTAGTGAGCAGGGCGTTGGAAAAGCAAAAAAAAAACATATTTGTCTTGGTCTGCAAGCGCCACTCTTCAGTGACTTCGTCATTTGTCTAAAATCTTTTAGCTTCGCAAATGTTTTTTTGAGTTTTGGGAACAAATCATAGTCAACTTTTTGCCAGTGCAATCCACGACCTGTGCGCAAAAGTGACGGCTTGCAAAAAGGGCGCGCCATTGGCGAGTGTTTCGCGACATTTTTCTGACGTAAATAACCCAGTATCAAATGCTCCCGCGATGGTTCTACTCAGGTCCAAATAATCTGTCAAATTGATCCCATCTTTGTCCCAAGAAACTGAAGCAAGAATCTTGCTAGCCGATTTTTGAACACGGATTATTTTTGGGCCGTGAAGAACCAACATGCTTCAACTGTTTGGATTGCTCCTTAGTCTCTGGGTCATTGCTATGGGTCCACGTTTCCTTCGTAGTAGCAAGCAGATCCCAAAAGTTTGAGTTTGAGAAATTTGTGACCAACGTTCAAGCTTCTTGGAATCGATTTGACCGAAAGTTTTCTGATACCCAAGTCGCAATGAATGATCTGCCACAAAAGTTCATAGGAAATGCACATTGCTTCTGCAAGGGTCTTAATCCCCACAATGGGTCGATTTTCTAAAATCCTATCGGCTGATTTTTGAACACGGATTATTTTTGGGCCGTGAAGAACCAACATGCTTCAACTGTTTGGATTGCTCCTTAGTCTCTGGGTCATTGCTATGGGTCCACGTTTCCTTCGTAGTAGCAAGCAGATTCCAAAAGTTTGAGTTTGAGAAATTTGTGACCAACGTTTAAGCTTCTTGGAATCGATTTGACCGAAAGTTTTCTGATACCCAAGTCGCAATGAATGATCTGCTACAAAAGTTCATAGGAAATGCACAATGCTTCTGCAAGGGTCTTAATCCCCACAATGGGTCGATTTTCTAAAATCCTATCGGCTGATTTTTGAACACGGATTATTTTTGGGCCGTGAAGAACCAACATGCTTCAACTGTTTGGATTGCTCCTTAGTCTCTGGGTCATTGCTATGGGTCCACGTTTCCTTCGTAGTAGCAAGCAGATTCCAAAAGTTTGAGTTTGAGAAATTTGTGACCAACGTTTAAGCTTCTTGGAATCGATTTGACCGAAAGTTTTCTGATACCCAAGTCGCAATGAATGATCTGCCACAAAAGTTCATAGGAAATGCACAATGCTTCTGCAAGGGTCTTAATCCCCACAATGGGTCGATTTTCTAAAATCCTATCGGCTGATTTTTGAACACGGATTATTTTTGGGCCGTGAAGAACCAACATGCTTCAACTGTTTGGATTGCTCCTTAGTCTCTGGGTCATTGCTATGGGTCCACGTTTCCTTCGTAGTAGCAAGCAGATTCCAAAAGTTTGAGTTTGAGAAATTTGTGACCAACGTTTAAGCTTCTTGGAATCGATTTGACCGAAAGTTTTCTGATACCCAAGTCGCAATGAATGATCTGCCACAAAAGTTCATAGGAAATGCACAATGCTTCTGCAAGGGTCTTAATCCCCACAATGGGTCGATTTTCTAAAATCCTATCGGCTGATTTTTGAACACGGATTATTTTTGGGCCGTGAAGAACCAACATGCTTCAACTGTTTGGATTGCTCCTTAGTCTCTGGGTCATTGCTATGGGTCCACGTTTCCTTCGTAGTAGCAAGCAGATTCCAAAAGTTTGAGTTTGAGAAATTTGTGACCAACGTTTAAGCTTCTTGGAATCGATTTGACCGAAAGTTTTCTGATACCCAAGTCGCAATGAATGATCTGCTACAAAAGTTCATAGGAAATGCACAATGCTTCTGCAAGGGTCTTAATCCCCACAATGGGTCGATTTTCTAAAATCCTATCGGCTGATTTTTGAACACGGATTATTTTTGGGCCGTGAAGAACCAACATGCTTCAACTGTTTGGATTGCTCCTTAGTCTCTGGGTCATTGCTATGGGTCCACGTTTCCTTCGTAGTAGCAAGCAGATTCCAAAAGTTTGAGTTTGAGAAATTTGTGACCAACGTTTAAGCTTCTTGGAATCGATTTGACCGAAAGTTTTCTGATACCCAAGTCGCAATGAATGATCTGCTACAAAAGTTCATAGGAAATGCACAATGCTTCTGCAAGGGTCTTAATCCCCACAATGGGTCGATTTTCTAAAATCCTATCGGCTGATTTTTGAACACGGATTATTTTTGGGCCGTGAAGAACCAACATGCTTCAACTGTTTGGATTGCTCCTTAGTCTCTGGGTCATTGCTATGGGTCCACGTTTCCTTCGTAGTAGCAAGCAGATTCCAAAAGTTTGAGTTTGAGAAATTTGTGACCAACGTTTAAGCTTCTTGGAATCGATTTGACCGAAAGTTTTCTGATACCCAAGTCGCAATGAATGATCTGCCACAAAAGTTCATAGGAAATGCACAATGCTTCTGCAAGGGTCTTAATCCCCACAATGGGTCGATTTTCTAAAATCCTATCGGCCGGTTTTTGAACACGGATTATTTTTGGGCCGTCAAGAACTAACATGCTTCAACTGTTTGGATTGCTCTTTAGTCTCTGGGTCATTGCTATGGGTCCACGTTTCCTTCGTAGTAGCAAGCAGATCCCAAAAGTTTGAGTTTGAGAAATTTGTGACCAACGTTCAAGCTTCTTGGAATCGATTTGACCGAAAGTTTTCTGATACCCAAGTCGCAATGAATGATCTGCCACAAAAGTTCATATGAAATGCACAATGCTTCTGCAAGGGTCTTAATCCCCACAATGGGTCGATTTTCTAAAATCCTATCGGCCGATTTTTGAACACGGAATCTTTTTGGGCCTCGAAGAACTAAAATGCTCCTCATCTTTGGATCGCTCGCTTGTCCCTGAGTCATAGTGACGGATCCACGTTTCCTCCAGAGGTAAAAGCCGATCCAAATGTTTGGGCAATCTTCGGCAAACGGCAGATTTGACTGAAACTCGATTTCTCCAAATTAAATTGTCAAACCCGCTCAACCTCTAGATAAGTCCAAACTCTGGCAACTTATTTAAAAAGCTTCATAGTTGCAAGCATGGCATCATTACTACGAACCTTGCAGGTCAATAGATTTTGAGACCCTTATCGCATTATAAGTTTAATTAATCGCCCGGCGCATCCACCAAAACTCCAAACGCTTCCCTTGTCGATTCTCGCTTTCTCAATCCGGCGATTTCCCGGGGGGGGCAACTGTACGGCGGGACTAAAAGCGCGGCGTTTATACGTTCGAATTGGTTGGGCGATTCGCAAATACGTTATCTCGGGGCCAATTCGGCTTTTGATGCATGGGGAACGATCCAAGCCGTATCCAGGTCGATTAGCGCCCGTGTTTGGCTGCACGCGGTGGCATTATGTTTTCGCCCTTTTTTTGATTTCGCTCTTCTTTTTCGCCTTTCATTCGCATTTGTTTGTTAATTAGATTATCGACCTAATGAACGTACGTGCGATTTTAATAAATCGGCCAACAACAAACGAGCGGGCGAGTTTTTTTTTTTCGCTATCGCTTCTCCCCCCGTCCCCCTTTTCGGTTTGCCCTTTTCCATTCGGGCGCCCTTCGCTGGATGCTCTTTATCTCGCGCTCGTTTTCCTATTTGATTTATGGCAAAAAATAGAACGGGCGCAAATCCAAGCGTTATACACAATCTCATCGATCCTCCGTATATTTCTCCGGCTCGCCCCGAGGATTCGCCCGACGACGTCGCCCATTTCATTCCGCTCGCATCCGATGCCGTACGTGGAAGAAGAAAACGTTTTAGTTTTACGATATCGAAATGATAATAAGGAGGAGAGGAAGGAACATTCGGAAAGGTTTTTTTGCGCCAACGTGGGACTCGAAAATTGGCGACGTCGATTTTCCCTTTTGCTGCGTTTCGCTTCGCTTATTCGCACCTGTGGATTAAGTTTGCCGGCCGCTAATCCGGATTAATTGAATTTTGTGTTTGCAAAAGATTCGGCGGGTATAAAATGAGAAGGTTTTCGCGAGAAAAACTCGCCCGTTCGACGAATAAAGGGCCGCATGAAAATTCGTTATCGTCCATAACGTCGATTTATTAATGGTCGTCCATAAATAAAAGTTGCCTCGTCGTATTTATTTATCGGGGCCGTTATTATTTAAACGGGCGTCATTATTATTGTTATTACACGCGGTTATAGTTCGATTTATTTAAATTGCCGCCGACTGGGAAATAAAAATCATAATTGGTCATTCGTCGAAACGAAACGGCCCTTCGGCAAATATGTAAATACAATTCGACCGCAGCTCTAATAATAATTATCATAATTAACCTAATGACACTTGTAATGAAAATAATCGCAATAATAAACGAAACTGTTCACAATAATAACGAAACTAATGGCAAAACTAATTAAACTAATGGCAATAATAATGTAACTAATGGCAATAAACATAAGGAAGAATGATGGAACTTGTTTTTGTACGAGGGTCACGTGGAAATTAATTTACAAAAAAGACTTATAATTCTTCGATTCGAAATTAGAAACGATTTATTCGTAGGTCAAACCTCTTTTTGCTCAACCTTTGCAAGATTACAATAGAAGGTAACCGCAACGGAAAAAAGGTAATTAATTCGCAAAGAAAAGGGTTGAATAAATTTTAGGGTGCCTCATGACATTTATCTTCGAAGAGTTTCTTGCCTTGATTCCGCTACTTACCGTGGCTTGCCGATATAAATGGATGCAAAAAGAGGAACGATTCGTTTCCCTTCGCGTATTAATCCATCGTTTGTTCTTTTCCCTTTTGTCTTTGGCAAAACAACAAGTGGTAAACGGCTCTACCTGTAGATGGGAAGATGGTGGAGGACCTGTTGAATATTGCACGGTGTAATTTTGTCAAACTTTTCTTTCGCGCGGCGCTTAAATATTTTAGCAACCAACGACAAAATTCTCTCATCAATTTCGTTCCGTCGTTGACCAGGAAGACTAAAAAGGAAACTGGGAAATCAAACGAATCGTTAAGATTAAAAATATTTTATTGCTTTTCCAATCTAATGTGAAATGTATATAATAATATTATAATAATACTTTCATTTATTTAATTTTTTAAGACTCATCTCTTACTTTGCTCTCGAAACTCGTTTTTTAAATTACATGCAATAATCAATTATCGATAATAAATAGGGCCCTAGTTCGTCATCTAACTAATCGCTATCCTATCGAAAATGCGTCGATCTCGCGATTGATTCTACATCAATTTTTGTCTTTTTCGAAAATAATTGTCCTCGTCGAAACTCTTTAGCGCAATGAATGCAAAAGAAGTGGGGAAATTGAATTTCCCTCTTTAGAAAATTATTGCTTCGCCTGGGAAAATTCGCAAGATTAATCGATTGCATTGAACAAATGAATGAAAGGAATTAGCAACCGAAATTAAAACTCTCGCTTTGTGTCTCGCTTAATTTTTCGCGGGGTTTTAATCGATTAATTTCGCTCGTCGCTTGCTTTTCCTCTTGCCTCGATCAATTAATTAATTTAATTAACGAATTAACACGCGTATTCGATCTAAATGTAATAATTAATAACTCCTATCTACCCTACATTGGTAAAGATATAAATATTATTTACTTCTTCTTTGGTGTATTATTTTAAGGCTGCGACTTGGGTTTTTTAAACTCTTCATTAATTTTTTTTGCACGTTTTTCCTTTTATTTAAAATAATTTATTATTATTATCCCTTTTGGTTTAAATTCATTCAAATCCCTTTTTAATTATTAAGTTCTCCGCTTCCTTTTTTCTCGTTTAATTTATTTTAACATTCTTAAAAACTTTTATAAATATAGTAGTAGAGTCGCGCCGTACCTAATAAATATCACTTTATTAATTTCTTTTTTTTTTTACTTTTTTACTTTTTTGGAGAAAACTGCTCGTTTTTTTTGCTAATTATTATTTTTTCATTAATCGTAATTAATTTCTGGTTGCTCGCTATACGAATATATTTTCTATGCTTTCTTCTTAAATATATATTTATGTATAATTGATAAATGTAATTAAAAACATAGAGGTTTACTCTCTCTTTTTGGTTTCAATCGATCAAAATCTATATACACTCTCCCAATTACTTTTTGTTGTCTTTCTTCAATATTTAAATTGCAATTTTATTCCATTCGTCACCGCCGCTTTCGCTAAATGCAGAAATATTGCTTTTCGTTCAACTCGAATCAAAATTGATAAACGTGCTTTCGAAATAATCGCTTTAAGAATTTACGTTGCGTTTCTGGTGGATGCGCCCGGCTTTTGCTTCTCTACGTTTCTTATTTTCTATTTTGCATACGTTAAATTACTTTAAAAGAAAACTTCTTGTTCTTGTTGTTCCATCAGTCTTATTTCGATCGTTGATAACGGTTTGATCATCATCATCATCTGTCGTCAGAGTGCAAAAAATTCTCCAATCTCTTTCACTTTAAATGATTTCTGTTTAAATAAACGTGTACCCTCATCAACTTTTGATTCTTTCATATTTTTTCCCCTTTTGGTTTCGATAGATTGCGAATATGATATCTGTCACTATAAATTTTCGCATGGCGAATGGGTTGCAGCGGCGAAAGAGAAAAGGGCGGGGAACGAAAAGAGAACATAAAGAGAAACGGAAGAATTGTGCAAAATAATGCGAATCTCCATTCTTTTTGGGTGCGGTGCAAAATTCATATTCCTATTTTGATGAGGGTTTCTCTCGCAGAAAAAATCGATTTTCGTCCAATTTGCAATAATCAAACTCATATCACCAACTGTCTTTTATGCAATTATATTCATTTTCTTTAAATATATTCTAATTAATATTGACTTTCTTTCCAATTCTTTACCCATCGAACGATACCTTGCGCCTTTGCAAATTAATTGATCGCAAATCGTTTCTCGACAAATTGACCTCTTTCCCATTGAACAATAATAATAATCGCAATGAAAATGGTAGAAAAGCTTAACTTTTTTTTTGGTTTTACGTTATTCGTACAAAATATGTTTCCATTCCAAAAATATTTATTTATTTTTAATCATTAATTTATGTTTTTTTTTTCTCTTTTGGTTTTGCATAAATCGATTCGTTGTATAAATTTGTTGTTGTTGGCCTGGTCCAATCCGCAAATAAATTGGCATCCTTTCCTCGTAAACAATTGCAGTCCGGTTTTAGCAAGAGAATCAAAGTATAACAATACGAAAATTATAAACTGGGAAAATGGTTAAGTGAAACTAAAGAAAGTTTCGCAATAACGTGATTAATTAATTAATTCTTCCACTTTGATATGCCACTTTGGTTTATTCGAGCGTATATTACAATACACCTGGCTGAAGACTTTCGTGCCTCGCATCGAGTCCTATTTTACATTATTGTTACGTTTAATTAAAAGTTTCTAATAATTCCTCGCGAATTTTAAACGATAATTTTTGCTCAGCCTCGTCTACGTTTGAAACCTCTTCCTCCTCCTCCTCGTTTCCCTGGAAAAATCTGCATCGAATTGACATCACTACTCTTACTACGTTATTATTTAATATTAATTTTGAGGAAGAAAGAAAAATTTCGCTCACTGTTATAATATCAATTTCGGTGGTTCGTTGCACGTTAAATTCAATTAGTTTCCCTTTTGTGTGTCACCATTGTTTGTCATTTAATAAACAAGTTTGCAATTTGTCTCGTTACTTATAGCTGGCGATTCAACTTATCGCTAATTTGTATCTAACTTCACTTACGTACAATGTTACTAAGGGTCTTCGATTAAACGAGACGTTCCAATGGGCGATTGCAAATATTCGAAATATTCGCGAAATTATCGATCGATCGTTTGGACTTTTGTTTAATTCTACGTTTTGGGTGAAATTCGAAAATGTTGGCCTCTTATTGGAACGTCTTCCCTTATGTACGATCAATGTTAATCGAAACGTAACAAAGAATAATTTCCTCATCCGTCTTCCTCTCGCTCGCTCGAAATCTAATAATTGAATATTGCTTCTTATTGCGTGTCTACGGATTAAAAGAAACAAATAAAATCGAATAAATCGTCCATTCAATGGTATATTAATGGCAACCTACTTCTAACGCTAACTCTAACTCACGAACATAACGCGGTAAAACAAAGTCGTAACAATTCCTCGAAGATTCGCGCGCGTTCTTCGCCCGCATTCAGTCGCGTAACGTTCGCGGACGGAGAGAGAGAGAGAGTGGACGCAAGTTTCCTCGCCCCCTCACCGCGCAATTTTGAGCATGTTAACGATTCCCAATCGGAAAATCCGTCCCTCTAATTCGTCTCGCCGCCGTCCGTCGACTTGCAGTGCGCGTCGTAGCCGTCGTCGCCGCCGCTCAACGGACACTCGTCGCCGACGGCGACGACGGTCGTCGCCCGCCCGTTATTGTTGTCCGCGTCGGACCAACTCTGGCACGCCGACTCCTGGTGCTTGTTCAAGTACGACTTCAGCGCGAACGTCTTCTTGCAGTGCGGACAACAGAAGTTCTTGTCGCTCGAGTGCGTCTGCATGTGGGCGCGCAGGTTCGACCGGTCCGCGAACGCTTTGCCGCAGTGCGCGCAACCGTACGGCTTCTCGCCGGTGTGCGACCGCAGGTGACCCTGTAGGAGCCACGGACGCGAAAACTGTTTGCCGCACACGCCGCAACTGTGCGCCAGCTTGTGCGTGAGCACGTGCATCGCCAACGCGGGCATGCTGACGTACGCCTTGCCGCACGTCATGCACTTCTTCGCCGACTGCGAGTCCAAGCTGCGGTGCGTCTGCTTGTGCCGCGAGAGATTGCTCGACGTCGCGTACTGTTTACCGCACTCGCTGCAAATGTAACGGCTGCCGGTCTTCGACGCGATCGGCGAAGTGGAGGACGATTGCGACGACGACGACGACGACGACGACGTGGGGACCGTGGAAGCGGTCGTCGATGATGGTAAAGCGTCGGCGATCTGATGCGCGTCCGCTTCCGACGTCAGCGTCGACGCTTCGGACGACGACGGATTGTCGATTTCGTCGTCGATCACCGTGTAAAATTTCTGCAAGAGACAGTTCGGCCACCGGCCAAATGGTTTTAACAATTTGGAGAACGTGAGAAAAGAATCGAACGCCTCGAAGGGCGATTCGTGAATGGTGTTGCACTAAGGTCGCGGTCGCTTGGAGCATTGGGCGTGATCGTTTGAGCAGAATTTTAATTGGCGACAAATGAGGAAACCTGGCAGACGAAGGGCAATGAATTAACGCAAGTTGGCGTTAGACTTGAAGAAAAACCTTTAACGGTATGAATCCATGCTCGACACTGGACGCTTCTCAAGTGGACATTAAACGTAAAGGAAATCTTTTAGCAATATTAATTCATGCTTGGAATTTACCGCCTCTCAAATTGGCATTATACTTTAATGAAAACTTTTAGCAATATTAATTCATGCTTGGAATTTAACGCCTCTCAAATTGGCATTAAACTTTAAGGAAAACTTTTAGCAATATTAATTCATGCTTGGAATTTAACGCCTCTCAATTTGGCATTAAACTTTAAGGAAAACTTTTAGCAATATTAATTCATGCTTGGAATTTAACGCCTCTCAATTTGGCATTAAACTTTAAGGAAAACTTTTAGCAATATTAATTCATGCTTGGAATTTAACGCCTCTCAATTTGGCATTAAACTTTAAGGAAAACTTTTAGCAATATTAATTCATGCTTGGAATTTAACGCCTCTCAATTTGGCATTAAACTTTAAGGAAAACTTTTAGCAATATTAATTCATGCTTGGAATTTAACGCCTCTCAATTTGGCACTAAACTTTAAGGAAAACTTTTAGCAATATTAATTCATGCTTGGAATTTAACGCCTCTCAATTTGGCATTAAACTTTAAGGAAAACTTTTAGCAATATTAATTCATGCTTGGAATTTAACGCCTCTCAATTTGGCATTAAACTTTAAGGAAAACTTTTAGCAATGTTAATTCATGCTTGGAATTTAACGCCTCTCAATTTGGCATTAAACTTTAAGGAAAACTTTTAGCAATATTAATTCATGCTTGGAATTTAACGCCTCTCAATTTGGCATTAAACTTTAAGGAAAACTTTTAGCAATATTAATTCATGCTTGGAATTTAACGCCTCTCAATTTGGCATTATACTTTAATGAAAACTTTTAGCAATATTAATTCATGCTTGGAATTTAACGCCTCTCAATTTGGCATTATACTTTAATGAAAACTTTTAGCAATATTAATTCATGCTTGGAATTTAACGCCCCTCAATTTGGCATTAAACTTTAAGGAAAACTGTGAACAATATGATTTCATGCTCGAAATTTAACGCCTCTTAATTGGGCATTAGATTTGAGGGAAACTTTTCCCAATATGAATTCATGCTTGAAATTTGACGACTCTCCATTTGGCAATAAACGTGAAGAAACGCCTTTAGCAATATAATTTCATGCTCGAAATTTAAAGCTTTTCAATTTGGGATTACACTTGAGAGAAACATTTTGCAATATGAATTCATGCTTGAAATTTAATGCCTCTCAATTTGACATTACACTTTAAGGAAAACTTTTAGCAATGCGATTTTGAGCTCGACATTGAATGCTTCTCAAATTGGCATTAAAATTTATGGAAAACTTTTAGCAATATGAATACATGCTCGAAATTTAACGCCTCTCAATTTGGCATTAGAATTTAAGGAAAGCTCTTAGCAATACGATTTCATGCTCCAAATTTAACGCCTCTCAATTTCGCATTAGAATTTAAGGGAAGCTTTTAGCAATACGATTTTGTGCTCGAAATTTAATGCCTCACAATTTTGCAATAAACTTGAAGGAAAACTTTTAGCAATATGAATACATGCTCGAAATTTAACGCCTCTCAATTTGGCATTAGACTTTAAGGAAAACTTTTAGCAATACGATTTCATTGTCGAAATTTAATGCCTCTCAATTTGGCATTAGACTTTAAGGGAAGCTCTTAGCAATACGATTTCATGCTCCAAATTTAACGTCTCTTAATTGGGCAATAAACGTTAATGAAAACATTTAGCAATACGATTTTGTGCTCGAAATTTAATGCCTCTCAAATTGGCATTAAACTTGAAGGAAAGCTTTTAGCAATATGAATTCATGCTCGAAATTTAACGCCTCTCACCTCGGCATTAGACTTTAAGGAAAACTTTTAGCAATACGATTTCATGCTCTAAATTTAATGCCTCTCAATTTCGCATTAGACTTTAAGGAACACTTTTAGCAATATGAATTCATGCTCAAAATTTAACGCCTCTCAACTCGGCATTAGACTTTAAGGAAAACTTTTAGCAATACGATTTCATGTTCGAAATTTAATGCCTCTCAATTTGGCAATATGAATTCATGCTCGAAATTTAACGCCTCTCAACTCGGCATTAGACTTTAAGGAACTTTTAGCAATACGATTTTGTGCTCGAAATTTAATGCCTCTTAAATTGGCATTAGATATTAAGGAAAACTTTTAGCAATATGAATTCATGCTCGAAATTTAACGCCTCTCAACTCGGCATTAGACTTTAAGGAAAACTTTTAGCAATACGATTTCATGTTCGAAATTTAATGCCCCTCAATTTGGCATTAAACTTGAAGGAAGACTTTTAGCAATATGAATTCATGCTCGAAATTTAACGCCTCTCAACTTGGCATTAGACTTTAAGGAAAACTTAGCAATACGATTTCATGCTCGAAATTTAATGCCTCTCAATTTCGCATTAGACTTTAAGGGAAGCTTTTAGCAATACGATTTCATGCTCCAAATTTAACGCCTCTTAATTGGGCAATAAACGTTAATGAAAACATTTAGCAATACGATTTTGTGCTCGAAATTTAATGCCTCTCAAATTAGCATTAAACTTGAAGGAAAAGTTTTAGCAATATGAATTCATGCCCAAAATTTAATGCCTCTCAATTTGGAATTAGACTTTAAGGAAAGCGTTTAGCAATGTGAATTAATGCTCAAAATGTATAGCCCCTCAAGGTGTTCGATTAGTCTTTGAAATAAACAGGTAGAATTCAACGTTTTTCGCTAACTTTCCAATTGCAATTGTTTCGAAAAATTGCATCTAGTTGTAATTAAGCAAATAAAAACTAAACTCCACTCACCGTCTTGCCCCTCTTCGCGTAATGCCTCTTGCTCTTGATGTTATTGTTAAGCGTTTTACTGCTGTTATTATTATCGTTACAAACAACATTGTCCTTATTGTTATCGGAATCGTTATCGTTATTAATCGCGTTATTGGTCCTATTGGTACGACTGCGTCTTCTGTCGGGGATCGTCAAGTGATTGATCGTCGTCGTGGGCGCCGGAGGGGCCGAAGCCGTCGTAATCACCGAAAGCTCCCTAATCGGCACGTCGTGCTGCCGGTGTTCTTCTTGCTGCTGCTGCTGCTGCTGCTGGTGTTGATGATAATGCTGCTGCAATTCGTGACGTTCGTCATGCTGATGAAGATGTGCCGGTTCGTGATGATGATGGTGATGATGCAGATGGTGATCGTATTGCGTGATGGAACTAACGATAACGGAAGCCGTCTCCACCTCTTTCGCCCGCTGATGATGCTGCTGCTGCTGCTGTTGTTCCGGCTCCGGTGACAGCGGGAGTATGATGATGTCTTCGTTGTTGGCCGAAATCGTTTGTATCGTCGCCTGCGTCGTCGCCGACGCCGCCGCCGTCGTCGTCTCCGTCTCCGTCAGGCAGATCTGTTGGTTCTCCGCGTCCGACGAGCACTCGGACGTGGGCGGCGTCGGTGCGGCGGGCACCTGCACCACGTAGACGATCGACGGCGGTTGGTAGCACGGTATCGAGACCGGCAGCGGCGACGCGGTGCGATAACTCGGCTCCGGCGACAGCGGCCGGTACGTGTAGATCGCCGACGGCGGCAAGTGTTCGCCGTGCGGCACGTGGTGATGGATGGTGACGGCGCCGGGGGCCGGCAGCGGCGGCAAACTCTGCGACAGCGACAGCAGGTCGTGCGCCGCTTCCGTTTCTTCCGCGCTGCGCGTGCTCGTCGTGCGGAATATCGGGATGCCGCCGTCGTTGTCGGTGACGATCTCTTCGGTGCGGTGGCGCCGCGGCGACGGCGATCGACGGTCGGTGGTGCAGCTGAAGTCGTCGAGGTAGCCTGGAGAGATTGAAGCGATTCGGTTTGTATAGAGCACGAAGATTGGAAAATAATTGAGGATACAGAGTTTCTCTTGAGTTTTCCGTTCCTTTGTGTTTGGGTGTGTGTGTGTGTGTGGCATGGTAGAATTCAATTCTTCATTTCTCTCGCATTAAACATTAATTGGCGCAATTTAAAAGCAATTTACATCGTATAATTGAGTAGCGAAATGAAAATTTATGTTCGTTTGGGCGGCGGAGGAAAAGTTGAAAAGGGAGCGAAAACACAAAATGCTAATGAAGAGCATGAATCATTTAATGAGTAAAAAATGATAATTAGCAATAATGGAGAGATTGTCGAAGATTAATGTACAATTTACATGTCGAGGGCGAAACGATGAAGGAAGGAGAAACCAAAATGGGAAAATGGAAATTGAACGCAACGTCAAATTTTCCGTCACTCGATCACGATGATGACCTTTGGAAAACCGAGCGATTAAAATTAATTAGTGTCGAATGACATTTAATGCCGCGAAAATTCTCTAAACCATCGCAAGTACTAAATAGTTTCCTTGAACAATTGCAACTATTGCAAAAACGAATCAATTCTCGCAAAGGAAAATGCAATTTTATTTTGCTCGTGCTAGTTACATTTATTATTTCTGTTTGCATTGAATCAATTGCAAAATAAATTAGCTGGTTTTATTTAGTTGGCATTATTATTTGCCAAGAGATTCTTCAAGCAACGTTTGAAATGAACAAGAAGGAAGACGATGTTGCAAGCAGAAGCAAATTTAATGGCAAAGTAAAAAATAACTTTTCGCAACTCATTGCAAATCAGAAACGCGATAACGACGTATCCACGTTTCGTACTTTTGCCATTTCCCTCTCAACCCCTCGTCTCGCAACAATAACAACAAATTTAAATAGAGCCATCGAGCTTTCGGAAGACAGAGGAAATGTTAAATGTAGTTATCGAACGAATGCGAAGAAGAAGTTTTCGTTATGGAAGACCCGATGGAACCGGTGAGCGGAACGATAATAACTTGGACCCCGTAACGAATTCTTGTGCAATAATACATTGTTCGCGACGTTTCTTTAATGCAAAAGTTTCTCGCGACAATTAAAAGAGTTTCTGCCATTTATTATCGCGTTCCATTTCGCTTTCGCATCGTCTATTAAATGACGAAATCACGAGCGAAGACGGAGCACTCTATAACTCTAAAAAGTTATCGACTCGAGACCCGCGATTCGCAATAAATAGAACGAGCAAGAGCCAAAAAAAAAAAGCGATTATCCCAACTTTTGCGAAGGAAGAACGTAAAGCGGGAAAACGAACGAAACGGGAATCAATCAATGTTTTTAAAAATTAAATCCGCAATCGATTGCCACGTTTTCGCGCCGCTTTCTACTTTGATCCGTCTTCGGCGTTTGTTTCGTGCCTCGGGAGGCCAATCGACAAGAACAAAGTTTCCGGGCGTCCATCATTCAGCCACTTCGGTCCATAACAACGTTCGACCCCAAACGAACGCTCGCTCTCCTTATATATTATTTCGTTCTCGCCCGAATGGGGAGAAGAAACTTAATCGAACGCGAAATTTCCTCGTCGTTTCCGTTTCTCTCCTTTTTGCCCCGCGTGTCCTTGTTACGCCGCCGAACGTAAACGATTATTGCCAACTATTTAGATGCAAATGGCAATTAACTGGTCCTAATCAATATTATATCTCGAGCGCAGAGAACGGCTGATCCTTGCATAAAAGTAAACGGCCACTTTTCCCTTCTATTTGCCATTTGGTTTTTTTTTTGCATTATAATACAGGCAGCTCTCATCTCCATAATATAATAAGACTTTGCGCGCATATCCATATAAATGGGACGTTATTCCCTATACTTTCCCAGCTAATGAAATAATAACATAAATTCCCCGTCGCTTCCTATGTTATATAAACAATTTTCCTTGCGCAAAAAAATTCGCCATTCCGCAGAATAACAAGTTTTAGCGATAAAAGTCGAACGCGTCGCGGCGCATCCACCAGAAGCGCGCGTATGATTGATACGTTATTTATGGAAGCTAATGATCGCCCATTTCGTCAGTCTTTCATCGCCGATTCTTTTTTCTCTCGTCGGATTCTTCGAAAGGTAATGCATCATCGTCGATTCGCGATATTTACCTGGAAAATTTGCGCGCGACATAATAAATAAATAAATCGGGAGGAAATCTTATCGTGATTTTCGCACCGATCAATTCGCAGCGAAAATAATTTAGATAAATCGACGCGTTATCAATCACAATTTGTTTCGTATTAGATTCAATGGCGTCAGTCGCACCTTTATAAACATGGTTATAGCAACAAAAAGAAAAACGAGCGTGGATTAAAAAATGGCAGGATTTTCGCATTTCCCGTTCCCTTGCATCAAATTGTGTCTTCGGATGTAAAGCAATTTAATTAAAATTGCGCGCTAAAAAGAAATAAAAGCACGTGATTGACGGGGTGACGTATCGTTGGATGGAAATAAATTTGCTTAAACAAGATTGCGAATAATATAAATCGTTGGATTGGCTGCGATTTTCGTTTAACAATTGCCTAATAAATATTCATTAAACGAGACTGTTCCCCGAATTACTCCGGGCGAGACGAGATCGCGGAATTGTCGCGAATTTTATTAATCACCGCGCGAAATTAATTGCAAAACAATCCGCCATTAAATTTGCGTTTGAGCAACAAGTTGATAAATCGCGATTAGAACAAAAATTAATATAGTTGCCAAATTGCGTTCGCTAGTCGTTAAACATTAACGATTGTCTTCTGGCTTATTGCTATTTATTTAAGCAAGGGCGAGCGGGATTTGGCGAAATTTGCAAAAAAGAAACGTCTCGTTGCCGGTGTCAAAATCGATCGTTGAATTGGCGAGAGAGAGAGAGAGAGCGAACTGCTAAAAATAGAACGTGAAAAAGGGTGCAAAAAGTAAAAGGGGAGGAATGGAACAAAAAAGAGAAACGCGGCCATTTCAACCCTGTTGCTGGTAACACCAGTAATAATAATAATTATTCATTGTTCGGTTCTTTGGTTTCCGAATCCTTACAGTTATTGCGGATTAAATTTAAACCTCTTTCGCGTAAAATAAATAATAAATTGCAAAAAGAAATCCATTATCCTTGCGCGATTTTCTTTTATAGAAATAATAATTTTCCTATCGTTTATTAGTCACCCCCTGACGCCGGTGAACAATGCACGAAGAAGGCTTCCTTCGCCCATTCGAAAAGGGTTATTCCAACTTCGCATCGCCCTTATTGTCCGAAAATTCATTCCAACGTTATTAACGATCGACGTGGTAAAGGGCAACGCGCAAAAGAAGAACGGGGCCGAAGGTGCAAACAAAAAAGTCGCCTTATTGCTCTTTAACCTTTCAATCGTTCGTTTACCACTTGTTAATGAACGAAAAACGATTCGAATTAATCGATAACTCCCGCTAATACAACGTCCCCTCCCCCTCCCCTTTGTCCTCGTCCTTCGTTGCCAATTTCCATCGAGAAGACAAAATCGTTCACTTACTGGCCCGATTGGTGAGCGGCGTGTAATAGTAAGGCGGTGCGATGCAACCCTCCGTTGGACTCTCCGGAGCCGTCGGCGAAGACGACGACGACGTGGCCGCCGTCGTGCAGCTCGCGGTGGCCGTCGTCGCGATCGTGGTCGCGGTCGTCGGCGTCTCCTCCCAGCACTCCCTAATCACGTTCTGATACTTGTTGCTCGGCTTCTTCACCATGTAACAGCGCGGCATATTGCTGCTGCCGTTGGCGATGGAAACGGAAAAGAAATCACGTCCTCGCCGATTTCCTTTCGTGCCCGACGGAAGGCAAAGGTTTCGTTCGGCAGGTGGTTGGAGTCGTTGTTGTCGTCGGCGTCGGAGTGGAGACCAGCGGCGGCAATCCGCCGTCGTCCCCTTTCTCTTTATCCCGGACCTCGATTAGAGGAGGGGTGGGTCGCACCGTGGCCGTGCAACAAGTTGGTAGCGACACGACGCGCGCCCCCTCCGACACTCTTCGGCTCGCTTATTATCCAACAGGTAAGCAGCGGTCCGACATGTTAACAACAACAAGCGTCCACGCCGCGTCCTCTTTTTTTTTAAATTTTTTTCTTTTTGTACTTTGTGTGTCGCGACGCTCGACGCCGTCTTCAATAACACCAATCGGGATTCCTCGAGTTCGGCGTTCGGAGTTTGGCAGCTCTCCGCCACTTGTTGGCCACTGTGTTTCGTCGAATCGTCGATGGAAACGCGTCTCGCGGTAGTGGCGAGAGTCGAAAAGGGAAAAGGGCGGACGGCACCGGTTTTAATAACAAACGAAAAATAAACTGCTTGTCCCACGGTCCTCGCCAATCGCCATTTCGTCCTCACATAACACCGTTCTCACGTCACTTCACCCCGTGCATTCCCGCGATTCGCCAACCAACGCGTAACGTCTCGTCCTTTCGCACAACGGGATCCGATATAACCACACTTTACCGTCGCCGTTCGTTCGCCTTGCACCCGCTCGCACCCCCGTTCAATCCACCATCGAGCCGCAACGGGCCTCGGTCGCGTATTATGCGAAAATCGCCGGTGGAGACGTCGACGTCTTCCGGGGGGAAAAAAATAAGTCGTTTCGCGACGACGACGTCCAACTTTTTTTGCTTCGTCTTCTTCTTCTTCTTGCTCGCTCGCTCGTTTCTTTTGTCGGTTGTATTTTAGCAAAATCGGACGCACCACTCCCTTGGCTACGACGAGTGCCTGCGTCGCGACGCCAGCCACGGGCGGGGTGGTTTCCGAGCGCCTGCGCCCTTCGGCCCGCGTGGTCGGATCGATCCGAAACCGACACCTGTTACCGCCGACCCCCATCGATTCCCGTTCGTTTTCTTTTCTTTGCCGTTTCTCCGTTTCTCGTTCGCCGCTTTTTCTCGTCATTCCCGTTTATTTCCTCTCGTTCGCGCTGCCGATGCTTCATCCCGCGATCCCGTTGCCGATGGAACCTGCTGATGTGGCCGATTCGTTTGAATCGATGGTGCAGCCACTTGCATTTCCTCTTCTTCCACTTCTGCCAACAATACATTCGCATCTCTTAATTCTTTCTCGTATCAGTTTCTAAGTTAATCTTATAGACTTCTGTGGCTTTTTCAAACAGCGACGCGTTTCGAATTTTACTCCGGCTTCCGTCTCCTTCGCCCGTTTATTATTTGGCACGTCGGACGGATAGTTTCAGAAATAAAATATCGTTCCGGTTTCAAATGGGAAATAGCGTAATAAATGTGCGAGCGAGTTGTTGCGACGTTCGTAATCTCGCAAAGAAATTCATGAGACCCAAGGTAACCGTGCAAAACTGTCGTCTTTATTCGCGTATGTATGAAGGTACGGAAAAGAAACGAGGGAATCGAAGAGGGATGGAAGGCGGTGTGAAAGGGAGCAAAAGCAGGAGCACCGTCGCACCGGGAGCGGGAATATTCGGAACAGCAGCAACATGTTAGATACATTATTTCCGTTGTTTCTGTGTCCCTTTCTTGTTTTGGGGAAGGTTGCACGTTTTTGCGCGCAGAGGGTGCAAGTTTGCAATGAATTTTCGATTACGTAACGTAGCATTCTTCTTGTCGTTCTCCTCCACTCTTGCGGGTTGCAACGTCGGAACGGGCGAGAGGTTTCGTTTACGCGGAAAAGCGGTTTTCGAAAGTCGCATTTTCCGGGACGGCGACAGACGAAATTGAGGAAAGTTGAAAATGGAATGCAGCAATTTTGAGGGACGAGGGACAAGATAATGTTGGAGGTGGCGGAGGGGGAAATAAAACGGGCCAAAGTGGCTCTTAATGTTAATAAATTATCCATAAAGGTTCTCAGCGTTTATGCTTAATGAAAAATTCAATCCACGCGTTTCAGGTAAAGTTTTACCCGCTTTCCTCTTTTTCCGTCCATTCATTGATTCCTTTTTTTTTGTAATTAGGAAGCGTTCCTTTTGCCTTCTTCAGTTGTTGTTCTTCTGCGTTAATTAGCATTTTCACGTTGTTTATAACGAGTTTTAATTTATTTCGTAATACATAAGATTCGTTCGTTCGTTCGCTCGGCGAGACGGTTCTTCGTCGGCTTTCCCCAAAACTTTCGCACACGCCCGGATTCCGAAGACTTTCCGTTAAAGCCCAATTTAAGTGTGGGTCGAGTGCGGGAGCTCTCCTAGTCGACGAAACGACGTGAAGGTCCTACGTTTTTCCCTGTTTCTAAATGAATAAATTTAACCGGTTTAACTTATTCGAAATGCTACAGTCTCCCCATCCTCCTCCTCTCCTTAACCGTGCTACATTATGCAAAACGGCGAGGATCTGGAAGTTATGCCATTTGTGATGGGATTTCTCGGGGCCCCGAACAGTTTTGCACTGTTTAAGATTCACCTTTTGTTTGCGCCTTTCCCAGGGCGTTTCGTGCGTCACGTTTTTCGCCGCCGCATTTATTATTCTCGTGCTGCGTCTTTGTTTGTTGTTATTTTCGGTGTCTGCATATATAATTAACTTTTAAATGCTTTGCAATGATCGGCATGGAACGTATCGTACGGTTTTTTTTTGCTTTCGGTGGGATCGAAAATAATGCGGATTAGCAAGAATGCAAAAACTTCCAGTTAATGAGGCTCATTACACCCGCGTATAATTGATATTATAATGAGAGAAAACAAAATAATGTGATAGTAACTAGCAATTGTAGTCCAATTAAGTAACTTCTAATTGGCGATATCAATTTGCGAAGCCGGTATAAAACGCTCGCAAAATTCTTGCAAAACACAACGAAACCAATCGTGCAAAAGTGACGAACCAACCAACAATCAACTACAAAGATGGCCTTAAAATTGGTGCTGACTGTCGTATTCGCAGCCTGCGTGGTAAGTTTCCATTGTTTAAGATATATTTGGCGAAACTAACAATTAAACTGCAGTTCGCCAATGCTGCCAATCTGAAAAATACCGTCTGCGTGGATCGGACGATCGCCGAAGTCGCCAAGGAAATGGCGATCCAATCGCAACAACTGGAGCTGGCGAAGACTTTGAATTTGAACGTGGACTCTTGCAATTTGGGTGCCATCGATTTGGCTTTAACGCCATCGATCAAAACCGTTTTGGATGCCGTTCACTTGGTAAAGACGAACGTCCGTAACGACAATCGCTGCTTGAGGAACCTCTTGGAAAAGAATGCCAACTAAACGAAAATAATTAAATTATCTAACATAGACGCACTTAATGTCTGCAGACAGAAATAATAACCAAACTAGCACCAGCAAATTCAAAAAACGAATTGCATTTTAATAACTCTCAAACGCCCCCCCAATCTTAACGAATCGCTGACGATTGTCTTCGCGTGCAACGACGTCGACGAAAGGGAAATAATAATGCGGAACTGGGTATCGGCGAAACCCCGCGTGGCCGATGGGAAACCGGATTCCCTTCGCTCCTTTTCATCTCTTTCTCCTTCTATTTAACAGCTTCTGGTTGCACAGCTGTTTTACTACAACCACCACCAGACAATTATTCGCTTCCTCATACTTTTTCCCCTTTCTCCATCCAGCTCTTGTACATGTTAATGGCAATCAGGTGTTCGGCGACGACCAGGTAGTACCGTTAAACCGGATTCGTGAAATCGGGGTAAACGATCGTACGGCACGCGTCCAACGGCCACGTGTTGGGCAACAACCGACGGACGCACCGGTAGCGAGTAGCTGCCGCCGCCGCTGTCGCACTTCCCTTGTTTGTTGTTATTGTTGGTCTTTGCAGGGCGATGAGACGCACCCTAGTTTTGCGACCCTATTTCCCTTTTTCGCTCGCCCCTCCACTCTCTCTCTCTCTCCGCGCCGGCTGCAATCGATGCTGCGCCGTCCGCTTCCGTAGGGGTTGCGCGCATATTCGACGGTGCCAGGAGGGGTAGGAACGAGCGACGGCGGTGGCAACGGTTGGGATTTAACAATTCGCGCGAAAGCCATCGCTCTTCCTCTCCCACCCACCGAAATCCCTACCCCGCGACGCGACGGCGATGACGACGCACCCGCGCAGGGGTAGCGAAAGGTATAAATGGGGGTGCGCCGAGTGCGGGCGATCCAAAATACAAGCGCAAACGACGGGATCCGTTATAGTTTAGTTTGTTGAGTTTAGCCTCTCTTTCGGTGCCTGTCTACTTCTATTCCTGTCCTATCGTCTTCTCGTCCTCTTCGTCATCGTCTACTTACTTACTAACTACTGCTCGTTTCTCGCTCTCGTACACACTCGACACGCAGACACGCACGTTCGGTCGCTCTTCAAACTCTTCGTTTTCATCGCTCCGCTCCGCTCGCATCGTTCGCGCGCTCGCTCGCTCGCTCGCTCTTCCGTCGTTTTCGATTACTCTTCACGCCGCGCGTTTTTCCTTGCTTCACGAGTGCGATCTTAATAGAAAAGTGTCGATCAATCGGCGATCGGAATCGAATAATTCCATCGATCGAAACGGTGCGTTTTAATACGATTATGTGGCATTAAAAAGTAGGTGGTGAGCGCGCCGCGGGGCCTCGCACGGTCCTCCGGATGCATCGACATCCACCATCGTACGCCACCAATTGCTGGCCGTCGTCGCGCTGTCGCCGTCGCCGTCGTCGTCCCGCCGCGCGATAGCAGAATGCCGCGTTGCCTCATGGCGAAGAAGTGGAAAGCGTATCCGTGGCCGGATCGGGCGGATACGCAAGAAGAGCAACAACAGCAGCAACAGCAGCGACACGATGAAGGAGAGCCGCAGCAGCAGCAGCTTCATCAGCTTCATCAGCAGCAGCAGCTGGAAGAGGACGAGGAAGAAATCGACGTCGTCGGCGACTCGCCCTGCTGGGGACCGTCGAGTCCAACGGCGGGCGCGACCGCTCCCAGTCCGCCGCCCACGTCGCCGCACGGCACCACCATCCTCTACAACGGTACGTTGCGATATTAGTTTATTTCGAACGGAGGAAACCGGAGAAAGAAACGGTTAACCTCCGACGATTGTTTTCCTCGTGGCCGCGGTCTAAAAGGAGATCGGAACGAAGGAGGAATTAAAGAAGGAACGAGCCTGGACGGGAGACTGGGGGGATTCGGAAAAACGGGATAAAGGGCGCAACAACACGCACGCACACGCGGGGCGAAAAAAGGGCCCGGGGACGTTTCAGCGGATCGAGGGCGGATTTCTATGGAGCCCGCACAATCGTTACTTCGGGGTGGAAATTGAAATCCGATAATTAATTTTCCGCGAGAACAATGAAAAGCCGGCACATTATAAATATATAGATGCGTATTATATCCGGTGGCGGCAGTTTCCGCGCCACCGGAGTTTGTTTTCTCTCTCTCTCTTCGGTTCGCTCGCACAAAGTCCTCATCATCATCGTCAATATTATGAAATCTGAATCAACGCCACGAAGGGGGACGAGCAAAAGTTGAAACAAAAGTGTCGCCCTTCGAGTGAACGCACCCATTTGCAAAAGAAATCGCAATTAGCAATTAGATCTCGCGCGATGGTTCCCCTTGGACTTGTTGATCTACGATCGACCAACTGTTCGATTATTGTCGTATAATTAGATTTAAAGCGCAAAAAACGTTTACTTTGCGATTCCCCAAACGAAAGTGTAAACGTTTTTGCGCTAAAAGTCGCGAATAAACGGTCCTTTTGTTCGGGAAAGAGACGACGAGGAATAATAGCGAATTCGGTTTCGATCGATTTCGAGCGATACGTGAGGGCGGTTTTTAGAAATTAACGCGGGGTGGCGATCCAATTAAATGCGGAATTCTATCAATTCCCGTTTTTTGCATTCGCTTCATTGTGCGAAAAAGAAACAATTTAAACGGCTCAAAAGAGGGATAACGAGATGACATTTTGAAATCATTAACGATTTAATCGGAGCTGAATATTAATTGAACGTCCGTTTAATTAATTAGCAACTGAATTGCTGAATAATAATATGAAAGCAAATTGATTATAAATGGCATCAATTTGGATTCTAAGTCAAATAAACTTTATTCCTTCACGGCGAACGAGCATTAGATTACGGTCTCTTTTACCGTGCAGTTTCCTCCTGTTTGTGCTTGATCGACACTTTTATCGCAACGCACATAAAAATTATTCGCATGATGCCTCGTAAAAATCGGTTGACGATAAATAAATGGTTATGACCATCGATAGTTTATTGACTATTTCGCAAACAAAACAAAAACAGGAATTATTGTCTACAAGTAGCTACAGTTTATTGCTAAAAATAATCGCACAGTTCCTCTATCAATAATAATTGTTTAAACATTACATTATTCTGTAAATAGAAAAGGGATCGATTCCTAAACGTTTCTAATTTCACGACCATTAGCTTCAATTCCATTTGGCCGTCTCTCTTAATAAACGAAAAAGAAACCTCCTCGGGATTCGGTCGGGCGTCCAAGTGAAACTGCGAGAGCGCCTGAAACATTTATTAACCGTAAGAAATCGCCTCCGTTTAGCCCGCCCGCTCTTAAATTGTTTATGCTTGATCCGGCGCCATCAAATATTTAAGCACGGCGTCGCAACAGATTTCTTACGTATTTTCAACGTTTCAAGACAAAACGATCGATCAATCCCACCTCTGCGATAATACAGGAAGATTCGCGCGCGAAAGCCAAAGCCACAGAATCGACAGATATTTAGCGACGATCGAAACGACATCGAGTAGTTAGTGTGCAAGTTTTCCGTAATTGACCTCGTTTTTCTTGGTTTCCTTTCTCGAAGGTTACCTTCAAGAGCTCTCGCCGGCGACCAATTACGCGACCACCTTCCTCTCGCAAACGGCGTCGACGACCACCGCGACGGCCGCTACCACGCACCAACAACACCAACAACAGCACCAACATCAGCCGTCGTACGCCACGCTGAGAACGGTCGTCGAAACGCAAGACTTGCGCACGGAATACGGCACGCCGCCGTTACGCAACCGTAACAAGTCGCTGGCGATGTGCTTCACCAGCACCGGGGCCGCCCTCTCTTTGCCGCCGAAGAAGAAGGACATCTACAGGCCGTACTCGTTGGACGACAAACCGATTCCGCAACAACAACAACAACAACAATCGGCCACTGCTCACCATCATCCTTCGGCGGTGGCGACGACGCAACAACAGGACCATCATCATCAACCATCGACGATCCGTATCCCGGACGAAGAGGACTTGCACGCCGCCCACGCGATCCTCGACCTGAGCACGTCGACGACCGTCTTCTTGCCGCCGATGCCCGCGCCACATCACCATCAGCAGCAACCGCCGGTGGACCACCAACTGCCGCCGCACTTGCAACATCAACATCTACCGGTGCAAAGGCAAGAAGTCCAACAACAACAACAACAACAACACCATCATCATCATCACGCGGCGTGCAACGGTTTGGTCCACGAGAAGCAACAACTCCCAACGCCAGCGCAAGAGGTCGAGATCGATGCCGCGTCGCCGGCCGCGGACTCGTTCAATAGCGCCAACGGCGGCAAAAGTAACAAAACGGTCGCGTACACGTACGAGGCGTTCTTCGTGAGCGACGGCCGGTCGAAGAAGCGCGCGTCGACGGCGGAAGAAGCGACGGCGGCGGCATCGGCGACGGCGGCGGCGACGACGACCCCGACGGTCGCGGCGAAATGTGCGAGCGGCGAGAAGCCGAAGTACACGTGCAGCGAGTGCGGCAAACAGTACGCGACGTCGAGCAATCTCTCGCGGCACAAGCAGACGCACCGCAGCTTGGACTCGCAGTCGGCGAAGAAGTGCATGACGTGCGGCAAGGCGTACGTCAGCATGCCCGCGTTGGCGATGCACGTGCTCACGCACAAGCTGGCGCATCGGTGCAGCGTGTGCGGCAAACAGTTTTCGCGTCCGTGGCTCCTACAGGGTCACCTGCGGTCGCACACCGGCGAGAAGCCGTACGGTTGCGCGCACTGCGGCAAAGCGTTCGCGGACCGGTCGAACCTGCGCGCCCACATGCAGACGCACTCGAGCGACAAGAACTTCGAGTGCGGCCGCTGCCACAAGTCGTTCGCGCTCAAGTCGTACTTGAACAAGCATCTCGAGTCCGCGTGCCTGAAGGACGATTCGAATAATAATAGTAACGGTGGCGGCGGCGGCGGCGGCGGCGGCGATAACGGGTGCGTGGACGACGGACTCGCGGACGATTGTGCGACGCCTTTAGCCGCGGCGGCGGCGGCGACGACGACGCCGACGCACGTTTATGCCAATTAGATTTCGCTTTTTAAGTCTTCAAGGCTGGGAAAAGGGAAAGAAACACTAAGAAAACGTCCATTAAATGTTTTGTTTTGGTTTTGCGAAACGAATCGAATTTTGTTCCAGGTCTAGGTTAGGCGATTTCAATTCTAGTCGAAGTTTGTAATTACAGCCCGTTTTTAGCTGCGGACGCTTGGTCCGTTTGTTAGTGTCGTTTTTGCGTTCTCTTTCCACGATGATGTCGTGTCATTTGCTGAGGATTAGCTTAAGGAAGGAAATGATTTGCTCTCACTTAAGAAGTTAATCTTCTCACGTAGGAAACCTTCACACACACTCATACACACACATCGCAACACGTCCACTAATCTTAGGCGAGCCCCATTTAGAGGCTAATCCAATTTAAATATGATATGAATTAAGAAGTTTGATGAGATAGAAGCGAAGAAAGTAATTGTTTATTATTATTATTATACATTATTAAATGATTATTAATTAGATTTTAAGAGGATTTACCTTTTTAGAGAACACCATTGTGTGAAGTTGATGACGAATGACGACGATTAAAGGCCCTAGTGATTTATATACTTATATACATATATATATATTAATAATTGAGAAGTATATTATTATAAATAATGAAAAGCAAAAAAAAGTATTTATATTGAAGCTACAAAGCGCGAGAATCGAATGACAAAAAAGAATAATTTGATTAACTTTATTGATACGTACGGTAGTAAGTATTTGAAAAGCGTGAATTGAATATTAAATTTAACCGTTCGCAAATATTATAATAAACAATTTTAACGAGAAAAAGCAACGTTTCGCAAACAACGAACTTTCGTCGTAACCGACAAAAAAAATTATTGATTCTTAGTATATTCTTATTAAAAGAACAAAAAAGTATATTTAAATTAGGATGAGTAGTGGTGCCGAATGAAAAAAAAAAATTAAATAAAAATTAAAAAACTTAATTAAAGTAGCAGCACTAGCTAATTAATGGAATAAAATGATGATGATGATGGATCGAATGATGTGTAGTGGGATGCGTAAACCAAAGAACGAAAGAACCTCTAGTCTTTGCTTCGTACCAAATCAATTGCAATCTCGTATTCGCCAACACTATTATTAATTAATCCTCCCTGCAAAAAGTGAAAAACAATGAATTAATTCAACTAGTCCCATTGATAGTCAATTAAATGAAATGTTAGATTCGCTTGTTTAGATTCTCCCTCAATCGATCAATAATCAAACGTTTCCTTTAATACTCGTTTGTTAGAAAAAAAAAATTGAAAAATTGCAAAATGAACCAAAAACACCGAATTGCGACGCAGATGCTCGCAATTGCCAAAATCGCATAATTCAAATCTCGAAACGTTCCTAATACGCGTGCAAAAAAGGAAATTCAATTCTGCCCATTTGTTTCGTTTCTTCGACTAAACTTTCGATTCCGAAACTCTTCGTTGGAAGCAAATAACGAAAAGCTCTCATCTTCTACTTCTTCTTCTGAAGCGAGGAAATTTGCAAGGAATTATTATATAGAGTGATTTTGAAAAACATTCCAATCGGAACTTCCGCATAACGAAATTCAATCAACGAAAATTATTCAACGCAATTTTTTATTATATATTATTAATAAAAAAAATGGATTTTTGAATAATAAATAATATTATATTATTATCGTTAAATGATGATAATAATTGTATAACAGATTTTTTGGGCAGTATTTTTGCAAATATATATATATATACATATATATATGATATTACGAAAAAAAAAAAGCGTTAAAAAGATAAATAAAATAATTAATTAATTAAACCAGAAACCTAATATTTATATATACACGTACATCAATTAGGCTAATTAGAGATAAATTATTAATTAGCAATTAAACGTGAATGAATGGATCGAAAGCGTTTAAATACGACGAGTGATTCGCACTATTATAGGTATTTATTTAATTTATTTGGATTCGTTTAGGGCCAGTGCAATAGGAAATCGTGAACCTGCCCAAATAAAAATTGACTTTTTAAACTGAAAGTTGCAAACTTCTTTGTTTACCTGTTTCGTTAAACGCAAACTATAAACAAAGGAAACGAGTGCAAGTCTAGTCATTAGCGATTAATTAAATTTAGTTTTAGCCATTTCATTATGAACAACGTTCCTTTGTGGTTTCTTTCGTTTATTCGCAAGAGCTCGAAGTGGATGTGCCTTAAATAATTAAGGGAAACCAACAACAATAACGAAAATTAAGACGCCGAAGGATTCGCCAAAGTGGTTCCGAACTTTTTGCGATTTAATTGAAATTTTTGTTGCTTTAAGCGTCTCACATTGAATACAACGATTAATCGGCCAAAATCGTAATTGTCGACAACGAAACGTTTTCATTAGCAAAAATAATAAGCAAATACTCCAAAAGCGAAACGCGATTAAAATGATTAAACGTAAAACTCTGGTGGAGCTCTTGTTCACGGACTTTGTTTGAAATTACTTTTTTAATTCGAAGTGGAAAAATTGCAAAAAAAAAACTAGTCAAGGTTTTAGCGTTGATCCTTTAAATATTAGCTATTTGTTTCGCAATTAGATTAGATTAATTATCAATTGGAAAACAAAATGAGCACCGTAGTTTAACTGAGTGATTGCGAGAGAGAGAGAGAGAGAGAGAGTTTTTTTGTTGGCGAGATTTAGATTTAAATGCAAAACAATGAGAATGCGAATTAATAATTAGCATTAGTGACTGATAGAGCGAAAAAGACGTAATGATACTTAAATAGAACACGTAATGATAACGACCTTTTACTATTTATTTTTCAAATTTTCGTAGATAATAATAAATAATAATAATACTTAACGATAGGAAGTTGTTTATTTGATATATTCAATATATATAGTTTATGAATATATTATTATTAATTAATTACATTTGCTGGCGAAAATTCCTCAAAGAGCGACGTTTTTTTCATCGCGGTCTTAATACAACAATTTCCATTCGAAAAGAAGCAATTAATAACTAAACGGAAAAACTGTGAGCAACCAAAAGCAATTTCAATCGATGAAGCAATAAATTTTCGCACAAGCATTGTAAGATCCGCAAACGGTCTAAATGGCGATTCATTTTTGCGTTGTGATGTCGTGAGTCGAAGAAAATCAATCGTCATTTAAATGCGTGTTAATAATATCGATCCAACTGGGTCGAAGATGGTCTGAAATTAAACTGATAACAATTTTTTTCAATTAATCGGGCAATATCGGTGTTTGTTATAAATAAATAATTAACTAAAAGTACAAAACTAAAAAAGTTAGATGTTTGCAAGTCAATCAATCGATGTCATTTATAATTTCTCGCTTAAACTACAAATGTGAAATGAATTAATTAACCAAGCAATACGAACGGAATAATGCGCGAATTAACGTTTCTTAAGCAATAATAAATCGGTGATTAAAACGTAAATTCGAAAGCAATGAGTCGAACAAATCTTGTAAAGCAATAATCGATCAATGTCGAAGGGCAAAGAGAATGCAACGGATTTTTATTTAAATATGAATTAACACAATTTCAATCGGACTCGAAGGGAGTTTAAATTTAAAAGAAAAAAAAAGACGCCCAACGAACTTGGGAATTGATGAATTGATTGCGTCGATGAAAAAAAATGTTATTCGCGATTTAGGTAGCCGGGTATTCAAAAGCAATAAGCACCGTAGTTTTTTGGGCGACGATGAGAAAATATTTAATAATATATAAGGATGAAATAATTATACTTAGAGACGTGAATAACGACGGCCCATTTGGTAAATGAAGAAAATGAAGAAAATTAATATTTAATAGCAATATGTAGCGGGGTTGTGGGGGAGGGCGGGGGCGGCGAAAGGAACTTAATTAATCTAAAATTAAGCGATTTTAGAATTAGGATTTGACGATTTCTTTCGTTGATCCCGATCGATTCGTTTCACCGTTTATAATATCCCTAGACGACATACAAAGTATTATTATATAGAAGTAAATGAGAAACGATTATTAGATATATATATATACGGTTCTGTTTGGTGAAATTTTGCAGACGAAAACAATTATATTATACAAAAATTTTCGCAAAGAAAAACAAACAAAAAATACGGTGGCGACGCACGCGGAAAATTAGTTTAAAGTCAATATTATTATTAAACGTTGTTAAGGCACTTCTTTTGCTATAATAAAGAGAAATCACAATCTACTTAAAGAGATCCGACCGGAAAGGGACACCTCGAAAGCGGAAACGAGTCCTTCCATTTTATTTCCGATTTAATCAAACATCGTTCAGGTGTGAAATTGTTAAATATTTACCGCGTTAATGAGAGAGGAACGGCGCCAAAGAATCCCGAGTTAAGTGGCAACGCAAATATTTCAGTTTGTCCCGTTGCGCACGTTTTTCTCCGTACTTTCGAAGTTTGAGCAAAAAATAAATTGAACACATTTCGTTAGTTTTATAAATTGAATATAATTGTTGTTGTTGCAAAAAATCCCGTCAATTAAACTCAACTTCTTTTCCCGCATTCTAATTGAGGAATTGAATTATTCTGTTCGGGTCAATTTTTCGCGATCAATTAAAAAGTTACGAGTCAATATTTGCGATTAAATTAGTCAATAAACAGTCGTTTGCGGAGTTTGCAAATTCAGCGAGCGCCGTCGTCACCGGATTTGATTATAATTATTATTAAACAAACATATATCCATAAATATATATATAAATATAGAAGAAACTATTTATCTAGTTATATTTATGATAAACCGAAAAGGAAATTAAAATTAAATTAAGGTTATTAAAAAAAAAAGAAGTAATATTGCTAATTAACTGATAGTAATAAAATAAATAGCCTGCCTAATTAAATGAAACATTAATTAAAGTAAAAAAGTATATATTAAAATAATAAAATAGCAATATATATATATATATGATAGTAATCTAGAGGTACAGCAATAGAAACGATTCAATTATGATTAACACATAATAACAATTATTATTATTATGAACAAAAAGATCGTGGCAAATGTGTTGAGCAACGGAGAGGAGAGAGCGAGAAGCGCAAAACTTTGCCAACTTGCCGCCCTTACAACTTTTCTTTCGCTCAACAGATTTGCCGGTATAAGAAAACCGACAACAAAATTAGTTGATTAAATTAGAATTGACGAGATAGAGGTTTAAAGTCAAGGAAAAAAAATACTAAAAGAAGTAACGTTACTAATTATTAATAATTAAAATATTGATTAATATTAAAAGTTATATGTTATTAATTAGAGATGGACGAAGACGCTCTAACATGTGCAAAATGAAACAAGAAAAGAGGAGCCTTTTCCAAAAGAGAA
Organism: Hololepta plana; assembly: GCA_963695495.1. Taxonomy (NCBI): domain Eukaryota; kingdom Metazoa; phylum Arthropoda; class Insecta; order Coleoptera; family Histeridae; genus Hololepta; species Hololepta plana. Next base: position 4,648,348 of record OY968840.1, on the reverse strand, counting down.
ACCCAAAACAACAACACACGATGAATTGTTCTTGCATTTGAGAGGGAAAAAAGTTGAATAAATTTGACGATAGCGAACGTTTATACGTTAAAAGGGAAATTAAGATTACAAATTGAAACGCGAAAAAGTTTATTATTATTGAGGAAACCTGTACACTTTTTGCAGTCCAGTAATTTTGACCACAATATTGTAAAACACTAACAACATAGTAATTTTTGTATTATATATTTTCATAATAAATAGCATAGAAAACACGTTTTGCAACGTTTATTACCCTCGCCAAATGTCCACCTCTCTCCCGATAATTACGAAAATGTTTTCTTTACGCATCCCAGAACGAACGTCGACGATAAACTAGAATTTCGACTGATCCAAAATTTAGGGCTGGAAAATGATAAATTGCAGTTCGTCCTTTTATCTTCTTTTCCGCCCTTTGTCTCGCCGCTTAATTAATTATCAATTAATCACTTTCAGGCGGATTTCCCAACACGAACTGAACGGAACAATGCTAATTTTGTTTGCTTTCCGTCACGATGAATAAACAAATTGCCTCGTCTCAAAAGAGCTGGCGAAAAGAAAGCGTTCGTCTGCTGACCAGAAACGAAATGGAGCTGTTTCGGTAAACGTATGCTAATACCGCTTTCTTCCGTTGCCAATATCGTTTTTGCATTGGATTCTTTGTTGGCAAATAAATCGATTCGGAAAGCAAGCAGCGTTTCAATTGACTAAACCCTAAACAAACGTTTCAATCGCCGAGAATTGTTCCATCGCAAGTCCTTAATTCCAATGTAAATTTTCCATTTCCCTAGCTCTTATATCAATATTTATCGAAGACTTTAATTGGCAACACAAATTGTTTACTCGCCGTTCAAATAATTAACGATTATTTCCCAATTACTTCTTAGCAGATGTTAGGAAATTACGTAAAAGAACTTTATCGATCATCAATTTTGTGCTGATATTTTAAGCAGAAAGACAACCGAAAAAATTTCGCAAACGCTAGTTCGGTGTAATTAAATAAAATGTTAAATAAAGGAGTGGATGGAGAAATTGATTATGGAAGGAATCGTTTCAGTCAGATGTTAATGAATTTTCTATTAATCAGTGCCGCCGCCCACATTTTCCTTTCCCTACGTCTCTCTCTTTCTCTGTCGCGCACATTTTCCGACGAGTTCATTAAATAAAGGTCGATGACGATGATGATGATGATGATTGCGTGCCACCGGAATATATATTTTTATTACGTGCATAATCTAAAGGTAAAGTCTTTGAAGGACTTCGATTTGCATCAAGAGGAACAAGAAAAAAAAACACGCTACGTTTACGGATATCGCTGGAAGACCTTCGAAATTTTCACTCCGATCTTCCAAAAGCAACGCTAATTACTTCCTCATAGTCAACGTCCACGCAAAGAAAAATCTTTTCGATATTGATATTGACCTAGTTTCAAAGCGTTATTAGCGCTTCTCTTAAAGATTAACGCCGCAAGAACCGAACTTTCCCAGCTTAACATTTCGGTTGTTGCCGTTTTCCCTCGCTGATTCGGCGGTTGTGCCGTTCTTCTTTGTGTGCAAAATCGAAGAAAGTTTGCCAATTCTCTCCTTCCTTATTGACCTTTCCAATAAAATGCCACCTTGTCTACGCGAAGTCGCCACCGCAACGTCGACGGTGACGCAAAAGCAAAAACGATTCATTTCGCCAATTTGTATTTTCGCAACCCTTTCGCAACGGAACGTGGCAATTAATTTGCAAATCTTAATGCTTCTATCGCCATTCAATTTGCAACTCGCGTTCACCAATTAAACGCCTCAATAATCGCAATCGTTCGCTGTTGCAATTATTGCGTCGCGTTTTTGGTGGATGCGCCGGGCGTGATCGCATACAATTTTCGCATTGATTCATGCTAATTGCGCTCTTCCCTTGACGAGCAAATCGATTCGATTCGAGTCGTTCGACTTTAATCGAATGGAATTCAATGAGTCTCGGGAATGCGAACGAGGACGTTTTTTGCTCTTCGATCGCCTAATAACGAAGACGATAAACGACGTCGACCATCAGTCGGGCAAAACAAACGGATAGGAAATTGATGTGCAATCGTATTATGTTATTGTTCACACATACGATCGCTTCTACGTTTGTTAACAGCGATGGCAAATAAAAACTACTCGTCCTCCGTCACAGTTGCTCTCCGAATTGCGGCGTTGTTATATAAGCGAGCGGGCGAATAAAATTTGTATTTGGAAATATATTTTACGAGAAGCGAGAGGGAAAGAGTGGGCCGAAAGATGAAGAAGAAGAGGAGGAAGATGATTCAATCCAATTGTATATACATATATATGTGGATGGCAGCAGTAAAAGCAACAGCAGCAGCAACAGCACTAAAATACAACCAAAACAACAACCGCCACCGCTACCATCGCCAAACAGTGTTCTCTCGCTCCTTCTCTCTCTCTCTCTCTCTCGGCTCGATGGCCGCGTTCTTTGTTCGCCGGTCTATTTCTCTCTGTTCGATGGCCTCCTTCTTCGGTGCCGTTCCAGCCAGCACGAATAATCGATAATTTCACCCTTTTTCCAAGGGGGGAAAGAGTGGAGATGGTGGGGTTTCGGTTTACGTTTCGCTCGTACCAAAAGCGTTATGCGGTTTTGTCTGTGCCGTATATATATAGACGTATATATCGTTCGAGGGAATCCATATAGATATTTGCAATATAAATAAAATGGGATAAATGTGCGGATGGATGGATTGTTGGATGAAACAACAGGGGATGAAGTATAAAAGAACGGCTTCGTTTATTTTTTGTTTTGTTGCTTTCGACCAAACGGCGAGCACGAAGATTGCTTTCGAATTTTCTATTTGGCCAACGACTTTCATCTGCATACTGACAGATAACGCAATTGCCATCGAATTTAAATGCAACTTTATTGCTGGTAATAGTCGGAGAAACCGCGAGAAAAAAAAAGGGGGAGCGCTTCAATCGATCAAAGCATCGACGCGCGCGATGGAATTCGCTCGAGGCAATAAATAATCATCGCGAGTTAAATGAGCGGTCAGTTGATGTCCATCAATCATAAGAGCAATAAAATCGAATGCGTTAGAGCGAGGCTTTCTTCGCTGAAACGAAGAAACAAACAATAAAACACCAGCAGCGACAATTGTTCGACAAGAGAAAAAAGGCCACTCACTCGTCGTCGTCGATGACGGTTTTGCCTCTTTTCGCGCGATGACATTCGAGTGGTTCATCGACGCTGAATTTCAAAAATAAAATCGACATTAACCCCCAATGCTCTTTCGCTCCTTTGTCCGCCGCTGGACATTAAACTGCGCATTTTTTTGCGCGAAAGGAGATAGACAATTCGCGATGTGAAGGGCGCGTTCTACTTTGACATCGCTTTTTTTTAAATAAATCCTTGCGAAAATAACGACCGTTCCTATCCGTGCACTTTTGCGTCGCTATCATTTAAAAAAATTATGCATGTTACAATGTTATAAAAGTTATGGCAAAAATCAAGCGAACGACAGCTAGAGGTGGTAAAAGAATTGATTGCAAGAATTGATGATTGGCCATAATATAACATTTATTTACGGCGATCGCTAAATAAAACATTTATTAGCGAGTAAAATCGCCTTTTTTGCTAGTCGCTTAAAGATCGCCATAACCGTTACGATTTGATTGCGGTTTGCGACGTGATTTCGCGATTTCCGCTAGAAATTGAAGCATCGCTTTTCGGCAACGTGCAAATAAATTAGTATATCAGTAGAAACGGAGCTGACGCTTTCGATTAGGACTTCGGCCTTCAACAATTTCCATTCGGACTCTTATCTGTTTGCCTTGCTCTGCGAAAGGAACAAGTGCCATCGAAGAGTCAGATTGCTAATCGATAATAAACGAACCAGTTTCCCTCCGCTTACTCTTTCGTTTTGCATCGTTTTATAAAGTCAATTTTAAAGTAATTTAAAAGCAACGTCTGTCATATTCCGCGGAGGCAAAAAGATGACGAGGCGTTCGAATTAAAAAGAAGTAAATGAAAAGATTCGCCAACAAATGCGAAACGAACTTTTCGAATATCTTGGCGTTTCGTTTAATTAAGACGTCGAGTGCTCCGCGATGGATTTTGCCATGTTAAATCGTGCAATATTCGAGCGATTTCGCACAATGGAAGCATACAAAATTGGGCATATCCATTATGAGCAACCGGACCGGTCGATCGAATGATAAATATAAATCCATCCATCAGTCGAGCATTTTTCCATCGCACTTTCCTTCCAACCCATTTTCCGCACGGTTTTCTTTTGTAAAGGCGCCAGTCGATGGTAATCGGTATCGATTCTTCGCACGCATTACCAAACCATATATCATCTCTGCAAACTTTACATTACAATGATAATGATGGCATTGGCAGAGAAGAAGGAGAAGGAAGAAGGAAAGCAATGGCAAACACCCAGAAGCTTCGCTTCCTTTCCGGTTTCTAATCCATCTTTTTATTATTGTGACTGCAGCATAAATTCCTTTTTTTATTTACTGCCATTCATTTGGTTCGTATCGATCCGACTTCATCCATACATATTCCATGTGCTCGCGTATTGTGAATTCTACGTCGGAAAAATAATTCTTTCAGGAAGATTTTCCTTTTTTTTATAATACCGTACATAAACCAATAATTTCAATTCCCCAAGTGCGGCAGAACTTTTTATTCTTATAAAACTCATTAACGGCACCTGCAGAATACTTTGCGAGATTATTGATTAAGCGATTATCAATTAAAATTAAGAACTGATAAATTAAAGGGGACGGGATTAGCAAAGGTGAGCGAAATTATTTTAATTAAACCCCGTCAAATCGAAAGTTCTAATTAGCGAACGGAGCGAAAGTTTTAAGTGGCAAAAACTTTTATTTTTGTCGCGAAAACGGTTTACCTTGGTTTCGCGATCCGGCTTATCGCGAAATTTGGTGACATTGGTTCAAAATAAATCGCCATTTTTTTCAGGCGCGTGCAATTAATAATTTTATAATCGGCGATTCGCTAATTTATTACGCAACATCGTGTTCTTACGCAATTTTTATAATTTTTTTATAAAATTTCGTGATGTATTTTAGGACCTCTCATGATAGCACTTTTTTATTATTAGTTTTCAGTTCGAGAAGAACGTTCGTGATAGTTTTCGTACCGTTAAGCGAGGGTGATTAAGAAAAGTTTTGAGAAAATGGTAAGCGAACGATTTTCTTGGCTTCTTTTTCTGTTTGTTGATGATTACCGTTGTTAATTGGCGATTAATGGCATCTTCACGAGAATTAAGCTCGTTATGTAACGAGTTGGCACGTGTTTGAGGCTCGATTCCTTTCATCGAATAGATGAGACTTCGATTAAATTCATGGTTTTTGAACGAGTTTTTTTCTTCTGGCAAAAGAGAGTTTATTTTTCGGTCTTCTTCGATGCGAATCCACGTGGAGGCTGGCGAATCGTCTTCTAAAACGTGCTGCTGCACCCAAATTATAAAACCTAATCAATTAAAATCGATGTGTCTCGGTTGAATATCAAAGCCAATTTTTTTAATTGCAGAAACTGTTAATTGGATTTCTCTTATGCTTATTGCTGATTGTGGATTATTCTTCTTCTTCTTCGTCGTGTTGTTCCTCCTCTTGTGCCGGCAATAAATCGTGTTGTTCGTCGTCGACGTCGTGTCGCGAAGACTGTTGCACCTCGTCGTCGTCGTGTCGCGAAGACTGTTGCACCTCGTCGTCGTCGTCGAACTGCAAGAGTTGCAAGACCGTCGAGTGCAAGGCGAATGTCGATTGTTCGAGCAAGTGTAGTAAAGAGAAGTGCGACAAGAAATGTGACAATGAGAAGGCCGATTGCACCGATAAAAGCGACGATAAAACGGTCGTGATTCACAAAGACGCGCCGGCCGCAGCACGGAAGCACGCGACGACCATCACTTTGGAGAACAAAGTGAACAACGTCAATCGCATCCACGTGCCCGTCACATCGATCAACACGAACGTCCTGAATTATACCATCAAAGGGCCTACGATTCGCATCAACGTGGTCGGCCGCGCGCCGATCATTTACAACGAATCCCGACCGATCGTCGTACCGCCGGAGAAACCGTGCCCCGCGTGTCCCTTACCACCGCCGTGTCCTAGATGTCCACCGCCGCCACCGTGCCCCACGTGTCCACTACCGCCACCGTGTCCTACGTGTCCTTTACCGCAACCGTGTCCGCAATGTCCACCGCAGTTACCATGTCCTCAATGCCCCATCGTTCGGCCACAACCTTGCCCACAATGCCCCTTACCAATACCTCAACCATGCCCACAATGCCCCTTGCCAATACCTCAGCCTTGCCCACAATGCCCTTTGCCAATGCCTCAACCCTGCCCACAATGCCCTTTGCCAATGCCTCAACCCTGCCCACAATGCCCTTTGCCAATGCCTCAGCCTTGCCCACAATGCCCTTTGCCAATGCCGCAACCATGCCCACAATGCCCAACGATACCATTCTATCCTGCTCCGTCGCCATGCCCTCAATGTCCCACCGTTAACCCATGTCCACCGTGCTCGTTCCGCGACCTGTTCTTCAGCCCATACTACCATCAGCAACTCAGTGGCTAGAACGCAGCCAAGACGCGATCGAACCGTTGCAACCGTCGGCCACGAGTCGCTCGCCGATCAAAATCCGCATGCGAAACGGCCGCAACGGAGTCAGCCGATGGCGCACGAACGTGGCCGCGAATGAACCTTCGACGAAATTTTGTCAATTAGCATTTTTGTTAGCGCGAAAAGAAATCGGCAAACGATTGCCGGTAATAAATCATTTCGAACCACGAACGAAGACGTTTTTCTTATCGATGCCTCACGCCACGAAGCAACCGTTTCCGCTCATTAATCGCGAATCGTTTCAGGCCCCACGTCTCTTCTCGCGCCTGTTGCTGCTCTTGGCGATCGCGCGATTCACGGTCGCCGCGCCGTCCGGCCAACTCGACGACAACGAGACGATCGCCGTGGCGGAGAGCGTCGTCAACGAGTACGCCGTCGAGGTGCCGGTGAACTCGACGAATAGCAATTACGTGGGGGGCGAGATCGAGCCGGCCGACATCGAGATCAACGTGCGCAGGAAGCGGCAACAAGCGTGCGGCACGTGCGGCGTCCAATTGCCGACCGCTTGTCCGCCGTGTCCGTATCCGTTGCCGTGTCCGCCCTGCGGTGCCGCACCGTGTTACGGCGCCGCTTGTCCGACACGTACCGCGCAATACGCTTACGGCGGTGTTATGCCGCAGCCGCAGCCGCAATCGATGGTTGCGTATCAGCAACCGGTGCAACGGCAACCGATCGTCGCGTATCCGCAACCGGTGCAACCGCAACCGATCGTCGCCTATCAGCAGCCGGTGCAACAGCAAGCGGCTCTGCCGTGCCAGCAGCGCGCGTATAAATGAATCGCGACGCTTAAAGCGATCACTTTTCTTTTTTGTTCTTGAACTGTAAAATGCAAATGTAAAATGTACCGATTTTTCTTGAGTAAAGGGTTTGATTTGTTGTCGATCGTCTTGATAATTAAAACGGGAGAGAGTGCGTATCGTGCTTGACCTGCGGGTCAAGAACGATTCCAAACATAACAATTGCAAGCAGCGAGCGATAAGGGCGACGACAACAAAAAGACTGCAGAAATGCATCACCGCATCGCTCTAGCGTCAGTAGTTCGAGCGAAGTGCAAGCGGCCGGAAGTCTGCAGAATGGTAAGTGGCAAAGAATCGCTTCGACTTGCGTCGCATGACGACCGTCCGATTTGCAGAAGCGTCTCGCGCTAATAACACTCCTCGCCCTATCGTCGGTCGTCGACGTAACGGACGCCTGCTGCTCGGATTGCACCTCGTACCGCACGTGTTGCACGACCGTCCAACGCCGCTGTTGCGACGAATACGCCACGTGCAGACGCGAGTGCTGCAAAGATTCGACGACATCGACAACGACAACGACAACGACATCGACGACCACCGACGACGACCGGCCGACGCGTAAACCGCCGACGCACCGGCCGCCGACCGCCAAAGAATCCCACGTGCGCAACGACATCGCGCTCTCGAACGCGATCCACAACGTGAACAAGTTCGACGCGAGCGTCGCCGTGAACAATCACAATCGCCTCAGCGTCGTCTTGACCGGGTCGAGCGTCTCGCTCACGCGGCCGCCCTACGCGAATATAACGGCGTGGCCGCCGACGACGCGACCGGCGACCACCGGCCGACCGCAGATCGTCTATCGACCGATTTACTATCCGATCCACGTGCCGGTGCCGCAATCGGCCGGCTGCTGCGTGACGTTGCGTCCGGCGATACCGCGTGCGGTACGCGGTTACGAGTGCGGCGCGCACTGCGTCGGCCGCTACGTGTACAAAGCGATCGATCCGTGCTACGGCCGCGCGTGTCACCGCCGCGAGCGGTGGTCGCGGCACGAGTGTCGCACGTACGACGATTGCCACTACGTCGATCAGGATTGCGGCGCGTGCGGCGCGGATTATTACGCGTCGTACGAGAGCTATCGCCTGTGCAGCGGTTGCTTTTATTATTAGGGTTTTTTTTTGTTGTTGTTGCAATAAGCGCTTGTCTTTTTGTCAATGAGGATGTTAAGCGATTTTTTTTTGTTACATAAACGAGAAACGACGAGGAGGAATTAAATTGATTAGGGAAATGTCGATGGTGCTCGTTGACCCGATAGTCTTGACCTCTTTGTCGCTCGCGCGTTTCATCCTAATCGCGTACAGTTCAAGTTAATTATTATATACGCGTTTATCTCCGGCTATTGGCCTTCGTTGGAATCGTCGATTATCGAATTAATTGCCAGAAATGAAACGCCGATTTTGATGGAGGCAACAATTTCAATGTTTACTCAATCTGCTAATTAAACAACAAACGCTATCAGATTACGATTTTTCCTTTTTCCTTCTTTGCGAATATTCTTAAGCGACAGTGACAAAAGCCAACGTGACATAACCGAGATGTGGGGCGACGATAGAATTATTAGTGGCCACGTGTGTGTGAGTGTGTGTGTGTGTAAAAGAACAGGAAACGTCGATGGCGAAAGCGGAGCTTTTTTTCCTCTCGTTTTTTTTTGTTGTTTCGCCTCATTGTTCGCCAAGTTTCGCATGTACAAGTGGTCGTTGAGAAATTCTGCAAGCGTCGCACCGAGCGTTATTTAAAGTGACGACGTTGGCATGTGATAACACGCGGTGAGAGTCGCCACTTCATATAATGGCGACCGGACAAAGAGGAGACAAAAGAAGCCGTTTTTTTTTCAATCCTCTTTGCCTCGACATTTCCTGCTGCCGCTCGCCGTCACCGTCGCTTATTTAACTAATTAATTTCACTTGGTCCTCCTCTTCGCATCGAAGTTGTGCACAAGAACTTTACGCCTATCGATCGCAATCAATCTCTTAACATTCGCCGGAATCTATCGGCGGTCCGAAACTTTGTATTCGAACGACGACGACGACGTCTAAACACCCGTTAACGGCGATTTACCCGACGAGATTAAGATGCGCCGTCGATGGCGGCGGCGAATTAACGACGTACGAAATTAAATTGGTTCGCCGTTGATTAAATCAGACGTCTTCATATTCGGAATTACGTCCTCTTTGGGCAGATGCATTCGGCAGATAACCGATTGGATTGATTTAGTTCGACGAGAGATAAAGGGGACGGAGAGAGAGATTCGTACATCAAAGGTTCGCAAAATGATGTTTTCCTTTTGCGAGCTTTTCGCGTTCGCCTTTTCTCTCTCTTCCTCCAACGCCCATTCGTTATCGTTATTGAGTTGCGTTCGCGCTCAAGTTGGTAATTCGCGTGGTCGTACAACTATAATAATAGCGCCACTTCTTCGTAAGACACCTTAATAAACGTTTATCATTTTTTATCTGCTCCCCAGTTTATAACGGCCCCTCGTTGCGCACTTGCTTTTTTCGGCCCCCGTGACTCCAAGAACAGTCGAAGACGAGTTAATCTTCATTTCGCTTCCTTAAAATGCCTTCCTTTAAATCTTTCATTTTCGCTTGCCAGGTTGGTGCCTAATTTCCAGCCGTTTCGTTAATGTCAAAAAATTCACTTTTCTCTCATCTCGAGGGTGACCGAGTCCGAATGAGGTCAACAAGATCTTCACCCAAGCAAGACGATGTTAGGCGATGGTGACTCCAACGTAGCGCTTCAATTAAAAATGCTTCAAGCGTTTGAAGCTTTATTTTCAACAACTTCGTTGCTTTGAGTTCGAGCGATTGGGGAAGTCCATCCACATCCGGCGGGTTCTTGGGGACTTGCGCTATTCGATTATGACCTACACCGATCAATTTTTGCAAACGAGCGACCTGTAATTTCCTTCGACAACGACCCGAAACTTTTTCATTTACTTCAACAACATGTCAACTTCAAGCTACTAAATGTCTGAAAAGAAGCAATCAAAATCCTCTACAAAATAATGCAGAGGAATCTTCTATTGACTAATAGTAAACTTTTCTTCGAAATTACGCACCAACCTGATATTTGATATTCTTCCTGGACCAATTGATCAACGGCTCGTTTTGGCGGCGAAATTAAGAGACGCGACAAACAAAAGGAATTGATACAAAGGGAGAAAAGGGTCGCCTCCACCCTTTTTTACGCGCGCCCCCCATTCGATATCCGGGCAACATTCCATTCGATGCGTATCGGCGAAGAGTCTTCTTCCCTTTTCTTTTTCCTTTTTGGATGGATTTGTGTGCGAGGTGTGCAATGGACAGCTGTTGCTGGCTGAAAGGGACCGAAAGGGACGCAAAAAAAAGGAAACTCAAAAGGGGAGAGCGCGCGCGTGCAAAAGGGCAGATGGCAAATTAAATAATCATGCTTTTCGGTAGAGAATGGGAAACCGTTCGCTGTCGTCGACTACAAATAATTGGGGGGCCCCCCAAAAAAAGAATAAAAATAAATAATAACGCATACCAATTACCAGAAATGAAATGTTAAATAGGGAAATGGAAGTGCATCGTCGTCGTCGTCCAAAGGGCAGCACTAATAAATTATTCGGTTATTAATTAAGGGCTGCACTCTTTCTCGTACAATAATTAAATAATCGCAGAGGGGTTGCACTTTTTTTTAAATTAAATTGCGGGGGAATCGTTCTTTTGCGCGTTTATTTTTAAGTCGCCATTCGACAATAAAACTCGCTTTTTTTTACGCGCGTCCTATAAATAAAAAGCGAAAAGGCAGAGTGCTAATTCCGAAGAAGCCCTCGATAAAATAAATAAAATTTATCCCTTCGCTCCACGTCCTATTTTGCGCGTTTCGTACCGTGCGAAAAGGCTTTTTGCACAGCACATTCTTCCCCGCACCCCCCCCCCTCCCCATCCCGTCGCATCCGCCATAAATTTTAACGTAATAACGTGTTGAACAAGTAATAACGATGACGTAGTAACAAGTGTTAATAATAACAAGAAGGAACGACGGTAGCAGCAGCAGCCAAAGAACTAAACAAAAGAAAAATTAAAGATGATGGATCGTCACGTACCGTACGAAATTCCTCGATGTCTTTCCCATCTCCCCCACATATAATAATAGTAATAATACTCTTGCTTTCCGTACAACAATTCATCTTGATTTAACCATTAAATTTTTGACGTTACAATCATTCCGATAGATATCTATATGAAGAAGAATAAGAAGAAGGAGAGGGAGGCCACCGGTGGATGGATGGGAAACGCGAAGAAGAACAAGAATTAATAGTTTATTGGAGGTGAAAAGAAAATGGGAAACGGTTATGCGAGGATTTTGTAAAAAGGTACGAAAGCAATAAGGAGAAATGGAGGGAGACGGTGAAGTGACGCCGTTAGATGCCGAGGCGGAAATAGCGTTCGTTTCCGGCGCGACCGATGATATACCATCGATGTCCGGTTCGTATTACACAAAGTCGTAGAAATAATACGTCTAATAATAAAGAACGGCAACGGAAAAGGAGCTGCTCGTCGCATCGATTTCGAAATCGTTTCCACTCTTTTGACTTTCGCACGAGGGAATCGTCGACGTTCCTTTGATGCAAAACTGGGAAAACTTTCATTGTTTCATTGCCAAAGTGCGATGAAACTCTTCGTACGATCACATTATTCGATTTCATTTTTCATAAGCTCCGCGCTAACAAATGCGTACTTGTTGCACGCCCCTAAATTAAAAAAAAAAGCCATCCCCCATTTCCAAATGGGGTATTATTGTTATGATGATTGTCATTATTACATTGTTCAGCTGTACGTTCGAGCGATCGAATGAGCCGAAAAAAAAGAATAATCGGGGCAACAATTCTAATCCCCAACAACAAACAACAACACCTGGCGAATTTATAACAGCAACAATAATAATGGAACAACAGCTGACCGAATACAATTATTAATAATATCGCACCGGAGCTTCGTTTACATCTGTTTTAAATCGCATAATTTACAACAAATAACGAATCGTATCGTTGCGATTAATGCGCGATTGAAGGCAAAAATCGGCAACTACCAATCGAAATTTACTCGCATTTCCTTGCCTCCCGTGGGAGGAGGATTTCGTATGAGCGATTGCAACATCTGCGAGTACTCCGACGAAAATTGCGAAAATGAAAATCGGCCCCCCGTTCCGGACAAACTTTTTTAAACTTTTCCCCCGTCTTCTCTCTTTTTTTTTTTTTTTTTCGTCGGTTTCGAAACTTTTAATTAAATCGAATCGAATGTTTCTCCAACAATAACCTGCGACGTCGACGACGACGATCCCTCTCGCCCGATTGAAATTTTAATCTTTCGTAATAACTTCGGCCGAGCGGCGAGAAAAAAGGAGAATCGCGAATTGCGAATAATAATCGGCGCCGGATTATCGTCGCTTTGCGAATTCCGATTTTGCACGTGAGCAGCTTTCGTTTTAATCCCAACGAGAAACGGAATAAGAAGACCGAAAAAATCGATGGCAGCGAGAGGAACGTGTCTGTCACCTTTTCGAGTCCTCCGTCATTCCGCGTTGATCGCACGTGTTCGCAAACTTTTTCGCCAACTTTTTCGCCAGTTACAACTATTGTGTGCAATTTCTAATTAAACAAACGTTCATTAAACTACTACTAGCCCGGTCAAGTAACAGATGTTTGATCGCTATTTTGTTTTCGACCAGCAACTGAAACGAATTTTGCCTGCGGACAAACAATTTGGCATGCGAATCCCTAATTTGCGCAAATCTAATTCGTATTCGACGCCCGTCGATCGTCAACCAAAATTTTAATTGTTTGTGTAAAATTGACGGCATCAAAATGTGCAAAGAAAACGTGAAATCCGCTCATTTTCCGACCGGAAAAAGTTGCGTAACGAACGAACCAGTATCACGAGGCAATAATAATCGTTTGAGTCCTTCGGGGATTAAAAGTGTTGGAGGAAACGAGCGGAAGGAAAAGAAAATCGAGGGCAACAACGTTCTTTTCCCTTGTTTTCCCCGCTCCAAACAACTTTTCCACGTGCACCACGAGCATTATTATCGGTGCGACGTCTTCGAAAGGTAAAACTCGCACGACAGCTTAACTCGCCTCCTCCACTAATTCCACTTTCTTTCACTCGTAACGAATTTCGTTTGCCGTCGTCCTGTAAAACGACGACTCGAGCTTAAATTATTTAACTTGCCTACCGTTTGCGGCGGGGATCGATACGTAATGGGCGGCGGGGGCGGAAAGGACGCGAAGAGACACGTGGAAAAAATGCAGAAGAAACGAGCGAGGAAGAGGGACGAGAAACTATAAATGGAAATATTAAATTATTTAAAAGCAAAAAAAAAATGGTCGTGAGGGAGAATTTGAATTGATCAGTCTTGCAGGTTATTCGAGTTTTCTTCGGGTGAAAGGCTGAATGGTCGATGTTAACAAAATGCGTTATTTTGCGAAGAGTTTTCGACTATTTTTAAAACAAATCGATCCCGCACGACCTACACACGCCGGCAAATTGTATTTACTCGTTTCGTTTCTCTTTTGCGACGTTCGTCGTTCGCTAGATAACCAGTAACAATCGATCGGATTCAATCAGAACGATTTGCGGTTTCCGAACCTGGCGCCTCCGCCATTTTCGGTCATACGTGATTTTAACCGTTTAGTCAGCACGTCCCGCTGGGATTTTATCGATTTGGAGTCTTACACGCTAAAGAGCGATGGACCATTGTTTAACGTGCGGAGGATTGTCTGGCGGCGAAAATTTCGCACTTTGCAAAAGGGGAACTTTATCACGTTGATTGCAATTTGTTATAATCAAGTGTAGTCGTGCTTACAAGCGAAGTAATCGTAATAAGAGGGCAAAAATGTGTTATGGGAAAATGTGGACGTCGCCTCGAAATCCATTCATAAATCCTTATTAATTTCACGTACGTCGTCCCCGTGCTTTTGTTGTGTTTTTTCTCTTTTTTCCTCTTTGGCTCGTTGTAATTCGGGACACGAATTTGCATGTTTAAATATGTGGAATGCTAATGTTGCGGCGATAACGAAAGAACGGAAAGTGAGCGAAAGGCGAAAAAAAAATTCCCCGGGGAGGAAAGAAAAATATGGCCGGGAAACGGGATATCACGTGCAGGAATAATTGATAACGATGACACTACTTCTTTTAATCTCAGCCATTTCTCTCTTCCTTTTCGAGTGGAAAGAGTAAAGTTTAATTCGCCGGCAGAAAATTGCGACCGTTTCGGGCAACTCATTGGAAATTCGCAATCGTAATTGTCCACTTTCCGATTCGAAAATTTGCTACCCCAAACCGCGCCGTAAAAGAAAAAATGGCAAAAAAAGTGCACTACAATAAATTAATTCAATTCCAACCGGATTTTCGGTTTCTCTTTTGCAATTGCAATCGCACTTAATGCGACTTCCTTTCGTTTTTGCTTTAAACGATTTCCAGCTTTACGATCCGCTCTCATTTTGCCACTTACCATTCCTTACGGCCATCACCATCGACTGTTAGAGCGAGGAGAAGAAGAAGATATACCGTTTGGGAATCTTGCGAGTGCAATCGAATTGCAGAGCGTAATCCTTATTAAATTGCTCGTTCAAATAAAACTCGTACAAGAAACGGGAAAACGTTTCTTCCATCATCATCATCATCATCGTTTCTATCCCTAAATGAAAATCCACTCCGCTATTCCATGCGGATTCTTTTTGCTCGCGAGCGAAAACCGAAAAAGAAAACAATAAGAAACCGTTCTTTATCCGCGCAGCGTCTTTAGGTTTCGCCCTTTTGTTTCATTTCCGCCGCGATGGAAATGCGAGAGAAGAAGATTTAGCGTTGATTAGCATAAGTAGATCTGCGCGTTCGAAAGCGTGTGCAAAAGGAAAAAAAACGGAAAGGAAATATATGACGTCGGAGGATAAAGAAGAGGATGAACCGACGCCATTAATGTCTTCATCAACGCAAATCTCCATATTCTTCGTCGTGTTAGCGGCGGCAGATTAGGAACGGGGCGGGAAAACAGTTGGGACGAGATAATGTTAAATAGTGTTTATTTGGGCGAGAAGAAGGACGGCGGCGAGAAAGAAGCGGCGAGGCAGCGCAAGAAGTGGAAGGAAATAAAGACGTACAATAAAATGGAATTGAAATTGTTGCGAGTGGCAGCGACGTTGGCGGCGCAGATATTATTACTTTCTTCGAGAGGGATCGACTTGAATCGCCCATTTCATTCCATTTCGTTGCCGCCGTCCTTCTTTCTTTCTTCGCCATAATACCGCACTCTTCTCACTTTATTTCGCGCTGCAACAACCCCGACCGATAGCGCAATGCAACGGCCGGCGAAAGTTGAATCCACGCTTAAGACTTGAACACACGTAACCGCGTGTTAGAAAGAAATTGCAAACCAAAATCATTCTCGATCAGTTTGTTTTATCGATGAGAATGAAAATTCAACTCTGCTCGTACTTGTTCTTGAAGGGTTGAAACCAATCGCAGCACAATCATTCGGCAACAGCGGCCTCGACATCAGCATTTGAGAGCATTCGATGGACTTCAGCCGCAGATTTCTTCGTACTGAAGAAGAGAATTCAAACTTGCCGCAAATGATCTGACGTTTTCAATCGGGAATAACTTTCTGATGCAGACACAAACCGACTAATGCGTATGTGGCGTTATGTGGACAGAGGGCCAAAGTTATCGCACGATGTGTACGATCTATTTCTTCCGACCGCAACTTACCGCTAAAACCATTTGTAAGAAGACGGCACGAGCAAAGTTGTACGCCTAATAATAAAGCGACGTTTCCTAGAACGATGGGTTTGAATAAATAAGGTTTCCCATCGTGTTTAAGGGCTTATTACCAGCGGGTTTTTTTATTACTTCAATTTAGGTATCGTCACTAAATATTTCATTTCCGCTTTCCTCTGTTTTTTTTTACCCGGAAACGTACGCACCATATGGATTTTCGTTATCGATCCAACGAAACGATACACTTCCACGTGTGAGAAGCATTAGAAAAACTGAGGAGCTGTAATTAAATATCCACACGTAGAATCGATTACGTTGCATTCGTTTCGGAAAAAAACCCGTAGAAACGCTCTCTTGTAATTCAACAGTTCCCAGCGCTGTTGCTTCGAGAATTTCGCTCGCAGGAGAATAACGTTTAAAATCTCCCACCTTCCCGTCCTATTATAAACAACCTTTAACTCGCTTTTTTTTTCGCTTCATTTTCCTTTTTGCGAACGCTTTTCCATTACATTTTGACGCGTTTCCAGCGGGCTTGCGTGCGAGCGGAATCTGCATTATTATTAAAGGGCCTCGAGTTTATGCTCCAGATTGTTCGTACGTTCATACGCTTGCATGTTATTGCTCTATAACTAACAAATAATAAGCCCGCAGCTGGACGCAAACGTTTGACACGCTGACCTCAAAATAAATTAAAAAGAAATTGTTGTTGAATTAGATTTAAAAAAAAAACAACTAAATTTCAACATGAATTTACGTCGCTCGTTGTGTGTCTAACGTATTTTCAACTTGTTGAAAGTTTTCGCGTGGCAGCACTTTCGCCCAGAGAACGAAATCCGATTATGACAGAGATGGATTTTAATTGAATTAATGCGCAACTGACAAGACGAGCAAACGTTGCGAATTATTAGCAAGTCGCGTCACATACAACGACGTTAACGATAACAACAACAACAACAACAACGAGAGCGACATCAACTGGAAGGACATGCCGAAGAATGACGGCAACTCGTGTCTGAACGTTAAATCGTATAATTCGATTTCGTAATTGCGATTTAGCGAACGTCGCCGGTTTCGCTTACGACGTTGCCTCGAAAAGGCGATTTTGTTACGCGTACGTTACGTAAATAAATCAAAGGCGAACGAATTAAAAACGAACCTGATTAAATTGTGTGCGCCGCGTAAAAATCTACAGGTAGGTTCGAAGCGAAAACTCTAGAGACCGTCGCGCGATTGTTGCTTTCCACTCGCTGAATTAATGTCGCCCGAACATGAAGCTCGCTCTTTTTCCTTTTTTTTTTTTCGCCTTTCCGTGCTGGGCGTACGTATTTAGCTTTTTATATTATTAACAATCACCGCAAAGTGGACTTAATATTTACACGAAACGCTCTGCTTTTTCCCTTTTTTTGCAAAAAGTCCAATTAACATTTTCCTTTGCCGTCATATTATCGTTATTATTTATAAAAAAAAATGCCATCGACTAGTTGATTAAAGCTAAATTAATTATATCGCCGCTTACAAGAGACGGGAAATTACAGGAACCTGTAATCGCGTACCTGGCGCCTCCACCACAAAAGCGCATATCGATTTCGCGAACGAAGGAGCGCGAATAAGAGAGGCGTTTTTGCTTAATTAAGGAAAGGTCTTTGCAAGAAAAAACAAACAAAAAACAACGCCGGTTAATTAAGAGCCACTGTTACTAATTTCCTCTCAGTAGACGTCGTTCTTCGAGTGGCGGAGACTTTCAAGTAAAAACCTCTTCGGCACGAAGAACGACCCAGTTTTGCAGTTCATCTTTCTGTGCACTCGGTTCGCAATTTAATATTTTTCTTCTCCGTTTCGTTCGCAAAATTCGCCTCCGTTTGCGGCTCTTCGCATTCTTTTTTGCGCTACATTCGTTCGTTTAATTTTAACATTTTCTTCAAAACGTGCAGAAAAGATGTGGAAGAACAACGAACTTGCTCCTCTTTTCGATTAGTTTACTTCTTCCCTTTGAAGGTGTCAAGGACGGATCTTTTCGTCTCTTCTCCTTCCGTAGCGTTGGCGGTAAAGGGGCGGACGCCTCGAGGCCATAAAATCTATTCATTTTTATATGGATCGCCTTTTGTCGCCTCGCTCCCTATCGCCGTAATATCGCGTCGACAATGTTTCAAACAACAATCGCGACGATAAAGACGGTGTGTGTGTGTGTGTTTTTTTTTCTTCTTCTTCTGCGAAATTCTTTGCCACCGGTTATTTCTGCACGTTCGCAATTCCCGTCGATCCCTCCGAGCACGTAATCCTCGCCGCTAACACAAAAGCTCGATATAGTCGGTTCGTTAGCGGTGCGAGCGAACTAGCCCGTTTCCTTTTTCGCCTCTTCTTCCTCGCCAACGCCTTAACGCGCCCCCGGAGGATAGAGCGCCAATATACGTGCCAAGGTTTCGTGCAATCACCATCGACGCGGGTGAATCGACAAAGGAATTACACGAAGATGAGTTAACGATCGCTAAGTGGTTTACGATTTTAAACGTTCGTTTCTAATTGTTTTGAACTAAATCCGCCGCTTCTTGCGAGCGAATTGATTTTATGCGATCCTCGCGCCGATCCAAATCATTAAAAAAAAAAAACGAAGCGAAGAATGCTAATGGGATCGACTTTTTCTCTCTCTTTCTCTCGCGCTTGATTGCTGCCGTTTCATTCTTTCTCTCCTCCGCCAACGAGCAAGAGTAAAGAATGGCACGACATCACTCAGAGCCACTTGTCATCCAGCTTGGTAAACACGGCTCGACATCGACGACGACAGCGACGACGACGACGACGACGACTGCTTGTTTGCTTACAAGCTCCCTATTTGTCAGCGAAGAACTTTTCCGTTTTATTGTTGTTGTTCTTTACTTCGTTTCGTCCTCTCGCTCGCTCGCTGGCAGTTAGTCAGTCAGTCAAATCTCCTCTTCTAGACTCCGGTTTCTTTTTTTTTTCTGCTTTCTTTCGCTTTCTTGCAGTTTGTCTAACTGGACGAGTGCGAGAATGAGGATCGTTCGCTGGGATGGGAATTGTAGATTTCCGCTGCGAGGAACGGATTAAAGCAAACACTGCTCGAAAAAAAAAAAAGGAACTGAAGACAAATAGAAGGTGTTCGAGTTGTTGTCGCCAATCTTCCTTGATCCTCGGCGGCGCGCTTGCAGCGGGCGGAGGATGGCAAGAATTTGCGAAATGCGCGAAATGAAAAAGTGTGCACGTGTGTGTGTGGAAGCGATAGTAAATAAACGTTCGCAGATACACGGCGCGCGAAACTTTAATAATGTAGCTCACGTCTTCTGGTTCGTCTCTTCGCGTTTATATGCCAAACAACATTCGCAGCCGAAGAGATGGAGAAGGAGCCCGCGATACCATCGTCGTCATCATCATTATTCGCTCGCACCGATAAGAGGCGACGCGTATTTGTGTTATCGTCGTCGTCATCATCGTCGTCTTGTATTGCTTGCTCCGGAGGTCGCTTCGATCGATGATTGCGTGTGTATAACGTAGCGAAAAGACAAATAATAACGACGACGATGTTGATGATGATGATAATAGAGAGTTGAATTGTCTATAGGTAAAGAGTCTAAAGACAAAGAGTGGAAAAGACAAAGAGGTTGAAAGACAAAGAGGCTGAAAGAGGAAGAGGCTAAAGGACAGAACGTAGAGATGGAGGAGAAGTTTCTTCGGGGAAGAAGACGGTAATTTGCCGAGGATCCTCTGGAGGGAAAAGCAGTTTAATGTTGGGATGAGCGCGATAATGTTTAGAAGAATTTCGTCCATCCGGATTTCGACACCTTCACCTTCGTCTTTCCGTTCGTTGCCGATGTTGCACGCGTATTATGTGGAGTTGAAAAAGAAGCGAACGAAAAGAATCTTCGCTGTAAGATAAATAATTGTTACCACTTTTCATCGCGGAACAAGGAGAGCAGTTTCTTTCATTTTCCGTTTTAATGAGCGTAATTAATCATAATGGTCGTTAGACGGTTGAAAAATTTGATAAACTTTTCCGCATTTTTCCGCTCCCTCTTTCCGTTTTCTTCCGCTTTTATTTTCGCGCTGCTCCTCGTGAATTACTGCCGCTCCACCGACATGATGGACGCAATTATTTAAAAGGCACGTCTATTTTAACAATCTTTTTTTATCATCGCGCTGTCTCAGAGTCCAATTAATTTATACCGAGCGCGCAATAATTAATTTGCAACGAAACGCGCAAAAAACACCACGAAGAACAACAGTTTACGAGTCAATTAGCGCGCTTTGGAAAAACTTTCTGCAAACACGATTTCGCCTTGCGAATAACAAAACGCCGCGTCGTTTTAATAAAGTCGCCCGCGATTTTACCTTAATCTAAAGGTTGCAACAGATGTTGCAGTTTTATGGGTCGCCGTTTTCGCGCTGGCTTTTATTAATTGACCCAACAAAAACACGTCCCTCGGTGTACGTGAATCCTTTCCAGTCGCCATTAACGACGATGGAATTTCGCCCAAGCGAAACAGCATGAATTTCAATTGTCAATAAATTCGCAACGCCGAAGATGACTCTTTCCAATTAGGAATCTGTAATTTTTTTACGACGACAAATGAGGTTGTAATAAATAAATGATTGCGATAAGAGTTTCGCATAAACTTCCCGCAACTTTGGACAAGGGGAAAAACTTTTGCTCGCCGTCCATGGGGAAAATTCTACGAGCAACAGGACGAGACGCGTACAATTTATTAGCCACTCTTCGTCCCGCCGACCATCACCAACACCTAAAGGTAAAACATGCATGCGTTCGAGTTCGTGGAAACTTTGCACGCTGCTTTATTCTTCGAGCACTTGTTTGTTGTTCCTCGCTCTTTCGCCCGCTCACTGTTGCTCATCTTCATGCACCACTTCCTCCTCTTCGTCGGCGTGTTCATCGTGTTGCTCGAGCCGCAACTTTTGCTTGCTAACTTTAATAACTCTCCTTCCCTGCCGCACATTTCCATGACGATCCATACAATATGCATGCAATCGTAAACTTAACTCTAGCGTACGTACGTACGTCTTAGATTAAATAATTTACGAGGATAATTTAAGGCAACAACAGCGAGAACGAAAAGATTAAACAGCGCCAATTGAAACTGAATTATTTTGCAAGTGCGTGGGGTGGTTCGAAAGTTAAGGAAAGCCAAATACGAGGGTGGATTGATGAATAAGTTTGTTTTTTGTTAAATGGCAGACAACAATTTCCGGTTTTAACGACTATCTAATTCCAAAGCGCCTGTGCGTTTGTCAAGGTTTCTGTTTCATTTGCAGCAGTGAATTTCTTGAAGAATTTCGTAACACTCAACTACGAGCTCGAAGCACGTGAATTGAAATGAAGTTCTAAGCAACTTATTGCTAGAATCGTTTGCACAATTGAATTTGTCATTTAAAACGTGGAAATTTTACGATTGCATCGTTTCTTTTCTCGTCCCCTGCCATCAGCATACGAAAGAAAGTACACGTCAAACCGCCCTCGTAATTGCAAAGAAACAAACGATAATTTTGCAGTTAGGCTCTATTCAAACATTCTGCGATGTAGCAATCATCTTTAAACGTTCAGTTTTGCTTCTTGCTTTTGTTTTCTCCTCTCTCTCTCTCTCTCTCTCTCTCTCTCTCTCTCTCTTTAGTTGTTCTTAATCATTTAATGCCATCGACCGGGAAATTAGACGCAACAGTTTCCCCGTTCTTTCGTTAACGACGCAAAGCGAAGACTCGAACGCAATTCGATACTACGGCAAACTTTTTTTTCGCCAGGCGAAAATTACAAGATTGGGGGAGCCTGTTGCGGATTTTCCCTTTTCTTTTGCGTTTACAACCACGAAGGGAATAATACGACGGTAGGATGGGGAAATTGCAAAAGAAAGAACGGCGAAAAAGAGAGAGAGAGAGAGAGAAAAGGGCGAAAGAGAACGAGTCGGTTCAAGTGGATCCGTTCGGTGAAGAAGGCACGTACGTACTGCGGTTGTCCTAGATACGTCGGGCGAAATGGATGGTAAAATAGATGCGAGGACGGGGAGGAAGCTCTTTTTTTTCTCTCTCTTTTTGTGCGAAGACTACAAGCAGCATCATCAGCGGCGTTCGTCGAGTGGTTTTTGGTGCTGGCGGATTGCAACGACAACGACAACAATAAGTCGGCAAAAGAAGTGGTCCGCCCCGCGTCTCGCCGACGCAACAATGGGACCCGGATAACGAGCAACACGGTGTAACAAACACGAACAATCGATAATTCGGCTCTCCCTCGTTTCCCCCCCCCCCCCCCCCCCCCCCCGTTTATATCGCACCTTTCCCCGTTCTTAAAGGGCCGAACCCGATTCCCTGCCAGTCGAACAATTTCGGATAAGGAGTCGGGGCGAAAAATAGGAAAATTCGCACTCGTTAGTCTTGCGAATGTCGCAAGGCGAATCAATTTCCATTCGTCGTTTGTTTGTTTGTTTGTTTCGTATTCCATTCGATCCGCCAAAGTGACTAATGCGATGATACGTGCTCCCGGTGGTCGAAGGAGATCGTTTTTAAATTGCAAAACGGTTCGTGGCCTCTCTCGCCTCGTCCATAATTCATTTTTGGTTTTTGCACTTCGCCCGAAGACAACGTTGTTGCCGAGAACTTGGCAGACGTTTATTGCACTTCCATTTTACAATTCGCACGATTTCGCGCACGAATATTGGCGACGTGGAACAATGCGAATGGATAGATAAGTGCGTTCATCAACAATGGACCCTCGCGTATTGTTATTCGCCGATTTATCGCGTCCATTCGCGCTTATCTCTCGCATTACGATTAGTTGCCGTTTGGGAACCGCTGGCATTATCGTTGGTTACAATTTCTATTGCGAAAAATTTATGCGACAAAACGAGCGAATTGGTGACTTTCCGTTTGAAGATGAATGCGACTCTTCGAGGTTGCAATAATTCGCAAAATATTCGAGAGAGTCGTGTGTGTGTGTGCGTGTGTTCTGAAGGGAATATAATATACGAACCGTTATTGATTATGTAAATAAGTCATTAGCCATTATTCCGCGTCCCTCGCCAACGGCAAACGGTAATAGTTTCGTGCCGGCCGTTGGAAGTTTCCTTCTTCAAAGGAACGCCAATAAAACACGTGAAGGAAATAACGTGAGCCATATAAATTTATTGCCACTTTGCCAGCGAAGAAGAAGGAATAAACGTTTCCTCGTCCGCATCTTAAGATCCGAAAAAGGAACGAAAGGAAATCGCGCCAAGTTCACCTGCCGCCCATCGAAATTAACAATCGCCAGTTTCCCTACGTGCGATTTTATATTCGTCTCGTCCCCTTGCGAAATTGCGATTTTCCAACACGAAATTAAACGAAACGAAACGACAATGACGATGGTGCCATTTAAAGTTGTGTACGAATTCGCGCGTTATTGCGAAAGGGCGGCACGAAATTGCCTCTTCTTTCGCAAAAGCGTCGAACTAAAGGACTCGAAGGAACGAAATAAAGAGGCGAATTGCGTTTGCGTTAATATCGCCGTCGCATTAAGTTTAATCGATGCTAAACTCGATCGAAATCAACAATTCAAACGTCCCTGTTGGTCATCTCCAAGAGGTGCACCAGCTTCGCGTTTCTGTGGCTGATTTGAACTAAAAAAAAAAAACGAATCGACAATTACTTTTCTACGCGCGATTATTTTAATTCGGATACCTGGCAATGGCTCGATGGCCAAACAATTGTACTTGACCGTGCACCAAGTGAAGTTGTTCTTGCAAACGCACCGGAAGCAATCCGACTCGATGGCGTAGCCTTCGACGCAATCGTCTTCGGCGGAAACTCCGAATCCGGCAATTAAACTTGCGAGAACTACGAGACGAGCGGCGCACGTTGACATGTTCTTCGTTTGCTTCGCGTTTTCGCACTCGACAAATTTATTCGCAAGACGCACTCGTTTTTTGGCGCGACTATTATTTTCTATATTCCAATTTGTCGCCCCATTGAACGCGCATAATGCGTCGTTTAGCGAAACGTAATTAAAATATGTTCGTCGAGGCCCTCGCAAAAGTTGAACGCGATTGCAAAATCGGGCGGAACAATGGGCGAGCAGAAATTAAATAAGAAATATTTTTACATCGATAATTACGTCGATTTTGCAATTATTACTGTGCAACACGTCAAAAGTAAGGACAAAGCGAGTGCATGTTGCGATCGCAAAAAAAAATAATCGATGGGTGGTTATTTGCGATCAAAAGGAATTAAAACGGGCGGAACGTTGGGGACGGGCGGTAGATGGGGTATGAAACGAAATTTCGCAAACACGGGGGGCAGAATAGTTGTGTTACAAGTGTCAGTTTGGCATTAAAGCGCCCTCGCGGAAATGCGAAACGTCGAGGGGCAGCCTCGCTCCCTTCTTTCGTTTTCTCGCCTCGTCTTTTTTCTTTGCTCCTTTTGGTGTTGATCCAGCCGAATACCTGCCGGAGTCTCGTGAATGGCACGAAGCTTTCCAAACGCCTTTTTCCATCTTTTCGTTCCTTCCCCATCGACGGTGTTATTATCATTATTATCAAAGGGGGGGCCTCGTCACTTTACGATGATGGCGAAATTATCCGTACCATCCGGTAACGCGTTTAATTAAAACACATTTTGCGCACCACTTTCGTTTGTTCCCACGCGAATCCGAGCAATAAAAGGACGTTAACATTCGCTTACAGCGGCCGGCATCGAAACGGTTCGCAATCAAGTCGAAAACGATCGATTCTCTAATATCGCCTCCTGCTCATCCTCCGCCGCCACTTCTTCTTTTATTAGCGCCTCCGCTTCTTCATCTCGTTGCTGAAGATGTGGAGAGTCGGCGTTTACGAGGGGAAAAAGTGTGAGGAGAAAATGCGTTCTCGGCGAAAATAAATTCGATTTGATCGAAAGGAAAGTCTATTTATTATCGTTGTTGTTGTTCTTGTTATTATTTAACTCGATTTCGTCTTCCATCATCATCATCATCATCATCATCGGCGGCAATTCGTTTCTTCTTCGTTCGTCTACTTTCATTTCGCTGCAAATTCGATTACCGTTATTCTTTCGTTGGAGGCGAGTGCGAAATAAATTAAAAAAAAAAACGAAAACGGAATTAAATGGATTACGCAAGGATTCGCATTTAATAGAGCGTCATTTTCGCGTTCTCCCCGCAAATCGCTTAATCGATTAGGATGCGATCGATTGCAACTTCGAAAGCCTTTAATTCGCGAATTACGCGTTAAAAACGGAAATTACGGCGGTTGCAAACAAAAAGTGGAAATCTTCGAGAACGCCTGCCAAGAATTGTTACGACGTACTAGTTACCCAGCGGCCGAAAGAAAAAAAAATTATTCGCGCACTCTATTTACATGTCCGTGCGAATGTGTGTGTAACATGTAAACGTGCGTGTGTGTGTTCGCTTGTACAGTGAGCGTCGTGAAATTTATTGGCCTTTTAAGCTACAAGACTCCGCAATAAATTTGTCCGCCAGATTAGAATGTGCCTCGGGAAATTTACTGCTGCATTCTCCCTTATAATAGTTAAATGAAAAGGTTCGCAATATTTCTTTCTATTCCCTTATTTTTTGCAATCTCTAGTCCCGCAATGCCTCTTTCGCTCTTCGTTATTCGCGCCAATTCTTTCGTCGTCAGCAATTAACCAACTTATTATCCACCTAATTTCACGGTGTTGCGACGTCAAATGCGAGGCAGCTTGTTGCTTGAAAAAGAGAAACGCAACGCCCTGTATGCGCGATTATGATATTAGCGACGCTATCGGTATTCGCGAGGGACGTAAAAGTGGCAAAACGAGATTTTGATGATGGTTGCACAAAAGGGAAAAAAACCGCCGCGCTAAAGAGAGAAAGAACGTAAAATACATTTTTGATGGGCGCGTTAATCTATCGTCAACTTTTAACGCGCCAGTATTTAATAACAACGAAGATTACTCCAGTTTATTCCTTTTTCCGCCACCAACTTCTTCTTCTCCATCAGCATCGCCACCATCGTCGCGCTATTAACCGTAGATGACGCATTTTTAAAGCCGGAAGATTAGCAACCGACATTAACATAACGCGAAATCGCTGCAAGTGCTTTCGCCCAAAAAAAAAAAAAACTCGCCCATCTTTGTTCCCTTTTCCATCGAACGCTAATCATCGCGCAATGGGGCTTGTTTATCGCGTCTTTTGCCGATGACGATGATAATGATCCATCCGTCCTTCCACGCCGATGATTTATTAACGGAGGGCGCGTGCTAATGACGTAATGAGCAATTTATATTAGAGCGATCAAAACAAGGGAATATTGGCGGGCGGTCTGCCGAAACCTGCGGCAGAGGGCGCGAGAGATTGGCCAACTGGAGGGTTGATTGTTGGTCGAAACGAACGAAAAAGGGACGAAGACTCTTTCGGGGGCGAAGCAATGAGACAATCGCCGATAAGAATCGACCTTTATATACGTGGGCGAGGGGGTAGGAAATTATCGTGGATCCCTTATCCTTCTTCTCGCCCGCCCCCCGCCCCCTCCCTCGCCCCCAATCTTCGCCACTTTCTTAACAGTCGAAAATCGCTGTTTTCGAAGCTTTCGCTCGACGGAATCAACGCATTGCCGCGCGAGGGTAGTTTCCAACATGGCCACCGGCACGACGAGGGTGCCGTTCCGCCCGCTCTAAGGGGTCGATGATATATGTACGTCACACACAGATAACGCACGCACTAATAATAACGGTCGCATGTTGATTGCGACGGTGGAAAACAAAGCGAAAACGAACGTTAAATGAAAGTGGGGGGCAGGAAATTCGAGGGTGCGTGTACGTGCGTTGCGTATCTTTGCGCCCCCCTGCGGCCAGATTTATGGCCGATCGGAAGCGGGGGAGCTCCCGCTAAAAAAAAAATTACAACGAGAATCCGTCCCCTGTTGATTCCTGAATTAGAATCGTTTTAAATGCATGGAAATAAGCGAAAAAAGTCCACTCTTTGGAAACGTCCCCAAAGAATCGCGCCCAATTCGCGACGATCTGCGAGCGATTTCGGTCTTGGCAAGTGTCCTTCGTCCTCGCGAAAAGTCCGCAGCAATCAGGTGAATCGGTGACCTATTAAACGCGACAATCGGATGCATCGTTTCACCTCGTTCTTCCGCGGTTCTTTTTTCTTCTTCTTCTTGCTTCCCGCTTGTTTTCGGTCTGTCATTTGACTTTTCGAGGTTTCCTTTTCTCTCGTCGACCATCGATCATGAGCGACGTACAAAAAAAGAAACTGCTCCATTTCGTGCACACTTGTTTGATACGAACGCGGGGGTTGAAATGAAATTGAGGGAGGCGAAAATAACATAAACATGTCAAGTCGACTGTAACAAAAGGGTGCAGAATCGCTCCCCAACCTCCCCATTCATTTTTATTTGATTTCCTCCTTCTTTGCTTCTTTTCCTCGCATTCGTTTCCGCCATACGAGCGAAAAAACTGCGTGTCCCCCCGAAGAAAAATAAATGTCCGTCGTCGTGTCCGATGGGAAGAGCGAAACAAAAACAAATCGACGAAGTCAGATCCGGAGGCTGCAAAACAAGCCGGCGCCAGTTTTCTGGGGGGGCGAAACTACTCGGAAACTACCCAACAATTTACTATTCGCACATTCTATTGTTATATTATCGCCCATCCCGAGCAAAAACTGTTCGCCCCCCCCCCCGCCCGCGTTTCCCATTGTCCCCAATTCCATCGCCTCTTCATCGCCAATAACTTCTTCTTCGCCATTTCAAATAAGCGAAAACCAACTTGCAAAGAAACGCGAATAATAAATGAGAAATTTCTTGGCGACCGGATGGAAAACAACGTTTTGCGCTTATGCGAAACCGTGCAAAACGTTAACTCCGACACCCGACGTCTTTGGCGCAACTAACGCGATTCGGTGCAAGTGCAGGAAACGGTTGCCAATTCGCCTCCTCGTGCTATTACCGCCGCTTCTGTTGCTTCGACTGTCGATGAGCGAAAGAGACCGAAATTTAATCAAGAACAAATGACGATCTCGTTATGCCTCGACCATGGAAAACCCTCGCCGCAATTCCACTTTTTTTCCTTTCTCCTCCCGCCGGAGCAACGGATTTTCTTTCCTCTCCCCCCGCCCCGTAAACCGGATTTTCGTTTGCCCGCTCGCTCGCCGACTCTTACGACGGTCATTAAGATAAGAATCGGCCTTCCAGAGAACCAGAGCGAGAGAGAGAGAGAGAGAGAGGGTTTTATCGGTTGCCGGGGCCGGGGCGCGGTCTTAATCGACAAAACAACAAGAAAAGCTACTACATCTACATTGTCATCGTATCGATCCGCCATCCACTTCTTTTTCATTATTTCCCACTCGCCGATCGATTCGATTTCGAATCCTATCGCGACAACAAAGAACATCCGGGATCGGCACAAAAAAAGGGACACGAAAACAAATACACTTAATTCGTTTGTTGCCCCATAAATTCGCGCAATAACGCTCTCGATTAATGTTTAATATTAAGCGCGTTTCTGAAGTAAAGTTTGGAATTGTCCTGTTTTACGCGCAACTTTCCGGCATCGAGTGGCTCCGTTCTTTGAGGCACGGCGAGGAGAAGAAAGAAAAAGAAATAAAAAGCGAGAGGATTCAACCTAGAAAAATCCGGATGTCTTAAACTCAAGAGGCGATAAATTGAAAAAATTGCGAATTGTAACACACGGAGAAGGGGTGCAAAAATAATTCAACCCATCCCCTGCACGTTTCTCCTTCGCCTTCTCCTCGTACATTTGTTTCTTGTGCTCACACTACTACCCTTTTGCTTCCGTTGCCGTTGCAAACTCTTTGCCATCGCCGGCACTCGAGGGGGACCTGTTGCCATTTGGAATTCGCGGTAAGTTCGTCGTTTACGACAATAAAACTCGACGACCGGCAGCTCCAGCGGCAGCAACAACAACGATCACGTAGCGCTTTTATTGGCAACAGCCACTTTTATTCTCCAACCCCCCCAATTCGCGCCCTTCTTCGTTCCCGATGTTGTTCTGTGCCCCTTCTCTCTGCCGTCTCCTGTGCCACCCGTTTAATCCATCCTAATCGAAATCTGCTGACGGTTTCGCCCAAAATTCGCTGCGCCGAATTTCGCTCAACAAAGTTGGCAAACATAGTGGTTCAACGAGGTTCGCGGTTGGCGTTTATGGTGGATGCGCCGGGCAAGCGGCGAAAGTTTATTATTCGTTCGGCGATCGCCTTTTGTCACGTTTTTATCGTTCGCTGCTCGCCAATTCTTTTATTCGGCGCGGTAATAATGCGCCATTCAATGATGATAATCGTAAAAAATAAGAGTCGCGATTAATTAGAGTTATCAATTTTATTCGCTAATATAGCCGGCGCTTCCTCGGAAGCCCACCCGCACTCGTTTTCGTTTTTTATTCCTAGTATCCCGATAAAACCGATGGGATACCGACGACCAGTAAAGCGAACGTAACGACCGGGAAGGGGGGAATCTAATAAAAAGGAGAAAGAAGAGGGCCCCCAAGGGCCGAAGTATAATAAAGCTAGGAAAATGATGAGCGAGCGCAAATGAAAGAGAGAGAGAGAGAGGGGGGATTTTACAACAATTCGCACATTCGCCAATTTTATAACCTTCGAGGATATCTCACGTTCGCTCCCTCCTTTTTTATTATCGTTCGGCCGCCGCCGACGACGACGACGAAGAGGAGGAAGGCCGTAAAACCGTCACGGACGAGCCGTTGGATCGAAAAAAGAAGCGGCTAAATGATAAAAACGGCGATGCATAAGATGGCCGTTTGCCAGTTTCCGTTATCCGACGTTTCCGGTTCTACGGCAACCAAAACTTAACACTCCAGCCCTCCGCATCATCCACCCCCCCACACACACAAAAAAAATGCAAACTAAACGTCGGGAGCTGGGAGGAAAATAGTTTTTGGTATGAAACCGACCGGGCGATGATGGTAGGGACACTAGTGGAGGAAAACGAAAGGCGAAGATAATTCAGTGTCGCCCACTTGAGCCATCGCTTTCAGCCTCCCGATCCTCCACCTCCGCTTTTTTTCTTCGTCCTTCCTCGTCTCTCTCTCTCTCTCTCTCTCTCTCGTTCAACGTCTTCCATTTAATGCACACACACACACACACATATGTATATGTACACGTTCCATTACTTGATGGTGCGGCGTGTGTTTGTGCGCCAAAGTGGAAGTGCTCGGAGTGTTCGTGATATATGAGGACAGACCGGATTAAGCGATAAGCTACCAGCATACAAACACTCGGGCCCCGGTCTTTTGCTACTCCAACTCCTCCCGCTGTTGCTGCTGCCGCCGCTGATGTTAGCGCGTTTCTTCCGTCCTCCTTCCTCCCCATCATCATCGTCGTCGTCGTCTACGTCCCCTCGATAAGATATCTGTTGAATATGCGAGGGAGATGCGCCCGTATAATGAAAGAGATTCCCATCCGGCGCTTTTCGTTTCGCCCACGCGCTTCCATCCGTTCGCCGTTTTCCTACTTTCCCTTTCCATTTCTTGCCGAAGAAATCGATGAGACAAAAGCGAGTTAATCGTTAC
This sequence comes from Hololepta plana, assembly GCA_963695495.1. NCBI lineage: Eukaryota > Metazoa > Arthropoda > Insecta > Coleoptera > Histeridae > Hololepta > Hololepta plana. Next base: position 4,617,639 of record OY968840.1, on the reverse strand, counting down.
AGCGAGCTATAATCGATTTGTGCACGATTCGATCGGATTTTAATCGAATCGTCGATCGCGGTATCGATTCTTATGCGAAATAAGCGACGCGACGTTTAGCAATTCCTCCGCGAACGGAAAATTCGCTACCAGTTGCTGCATTGCGTCATGCAAATTGGCAACGATGACACGCTTAGAGGACGACGACGGCAATAATTAAATTTCGATTGTGATCCTGCGACCGGTGGCGAATTCGCAAAAGTCAATGCTAAATTTCGAAATCAATTGTTTTCGTGGAAAACAACGTACGAGGGCGGATTGACGTGTAACTTGTTTCTTACGTATGGCAGGGGATGAGAAAGAAATCTATTTAAATGGCAAATTGAATTCTGCAAGCAATTCTGGCAGTAAGTTGCTTCAAAGTTCGTTTCAATTCAAGTGTTTCGTGTGAGGAACAAACGGGATCAAATTGCAATTCGAAATGTTATTCAATTCTGCATTTTTTTTTTTGATGGGCAAACAGCGAATGAAATCCATGAACGAATTCTGTCCACTTTGGGCGACTCGTGTTCTTCCTCTGAAACCGTTTGTCTTTGGGGGAACGAGTTTTAAACGCAGCGCAAGAAGCATTCGAAGTGCGTCGATGTCCTAGAAGTTCAAAAGCAGCAGTCACGATTGAAATCAGCAATAGAGTCCATGAAATGGTCTTAACCAACAAACGATAGATGTTGGGCGAGATGTTAGAGACCACGAGCCTCTGAAGTGAACGAGTTTATTTTATTTTGCACAATGAATTGCGCACTAAAATTCCTTGCCAAAGATGGGTTTCCCTTTGTTCCAAAGCCAAAACCAGATTTCCCAGATGCTCCAGCAGTGGCTTAAGCCTTTGAATTAGCTCCATCGCGGTAAGAATCTGCTGACGAAATTCCAAGCATCACTGGCCAAGAGAGATTTTCTCAAAGCCATGATAGAGGGCGTAGTTGAGTGTTATGAAGTTCTTAAGAAGTCCACTTCTGCAAACGAATCAGAAAGCTTGAGGAACGCTGGCACAAGTGCTTTGGACTTCAAGAAGACCCCATTGAAGAATTAGACAGTCGTTGAAACCGCACTTGTCGTCTGCCATTTAACATAAATCAAAGCTGTTCCTCGATCCGCCCTCGTAAAAGGAAGTCGGTGTGTGGCCGGAAAATTAATTCGAATCGTTGGGAACGCGCTCTTCCGTTTGAGCGCATATTTTTGGCCGTACATCGACGGCGGCCGAAATTGTTGCAAGAGCTTTTGGCACGTACCCAAAACGCGCGTATAATGTACAGGTGGATCACGTGCGAGGAACCGCAAAACGATTCGACATTCCGCGAATAGTAATAACGATATAATCGGCGACAGCATTAATATATCGCATCGTGCCAAACGGGTTTGCGTTTATATTATCGTCGCCGAAATTTCGCATAAGCGCTCGGCTTAATAATTGGCGATTTCGCGTGGCGACCGACGCGAAACCGTCACCGACCGTTTGATTTCATACGGCGAATCGAACGTGCAATTTGCTTATTATCAAACGGATTCGCATTAATAGCAATTCGCATTCGAGCGCCGATAAATAACGCTCGATTGCAGGTGCGTCGAACGATAAGAAGTTTCTTTATACGTTTTTCCCGTTGCCGTTGCTTTTATTATCGTCGATGCCGCCGCCGCCGCTGCGTGTTGTAAAAAGGAATGCGCCTGTTGGTTCAAATGTTAATGCCGAGCGTGTAGGTGATTTTATGGGGGCCGTTTGGCCGTAATAATAACCGTGTTGCGTTGACAGTTTTCGTTAAAATACAACAATTGCCCGTCCGAAAAGGGCAAAAATTACTGCCCGAAATAGTCTCCGACTCGCCTCGCGCTTCGCGAACTCCTTCGTGCGGCAAATTCTGCACGATCCTCTCGCCGAAAGTTTCGCACGTTAACCGACGAAAATGCGCAGACAAGCCGGAAGGCCGAGATGACCATAATTAAATGTTAACTACAGGACGAATTTAAGCCTGCTGCTGCCGGCGTCATCGCCATCAACAGCAACATCTTCGCCTCTTGTTAATCGCCCTCCGGTGAACACGTCGCATTTAATATCTCACGGTCAGCGAGAGAGCTCTCCGCTGCACGTTGTTGTGCTTGATGGCCAATTTTCCGTCCGTTGTTTTTCGTTTTTCGCGCACATGATATCCGCGAAATATGAGAAAATAACGAGGGCGAACACGGGGCGAAGTTGTAACTGGAACGCGAAAAAGTAATAATAATTGCAATTAAAATTCAGCGTTTCCGCGTAATTATCGCGCGCAAAAATAATCGTCATTAACAAGAGACGGCCGCGTTGTTGTTTTGCGAAAGTATCTTCGCTCGAATTTTAATTGGATGCAACATCTTTGCGATTCAACGCGTGGGTGAGGATCTTTGCGATCTCGAGCAAACGCAATTTAAACGGGTTCCATTTGGAAAAACCTTTCGTCGAAGCAAATCAAAGAAATCGACCGTCGCGAAGAAGTGATAATAATCGGCGGCGGAACGTTCGCCGCTAAGTGGTTGTCAATCACCTGCGGAGGAAACGGGGAAAATAGAAGAAGCGGATGAATTTATCGCGCTGAAAGGGCCGTCGCCGTCGAACCTCTTCGACGTCGCGTGCATTCCATTAGCATTCGTCTCTTCGTCCTTTTTGCTCGATTCAATCGATGAATGTGCGGCGCATTCGATTTGCCGGAGCGCCGCTGATTTATGGACGCGTTCGGACAACTGCGTCTTATTTTGATTATTTTTTTCTCGTCCTCCTTCTTTTTTCCCCTTCGTTTCGGCGATCTATTGAAGCGCACGCCCGCGATAAGGATTCGGATCTCGCGATGCGGCGACGTTGACTGATGGCGATCCGAAGGGAAACCGTTGGGGTCGGTAATCGTCGTCGGAATCGATGCTTCTTCCTTCCATCGGCGACACCGTTTAACGCGCTCGTTAATCACGATTAGATGATTAACCCGACGACTCCCGCATTAATTAAATCGTACGGAGAGCGAAGTAGCATCAACAGGCTTGCAATTTTTTTGTTTTGCAAGTTTCGTGCGAATCGATCGGAATGTGCGAGTATGGAAGCGGTGGGGTAATAAAATCAATGCGCCAAGAATAAATGGGGGCTCTCCCTCGCTCGAAGAGAGCGCGCAAAAAGAAAACAATAGAAATTGGAGCGGAATCCGGCCCTCGACATTATTAAACAAAAGAGGATCACGTACGAGCGACGAAATCGGCTTTGATAAATTCGCGGATCGTGTTCCGTTTGATAAACCGGCGATTCGTGATAACGGCGACGAAAAAGGAATCGAAGCGGAGCACAAAGTCGCCAAGCGCAAAACTTTATTGCCAGCTGTTTATGTAAAGTTGCGAAACGAAATTCAACAATTGCCAATCGGGATTTATTTAAGCTTTGCCACCCGTGCGAGTGGCTAATTAATAAGTAAAATGTTTGCGTATTGATCGAGACGTATTAAAATCGGCGAGGAAATTGGCAAAAGCGAAAGAATGCGAAGGGGGAAGCGAGCGAGAGGTCGTTTCTTCTTTTATTTACGCGAATGAGCGAGCAACCCAATTAGGAAATTTAAATAATAATCATCGTCGTAATCGAAAAAGTTTTGTTTTCTATTATGATTTTGCTCCCTTGTCGTCGTTTTATTTTCTAATTTTTTTAACTTTTTTAGTTCTTGTCCTCGATTTAAACCGTCCATTTTTTTTTTTCTTTATTATTCCATGCTTCATTCAATTAATTCTCAACGATTTCATTTAAATGCGAAGAGGAAAACGGCGGAAAAGGAGAAAGATCATTAAAATATGGATATTTGCACTACTCGAAGACTTCCTCAACTCGTTCTTCCGCCACGACTCCAGCTGCCGATCGCATATAAATCGCAAACGGCTTCCGTTCGTTATTGCCGGACTTTTGCAAAGTTTCCGCAAAACGCGAACGCACTCTAGCTATGCAGGTATCGCGAAGTTATCAATTAAAATCGCTCTCTTTTATTTTCCTGCTTCGTCGTCTTCACGGTCCTTCAATTAATTTCCATCCGACACATTGTTATTTCGTTTTAATTGGATGAAAAACGTCGTCGCTGACAATTAGTAGCAGCGAAACAAAGATTTACATTAATATCCGTTAAACCTTTTTTCGCAACTCTAATTAAGCGATGCGAAACGGAATTCATTAATTCGCCAAAAAGGTTTCAAAACGTTGCAAAAACGAACGGCACTGAGGGTTGTAAATAACGTTGTTTCCTTGTAGAAATCCTCCACTTCTAACAAGATCCTTTCGTTCGCGGAGAACGGTTGCGATTTATCAAAATTTGCGCAACGTGTATCGCTTATTTCGCTCTAATATATTTGTATTACGCTTTATTGCGAGCTTTTTTTGCGTCGCGACACAACTTTTATTTGCTGTCGTCCCCTTATTTCCTCTCTCTCTCTCTCCCCCGCATCTCGCGAATTGTTCTCGCGGCGTATTTGCAGTTTGAACGAGACGACGACGACGATAATTGGATATGGAAAACGGGATCGGTTTCGCGGGCGAAAAAAAAAAAGAAGAACAAATAAAATTCGAATAAAACGCGAACCGCTTTTCCACGGTTTTCGCGTGTATAATCATAAATTACGTTCGCTGCGGCTTCCTGGCGCAAATAATAACGGAACTTAAATGTTGCATAAATAATTCCGGGCAACCGCCGCCGACCGCCGCCGCCGCCGTCGAGCAGAACGAATTAATGAAATATAAATATTTCGGCGAACAAAAGCGCGAATTTCCCATGTGAAACTCTGCCCCACTCGCATCTCTCTCTCTCCGTTTCTTTTTTCGCTCTTCACGTGTGCTAAATCCAAAAACCGAAACAGCGACAATACTCCTTGGTCAATTGTTAATCCGGCAAACGATTTCAAGTCGTTTGCGAAAACGAAAGAAACATCGGTTGCAGTTGGTGGGGGAGATAATTGCGAAAGGTAACCGGCATTTGCGGGGGATAAAAACGAAAGCGGCGCTCGATCCGGGTTAATGGCAACGTTTAGGAGGCGTTTATCTCGAGATTACCATTCTAACCTGCTAAATTATACGTTTCGCATTACGGTCTCGAGCGCCTTTTATATAAATTACGCAAGAGGAAAGTCAGCGCGAATTTGCCCGGCGCATCCACCAAATTTGATTGCACTTTTTTCTCCGCGCAAGAACCAACAACACTCTTGTTGTTAATATTGGAGACATGGGCGACAAGTGAATGGCTCCTTGCTCTGGATGGCGAAATTTCCGCCATCAATATAAGCGCCACTGGAGGAGACGTTCCACAAGTGGATAATCATACGAAAGGTAAACCGAACACGTGCAACTTAGCTGGCTACCGCGTTAATTAACGGTACACTAATTAATGGCGCGCTAATGAAACTGCGACGGGGACGGAGCTCTAAGGGGGCGACTGATTGATTAAACCCCCGTTATTTGCAATTGGGACGACGATCGCTTCCATTTTGCCCGATGGCGAAACTCGTACTATCTATCCGCCTCGGAATTAGTTATCGCCTCTTCGCCGTTGGATTTTCATTTATTCTTTCGCGTTTATTTATTTATTTATTTTTTTCTTGCATTCGGTTCGTTCAAATCGACGTTATTACCTTCAATTGGATGGCGATGTCCTCCACGTTTTTCCCTTCGACGATTTCCGCTCGCCTCGTAAAATAATCAGCACTTTTCCTACCTCGCTCGTTCGATCGCTGTGTGTGTGTGTGTGTGTCGAGGGGGGCATCGATTTTACACTTAACCCCGCTCTTACGCGCCCCCCTTTTTGTAAGCGCATTTCTCGCCATTTTTTTTGCGGCGTTTTCCGTCTTTCGATCTCCACATATATTTCGCCATGCATTGAGAGTTTTCGTCGTTTGCAGAAAATTGCCGAATTGAGATCGTTTCAAATCGATCGCCCGTCGACGGACGACTTCGAAACGTTCGTTTCTCCTTTGCCTGCACCCCCTTCGACGCGATTGCGATTTCTTCGCGTTGAAACGAAATGAAAAGGCGATTAGGCTGCGGTTTAAGGGAGACGTCGAGTGGGAATTTACGAGAGGCGAGCGAAAGGGGCGACGGGGGAAGGCGCAAAATCCATCGGCATCGTCATTAGCGTAACGACACGCAATCTTCGCTTTTATCGGTAAACCGATATATGGGTTAGGGAATGGAATCCAATCGCGCCCGCTCGCCATCGCCTTGTCGCCACTTATTCCCATTTTCTTTCGAGCACCCTTTTTGCCCACCCCCGAGGGAAAAAAACGGGAAAACGCCCATTAAACCGTTTATCCGTCTTTGTCGTTCGTTGCGGACGAGGAAGAAGTCGCGAGATACAGAAATGCGAAGACAATGGGAGAGCCAACGGCGGCTGGATTTAAGGGAGCGATCGTAATAATAACTTCGTTGTGTTTTTGTTTTATGTGTGCGTCCAAACGGTCTTAGTTTTCTTATGGCTTTGCACCAGAAGCACAAAGACAATAAACGAAGCCCAAGGATGAGGACGGTGACAGTCGCGAAAGCAAAACTTTTTCGTTTTCTTTTCTTTTTTTTGCAGTCGATGTCGGCGGCAGCAACAGTGGCGCGACCGAATACAAAGAGGCAAATCGACAATGTGTGTTACTGCTGCGTGCGGCAGTCGAATCAATTCGCTGGCGCGCATTCGTTCCTCCGCAAGATTCGCGAAGAGCAACAGTCGCGGAATACGGGCGTCGTGACGTTGTCTTTTTTTTTTTTTGCTGTTTTGTCACCGCACGGCGCCCCATTTATCGACCATCGCCGATTCCGAGATCTGTTTACGTCGCTCGGTATGCGAGTGCGGAAAAAGTTGTCCGCCAAATAGCGAAGAAAACACCGATCGCCAAACGTTTGCAGTTTCTTTCGCTGGCGATTAGTCCGCAGTTAATTGTCGTTCACTTTGACTTGCGTAAGTCCGTTGCCATTTACGTTGGAATCCTCCGGAGCTCGGTCGTCACTCCGTGCGAATTTCCATGTCACGCCGGTCCGCGGTGGCAGTTTGTACACGTGGAGCCCTATTAAAGCCGCCGGACAATTATGACCTTAACATGAAACAAAGTGGAGCGGGAATGGAGTTTTAGAAAAAATAGATTTGCAACTTTTATTCTCTCGCAAACTAATTAATTTTCTTGTTAAACGTGCGGAATTAAGCAAAAAATTCGTCATTTAGCCCGAAATAAAATCTCCCCCGTCTATTAAAGCGAAATCACGTCGAACTAAATTAATTGCTTTAGTAGAAACTTGACGCAAATTTTGCGCATTATTTCATGTCGGAACTTTCGAATGCGAATCGCAAAACGTTATTACATACTTGCAACAATATTTGCGGAGACATTGATAATCTCTGACGTTTTAATTAAAGATATTTGCACGAATTTTGCCTTGATGGATTCGTGAATTACATACGTGAACGTACAGATGATTATTTTTGAAAAAAATTTAAAAAGACTCGAGTGACAATTGAAGGATAGTGAAGAAAATTGATGAAAAATCGTTATTTCCTTGATTGATTGATTTTCAAACAATTTCAATTTATTGCAATTTTCGCGATTATTATCGACTTAATCGCAATCGATGCTCTTACCAACGTTGTAGATCGGCAAATTTCCGATCGATTCGTTACATAGATATCGTCATTTAGAGCAACGGTTATCGAGAAACTAAAGAAAGTAAATCAAGACCAGAAAATCCTTCTTTTGCAATTATCTCCCTTATTTTCAAATTTGGCGAAATTGTTACTCGTATCGTAACTGTAGATATTCAGGTGGTCTATCAAAATGATTCTATGCACTTTTTGCATGGAACGAACGGTTATCGAGATATATCCCATTGAATGAAGTAGCAAAAATCGACGAAAATAGAAACTAATTAAATCAATCGAAATCGATTTAAAACAATGCAAATGGATTTCAAGAGGACGTATATCAACGAAAAGCCGTGGAATTCGTCGGAAAAAACGCGAGAAAACTCACTTTTACGCGAATCTCCATCGATGATTCGATTTATTCCAATTCCATTTTCCATCAATTTTTTCACGTGAGACAAGTTGAAAAAGGATTTAACTGAAATCAACGATCCAAAAACTCGCGGGAACAACAATGATTTAGATGATGGCAAAAACTTAGAAAAATCATTCATTTCTCTTCTTGGGCGATTCCCTCAACCAAAATATAGATCGAACGAATCCCGATCGATTGGCGTGATAACAGTTGTATTTACGATATGAATTTATTCGCAATTTGCGCCGTTACTATTAACTTGAGCGAAACTTATGCCCTTATCGAAAATTTAGACAATTACATTCCCGACCAAACTGCCCCTGTGCAATTTTGCCGTAGCGCGAACGGTTCGCAAGACATTTCGCCACAAAGATAAACTTTCGAAAATCGAAAGGAATCGACTGAAATCGATTCATAAACAGTGAAAAGCGATATTGAAGGCAAACTCTCGAAACAAGACGAAGAAAATCCGCGGAAAATGAGAGAGAATTAAATAAACTCGCCAATGAATTAAGGGAAAACCAACGAAACGCGAATGAAAAATCGATTAAAATAATACCAACAAAAAAACAAAACGAATGAAATTCACGAAAAAGCTCGCGAAGGGCGCTGGATTAGGCCAAAAATTGTGTGCCATTCCATCGCGATTATTCGCACATCAAATTGCGTTCCCCCCTCGCCGTGTAGTTCATTTGTTAACTTACATAAACGCTATTACAGCAAAACGCTCGATACGTGCAATAATACTAACCCTCGGCCACTGCCGCCCCCCGTGGCCCCACCGCTTTTAATGCCAACGATATGATTGCTAACGCCGTTGTTGTTTGCTACAACTGCATGTCTGCAGTTGCGAATTTAATTGCAATTTCCAATTCATTTTCAATCCAATTTTATCGGTGTAACGGCACAATCGAAACCAATAGGGATCGAATATTAAACCGAGGGGGTGGCAGCGGGGGGATCGAACGGTTTGGAAATTGACGGCGGGGGGCCGGTAACTAAACCCGTTATGTGCCATCAATTGACGATGGCATTTAGCGAGTCCACGACTACGGGCAACAATTTGGGGAAGCCGACGATCCGCCCGGGAGAATTGGCGAAATGACGGAGAGAGAAAATTGCGTCCTCGTTTTTTTTCTGCTCCGCAATCAACATCGATTGCTGCCGGGTGGAATCCTCCTCGCGATAATATTCTTCTTCTCCCCGATTGTCGATTCGGACCACTTTTTTTGCGATAAGAAGATTTGACCCAATTTTCTGGCATTATTTCGCTGCAACAATATGCGTCACGCGGTAGTTAAGGGAGCATGATGGCGTAATCCGGCGAATGCCATAAAAGAGCGAATGTTAATAAAACGGTGGAAACGAATGGGAATGATGATAATAACGAATAGTGGCTTGGCGAAAAATGAATTAGCAAAAAGGAATCGCATAAATACGAGAAAGGAATAAATTTTCTACTACACAAATCACCGCCGCTAAAAATGGAATTTATACGCCCATACATTACTTCCATGTTTGATGGAGTTTGTGCCTCCGTCGCTCTCCGCGTTCCGCTCCTCGTGGTTGTTTTCCTTTTTGCGAAGAAAGCAACCGGACGTTGAACGAACGAGAGCGATCCACGATTTTCCACGATATTTAATTAAATTAGTGCTTCCCCTTGGATTTCCTTCGGTTATTATTTATCCTCCCGTTGCATAACTGATAATCAAAAGGCATTATTAATCACTCCATTCGTTATTAAATTAAGTTTAATTATCTGGCGATGCGAATGAATGATGGCATTTTATTCGACCGCGAGTGAATGCCGTTATCAAAATAATTAATTACTATCGATAAAACGCGCTTTACGCGAAGTTGCCAATCTTATTTGAATAACTCTGGTGGATGGCCTCCATTTTTCAAAGGCATTTCGCGTGGCGAATACATTTAAAAAAAGGGAAGCAGAATTAGCAAATTAAAAATTAAACTTTAATCCATTATCGGCGAAATGATGGTAGATTGCAAAGGGCCCGAGCAGCAACAAGCGACCGCGCGACCAAACAAAAACGAATTCTTCCGCCGCATCCCCATCGTTTGCAAATTCGCCCCCCTTCGCAAATTTCGTTCTCCCCGCTCCTGCTCGCATTTATTATTATCAACAACATTCGCGTCTTTGTTGTTTGCTTTGCTGCAGTCGAGAAATGAATCATCGGAAACCGTCGTCTGCGACGTTTTAACTCGATGGCGTCGATCGATTATCGCGGAACTATTTGGCACATTTTCGTTTCGCCAACGCACGACAAACGCCAAAAACGTAGCAAAAGAAAAATCAAAAGAAGTTGAACGAGATTTTGGCTTAAAGTTGGCGCAAGAAAGAAGGAGGAAGATGATTAAGCAATCGGTGGCCATGTGGATGGATGTTTCCCTAATTTTTTATTTAATTTTTTTTGTTTGTCTCCCAACTTTTTCCCTCTTCGACGTTCTGCGTTTCGTTTGTTTCGTTTTTTGCAAGGAATTAGAAAGAAATCCATCCCACTTTTCCCGATGAGGAAACCTGGATGGCCAAATCAATTGTCATTTACCTGAAGCCTTCGCCTTTGTTTCTTAATTCGTTTCTTCGCCTCTTGCTTCTAAAATCTTAATTTTTTGGTGCGTCTCCCAACTTTTTGTCTCTTCGACGTTCTGCGTTTCGTTTGTTTCGTTTTTGCGAGGATTTAGAAGGAAATCCCTCCCACTTTTCCCGATAAGAAAACCTGGATCGCCAGAAACGATTGTCATTTACCTGAAGCTTTCTCCTTTGTTTCTTCGCCTCTTGCCTCTAAAATCTTAATTTTTTGGTTCGTCTCCCAACTTTTTGTCTCTTCGACGTTCTGCGTTTCGTTTGTTTCGTTTTTGCGAGGATTTAGAAGGAAATCCCTCCCACTTTTCCCGATAAGAAAACCTGGATCGCCAGAAACGATTGTCATTTACCTGAAGCTTTCTCCTTTGTTTCTTCGCCTCTTGCCTCTAAAATCTTAATTTTTTGGTTCGTCTCCCAACTTTTTGTCTCTTCGACGTTCTGCGTTTCGTTTGTTTCGTTTTTGCGAGGATTTAGAAGGAAATCCCTCCCACTTTTCCCGATAAGAAAACCTGGATCGCCAGAAACGATTGTCATTTACCTGAAGCTTTCTCCTTTGTTTCTTCGCCTCTTGCCTCTAAAATCTTAATTTTTTGGTTCGTCTCCCAACTTTTTGTCTCTTCGACGTTCTGCGTTTCGTTTGTTTCGTTTTTGCGAGGATTTAGAAGGAAATCCCTCCCACTTTTCCCGATAAGAAAACCTGGATCGCCAGAAACGATTGTCATTTACCTGAAGCTTTCTCCTTTGTTTCTTCGCCTCTTGCCTCTAAAATCTTAATTTTTTGGTGCGTCTCCCAACTTTTTGTCTCTTCGACGTTCTGCGTTTCGTTTGTTTCGTTTTTGCGAGGATTTAGAAGGAAATCCCTCCCACTTTTCCCGATAAGAAAACCTGGATCGCCAGAAACGATTGTCATTTACCTGAAGCTTTCTCCTTTGTTTCTTCGCCTCTTGCCTCTAAAATCTTAATTTTTTGGTTCGTCTCCCAACTTTTTACCACCCCGACGTTCTGCGTTTCGTTTGTTTCGTTTTTTGCAAGAAATTAGAAAGAAATCCCTCCCACTTTTCCCGATGAGAAAACCTGAATCGCCAGAAACAATTGTCATTTACTTGAAGCTTTCTCCTTTGTTTCTTGATTTGTTTCTTCGCCTCTTTCTTCTAAAATCTTAATTTTTTGATTTGTTCCCCAACATTTTCCCTCTTCGAAGTTCTGCGTTTCGTTTGTTTCGTTTTTTGCGAGGATTTAGAAGGAAATTCATCCCTAGATCGCCAAAAACAATCGTCATTTACCTGCTGCCTTCTCCTTTGTTTCTCGATTTGTTTCTTCATCTCTTGCTTCTAAACTCTGGATCGCAAAATAAAATTTCGTTTAATTTTTCTTCGCACATTTCCTCGTTCCTCTTTTGCGTATTCCTCCCGGTAGTTCCTCGCAAAAAAAAAATCCGTCCTGCCATTGACGATTCGTCGCGCGTACACGTCGACGACGAACTCCTCGTGCAGCATTTGTTCGTGACGTGATTTGTCGCTTCCTCCATCATCATCATCTTTGTCGGTCTTCTTCGCTCTCTCTCTCTTCCGAGTCCTCGACGGTGTCATTCGATCTCTTCCTCATCCCTCAACGTCGTAAACCACGACCGGGGATTATTTCGCTCTTCGAATCGATCTTTCTTCCGCTTTGTTAACATGTTCGTTTGCGCCAATTTAAAAATCTTTTCTGCAAGAAAAATTAAACAAAACGGAACGAGAGAAAGAAAGTTTTAACAAGAAGCAACAGCGGCACGTTTCGGCGCGCTCAAACGTGCAATGCAAATGTACACGTACAGATACGATAACGTACAACGACGGCCGCTATTTTCTCCTGTTGTTCTCCCTTCGATTCCCCGGAGGGAATTTACGTCGCCGTTACTGTCGGAGAGACGCGCCGTTTCGTGATATCATTCTTCCGAACGCTACGGCGCGGGCTTGTTTCGGGCGGTCGTGCGGCGTCCCTTAAGTGTACTGATCCGCCGAATTACCGAATCTAGCCGGAGCTAACCGGGAGAAATGCGGCGAGATGATTCGGGAACGAAAGGGGGAAACGTGAACGAGGAGATGCGAGGGAAAAGAGTGCGAGCGCGAGGGGGAGGAGGAAGATTATGGTCGTGTGTAGTGGATACAAGTGGGGATCGATTGTGGACGGGAACGAATCGGGACCGGCCCGGATCTGACCGGGAACAACGTGCCATTCTTTCGCCGATGGAAATGATCGTCGTCGATTCCTAAAATCGTCATGTCCGATTGTTCAATGGGAAACGTTACGTACCGTGACCTCGACGGTTTACAAGGAAACGCTTTTTCGCCTCTTCGCCGTAATTGTAGTTGCGCCCCCGCCGCCCAAAAAAAATTAGGGAAAGAGAAAGACGTCGACGATTAAAATCCGATTAAAAACAAACGGAAGCGTTCCCTTTAAATGGCCCCCAATAATTAGAACGTCAACATGCGACGGCGGTCAATTATCGCGTCGAAAAGTCGAAAGAAACGACAAACAAAAAGCGTTCGCTTCGTTATCGGCGTCCGATGATAATCGCTATTATTGTCATGTAATTATCCTGCTGTCTAAACAGTTATTAACCAAAAAAAAAGCGAGAAAAGGATCAATTTCCACGCCGAAGGAAACGCTCGCAATTGATCCTAATATTTAACTTTCCGGCATTAATCAATGCCTTCGCCGTTTGCGTACGTGACCGACATAGCGAAACTCATTAGGTTACCGAAACGATTTGTTTGCCTTATCTCGCTTCTTCGTGCGCTTTAAGTCCAATGCACAAGAAGCGGATGCGCCACAAGCGAATTCGAAGACGTTCACACAACTGTAATACCAAAAGAAGAAAAATCGCGGATTATTTTTGCCCGGCGCATCCACCAGAATTGACCTTTGCTTCCGTTTAAGCTCTCGTTCCTTTATTGCGAGCAAAAAGTTTTGAGAGCGAGTAATAATTCGCAAATAATTTATTAACATCTCGCCCGTTCGTCGCTCGTTCGCTTATTTCATTACGCCAACTCCCCAGAATATCGTCGTCTTCTGCATCTTTATCGTCGTCGTGAAGAAGGCAAAAGAAACAAACAAAAGAGGCGAATTTTTATTTTATTTATCTAGCGTGAAAAGTAATTTAAATTTGCGAATGAGCGGAATGGCGGAGGCAAAAAAGAAGAGGAAGAGGAAGAAGCGACAAGAAACTGGCTCTGGCGGATGCGATGATGACGACGACGTGGAATAAAGGACGGGCGCGAGATAGAGATAAAAGCGAATGATTAAGTGTAATCATTTTAAAGGGCTCGCCTTTCTTCCTCCGCCAGCAATTCGTACGTTTGCATGCCTTTATTCCTCCGTCCTTTGTGCCTTCTCCTATTTATTCTTTCGCGCTTTTTCCGTGCTTTCGATTGCGAAAGGGGTTTTCTTTTTCTTGTCGGTTTCCTAAAGGATTTCTTTCATTTTTGTTGTTGATAAATCAGGACGATTCATCACGTGTCGTTTACCAACGGCTGATTGATTACGTTCCTTCGTTCCTTGTCGCTCCCTTTCCTGCCCTTCGCCGTCATCCTCGTCATGTTGGACGAAATGGGAAAGAAAAAACGAAAATATAAAGGGAATCTTAATTATAATTTGAATGCTATTTAATTACAATCCCTTTTTGTTTCATTGTTATTCCTCGTTCCGTTCTCCACGTCTTCGCCGTCTTCTTCTGCCGTTTGAAAGGGTTAATTAATTAATCCGAGCTTTCATTTTTCGTCCCTTCTTTGTTGATTAGTTAATTAATTATTTCATTATTCCAAAGTAACGATATTATCAATTCCTTTTTTTTTGTTTTTCGTAATTTGTTGGGCACCAATTTGATTCTTAAATTTAGGACAAAAAGTGTTTTCCTTTTTAAGTTTTGATTAAGCCTACGTTCCACAGGTCGATAAAGGCATCGATTCCTTCGAAGAGATTCAATCTAAAGTTCGCTGGTTTGGGTTTTAACATCGGTAGAGACATCTTTCAAGTGGTAGCCGGCAGAGGAAAATTTCAAAATACGATTTTCACGAATGGAAACACAAACTTAAGCGTTAGAATTAATGCTTTTCGAACGAGCGTCGATGATGTCTTTCTGTGTGGAAAATCTGGCGAATTGCGAAAAATAAACAATCGACTGTTTACGAAAAGGTTTTTATTGCAGATTTCTTAACGGGCAACGTTTAAATAAATAGCGTTTTATTGCGAAAATAAAAATAATCGCTACGCACAGAACTGTATATTTTCTTTAACAGAAACTGATAGGAAATAAATGCGAGCGGTGCGGTGTAAAAAAAACGAAGAATAAAAACAGAATCGTTCGCGCGAAATCGCGCCCGCAAAATTTTAATTCCTTCGCGTACGAACCAAACGAAAATTAACACACGCCAAACAAACAACGCAAGAGAGAGACACGAAACGATCGTTTATTTGTTCGACTCCGCTTTATGATTTATCCGACTTCTTTATTAGATTCTCTATCGTAAATAGACGCGACTTGTTCGTCTTCAGCAAACGATTGTCGGCAATCGCGCTTTCGACCGCGTCCAGCCATCGGCTCCCGTCCAAAGAGACGTTGTCCTCGTAACACGAGCACTCGTCGTCCAGAGGCTCGTCCTTCACCGGCGTCGCTTGACGCCGCGCCAACGTCGCGCGCTGAAAGACGCAACGCGCAACTTTAGAACCGTGTCGCTCTTCCGCCGATCGTTTACCTGAAATCCTCCGCCTCCGCTCTCGACGATCCGCTGGCGGCGCGTCTTCCGCCGCCGATAGTTGCCCTTCTCGAACATGTTGCCGGCGTTCGGGTCCAGCGTCCAATAGCTCCCCTTGCCGCCGCCGCCGTGCTCTTGCGCCTCGCAACCTTCGCCCTTGTCGCGCGCCATCTTCACGAAGCAATCGTTCAGGCTGAGATTGTGGCGAATCGAATTTTGCCAGCCCTGCCTGTTCTCGCGATAGTACGGGAAGTTGTCCATGATGAACCGATAGATACCGCTCAGCGTCAAGCGTTGCCGCGGCGCCGAACCGATGGCCATCGCGATCAGCGCGATGTACGAGTAGGGCGGCTTCTCCGGCCGCTGCTGCGGCTGCTGATGGTGATGGCTTGCGGCGAGGAGACGCGGTGGTAGCCAAAGATGCGGCCAACACGGGCCGAAGAGGTACGGATTGCGGACGAAGCGCTCGTAGCCGTTGAGTGTGTCGATCGGGAACATGACGCGAGACGATTCGAATTTGGACTAAACGGAAAATGCGCGCAATTCGGATTTTAAATGGGAGACGATGTGTGTTTGTTTGTTTTTTTTTCTTGTTTTTTTTGTCGATTTCGTGCGGTGGTAGCCCCCCACTTCTAATGAAGAAATGGGAGAGATGGAGGACGCGGCGGAGGCGTCGTAAAGGATGGGTGAATGTTAAATAAACGCCCTGTCATCGCGTCGGGCGATGGATGTGTCGAACTCCTTCTGGCTGTCGCCTCGTCGCTTCGGCGGCAATTGCGGCGACGATTCGTAAACAATTCCCAACCCTCTTCGCTAACAACAACAACGACAACAGCATCGGCAACAACAGGAATCGCTTTTGTTTGTTTTGCAGGATCGATAATGTTTAGGAACGGAATCAACGGCTCTTAGAAGTCGATTCCGATGGTATTTGAAGGTTCCACGTCTCTCGGAAGAATAATCCCGATAATGTTGCCTTTAACGTGAATAAATAGCCATTTAAATGGATTATTTGTTGTTATTGTTGTTCTTCGGTCTTCTTAACGGCCGCGCGATCAACGTCTGACGATAAATCGCGGAACTTTCGTCCCGACGGTAACCAGCAGCGCCCTTATTTATTTATCGAGGCGATATTTTACTCGGGCTAATCCCCCGACGTGTCTTCTGGTTTTGCCCCCTCATCATTTGACTTCCTCCGGCGGGTTACCTTGCGGACGAACGTAGCGAACGATTCGCTTTTCGGCAATTTCTGCTGCCTTTCAGCGACCTCTAATTTAGGAGGAATAATAAGACAGGAGGTAATTATAAGAGACGAAATTCAGGAAATTCCATTTAAATCTAAAACCGTCCGTTCGCTTCCTCTGCCCGGTCTCGCTCTTCGGCCGCGAGAAAGAAACGGGTAACTAAACGAGATGAATGTGACATATACAAAATAGTGAATGAATAAATAAATAGGCTACACATGTACGCGAGAGGAGAAGAAGGCGAGGAAGAAGAAGAAAAAGGTGGATTTTTAAATATTATTTATTATTATAAATGCGACACGAAAGCGACAATATTGTAACCGCCCCGGTTACGACACATTTACCTATCCACACTTCGGTATAATTGTGAAACACGCGTGTGGTCCTCTTCTTCGTCGCTGCTTCACTTGTTGTTGTTGTTGTTGTTATTATTAACATTATAAAAAAGAGGATTTTTTTTAATTTGCTTCCAAAGCGACGTAATAATATATGGGATCTATATAAACTAACTAACTGCTTCCACCGGCTCATCCGCGCCCTCAAGAAGTCGTCAAGTGCCGTTGGAAAAGAGATGGAAAAGTTTTTAGCGGAAACGCTCGATAAAGATGCGACTCCGTGAAACGCGTCTTCCCTTCGTTCTCTTTATTATCGTTATTCATTTAACTTTTAACGTCCACGTGTCACAGTATTTTTACTTAAAAAATACATTCCACACGTTTTACACGAATCTCCGAATTTACGATTGCCAAATCGCGTCGCGATCGCATCCAACTTACAAATTGTTTATCGCCGATCTATTTATTTTATTTAAATAATATATTTTCGCAAAAGCTCCGCGCAGAGAAGAAAAAAAAAACGACGAAATTATCCGTTTCCTTTTGAACACGTTTCGACTATTTATTTAAACGCGATCGTTTAATCCTTTTTCTCTGGTCGTTTCCTCTCTTTTACAATTTCTCGAAATGAGATGATGATCGCCGTTTATTAAATAGTGTATTTAGTTAAAGAAAGCCATTAACGCGGACAAATCTAAACAAATCTTTTCAAACAATCACTTTGATTTATGTGTGCTTTTCGTTTTCTTGTGTGTGGATCGGGCCAACCGCAGGCAAAACCATTCAAAGGGGCCGGTGAAGCCATAAAATTGCATGTGGCCGAAGCAAAAGAGAAAGAAAACGGAGCAATAATAATCCTTACGTAAATAATAATATACAGATATTCAATAATAACCGTTGCGTTTGTATATTTTTATCTAAATCACAAATTAAAAAGGATTAATAAAATAAAGATGTTAACATAAACGAAGAAACTGCTGGAAATGCGACTGAATCTAAAGTCGCTTAATGAAAAATCGTTTATTATTATCGCAATTATTAGCCTCAGATCGCGAAAGATCGATTGCGTTTGATCTTATTGTTAGGGTCACATTAATAATCGTACAAATCTTAATTGTAAAAATATATTAAATATATAAAAATGTAAACTAACAATGAGAACAATAAATAAATGAAAAATGAAGGCGAGGAAAAGAAAACAATTATCTGGGTCTTAAGCCTTTCAACCGCGCGGTCTTACTACGAGTGCCGCTAGAAGTCGATGGTGTCTCGTCATGATTGTCCGCCGGCCCCGTAGCATTAGTCTTCTTGCTCTTCTTCGTCTTCTTCTTATCGTCCAATTTGTGCTTGTACTTTAACATTTCGGCCGTCATAGGTAATTCGTTTCCTTCTTCACGTGGCTCATCGACTTCCTTATCGATTTGATTTAAATTCGTCAACGAGCGCGACAATCGTTTAACGTTCCTCTTCGCAGTCCTCGCCGACGTTGCTTTTAAATCGTCGCCAACCGTTTCGCCGTTAGTGGCCGTCGTTCCGTTTGTTAACGAATTCTTATTCGCACGCGTTCGGATCGGCGATTTCGTGCGTTCGGCCGATTGAGATTGGCGCATTTTCTTACGACGCGCGGCCGGCGATTTGCTCTTACGTTTGGTCGGTGTCTTCAACGTGAGTTTAAACGTTTTCCTCTTCATGTCGCTCAGGAGTAGACCTTTGAGATGCGCGTAATCGGGTTCGGTCTTAAAATCCAACTGTTGCAAATACGCCATGTAATCGACGAGGCTCTCTGGAAAAGTTGCGTTAATGAGAAACGGTTCTCGTGTGAGAATGGAATTTTATGTCATACTTGGCGGTTGCGAGTCTTTAAAGCAAGTGCTGAAGAATTCGCGTGAATCTTTAAAGTATTTCTCCTTGCTTTCCTGGACATATTTGACGTCTTTCAATTTGTCCTCCCATGGCAACTTGCATCCCAGCCATTGTACGAGATTGTATAGCAATATCTCTAAATCGCCTCTTCTTGTTTGTACTAAAAATTTAATTTAAATGTTCAATATTGCCAAAATCACTCGACATCGTTATCATAGGTACCTCCTCTATGTGCATCGATACTCAGGTATTCGATGGTGCCATTGTGAGCCTTCTTTGGATCTGGCTTATAAACTTTACCCGTAAAATATCGACCGGCCAAACCATAATCCAATAAATATACTTGATTGCAATTGTTTGAACTGGTGCCCAATAATAAATTTGCACCTTTAATGTCACCATGGATGTATCCCTTATTGTGAATATATTCTAAAATATCAATCTGAAAATTTACAATTAGAATTACTTTCCAATTACATAGAATTACAGCTGTTATCACTTACAGTCTGAATGCCCAAGCATAAAACAGTGTCTAATGGAAATTGTCTGCCATTATTCAAGAATAATTTCCATATATCACTGCCATATTTCTCTATTACAAGGAATCTGTATTTCACATCTCCATGTACATGTGATCCTGATCCATAATAGTATGGTATACCAAGGGATTTTAAATTTTTCGATTGCATATATTCAAGTACTGAAAATGACTATAAATTAATACAATCCAAATGGAGCATACTTTCTTAGTATCTTACCATCTTCCTTCTTGCAGTGTTTCATATAGAAATGCATTTCAACAAATAATGGACCATTTTCATGGGGCTCCTATTCGAAACACAATGTGATCAATGATTGTGTACGCAACCTACTCCAGCATAATACTTACAATTTTAATTACGTAAGACAACTTAGAATTGTCTGATGGAACTCTTTTGGCAGAGTATATTTCGCCAAAACCACCTTTGCCAATTGATTGTCCCAATTCCCAGTTGGTATTAAATGAATCCGTGAGAATTTCACCCAACGGCAACGGATCCGGCATTTTAAATGCATTTTTTTTCTTTGCTCGTTTATTTTCCATGTTTTTTAACCGATTACAAAAAAACGATAAATTAAAACCGAAATGCACAATTGCTAAATGAATTGGCCGTCCAATTGCTTACTGCCCAGAAGGTTTTAAACAATTACAAAAATTTTTAACAATTACAAAAATCGACAATTCACCAAACATATACTCACATGTACAATAACCTCGACCAACAGAATTGATAAGCGAATTTGGCGCCGACTTGCTGACAACCGTTAACAAACCCCTGGAGCCCTCTGGTAATAAGAGGCGCAATACACTTAGCGGTTGCAAAGTCAGATAACTTCATTGTTTATAAAATTTAATGTCGGCTGCTTCTGGTTCTTTTGAATAAAAATTTTAATTTGAAAATCGCTCAAAGGTAATGTATTAAAATGCTATTTATGCGTATCGTTTTAATTGTATAATCTTATCACGTTTCAGGCAGCATCTATTTGGAAATCTTGCAATTAGCAGAAACTTGTAAGTAATATTTAATCGGTTAATTTGGACAATATTAATTAGTTTATTGTGTAGGTCTTGTTCGAGAATGCAAACAACAAAATGACACTGATGGCCTCTTATAACCAGAGGCCAAAGGGCCCAACATGAAATCTTGTAGTTCAAAGAGGATGAAGCTTTAGATGGAATAGTGCAAAGGAAATTGTATGGTGTAGCATACAAAATCTATAAAATGGTAATAAGTCAAATAAGAAATGTTATCTTCTTGATTCCTATTTCGTTTTTAGTCATTGTCAACATTCTTGCTCTTCTCAAACAATGTAATCAACCAAAACACAGAGTGGATGGATAATGTGATTGCAGCTGATGCTGGAGCCTCTACTACTCTATAGTAGATATTAACATCTTTATTAGCGTTTAAATTCTAACACTTCATTTCCTCTTTTAGACATGAAACTCAGATTATTACGTTGTATGGGGCCATCCATTTTCATCATGGGCTAATTCCATGTTTCATCTCAACATGGTCTCCTCTTAATAAGCAAAAAGATATACTGCGAATCAGAGACTAATAAATAATTGACGCACGAGCTCACGATTCGCTTAATTTTAAAAGCGTTACGCGATAAGCGGCGCTACTTATTATTGGAAAATTATAAATCGACAAAGAGAAGAATGGAAATTTAATTGAACGCCGTGTCTGGTATCGCGTGCAGCGACGGCGCCAAAACAATAATAATAAGCGAAAGATTGTGGCGTGCCGAAATTTGCGCTGGTTTATAAATAAAATTTCGCAATTCGAATGGAGGCCAAGAGGACACAAAGTGCAGCGAGGAAGGGACGAACAACGAAAGCCAAGCGGAGCCAATTTAATGTGGGCCAAATCAGTAGGGAACAATTGCAAATAGTTAATCATGAATAGATGCTTTAGACCAGAAAAAAACATAAAGCAAGAAACTTGCGGGTTTTTAAAGCTTCCCATGTTGACTTTTTTAGATCGTTCCCGGCGTTCAATTGACGATCGGCTCATACGCACTGTTATGTGGATTATAAAGATCGGAGGAGGGTAACCGAATGGTCTAATCCCATCGGTACCAAAACCCGGACATGGCTTTGAATGGAAACCGAATAAAAAGCGGAATTGAAGCCCAAAAACGCTAAAAATCAATAGATGGAACTGCTATTCGAATTTGTCCCAAGAGCGACGAAGCTCTTCCCAAGCATCGCTTGGTAATACGTTCGATTTATTTATACGAATTTACAAATTGTTAAACGCTTCAGCAAATCGTTTTCTTTTTTTCAATTTTGCCGCAGAGATCGCTCGGCCTCGTTTTCCACGCTGGCGCAAACCCACCGTTAATCGGCGGGCCCTCTTCGTTCGGCTGCTTCGCCGCTCGACCGCACGACGCTCTACGTGGATCGAATACAATATCTTCGTAGAGAGAGCGCCCGGAAGAAAAATCGCCCGCAATTGGAGTGAGTTGGCGCAAAGAGGCCGTGTGTTCGGGAGAAAGAGCGAGAGAGAGAGAGAGAGAGGCACTGGGAATTACTACAGTAGAGCACCACCGCCGTGGTGGCAATTATTACTATTGCCATGTTGTAGCCGTTACTGTTATAATAATATTACCGTGCGAGCCTGCATACATTCATACACTCTTGCACGGACGCACGCCGGCTCAGTTTCCGTTCTGCTGGCGTTCGTGTTGGTCGGCCGATCGTACTTTTGCGTTCTCGCTCTCTCGGTACCGTTGTCGAATGCTACGACTTCCTCTCGAATAATAATAATAAGGGACGGTCTCGCAATTCGACGCAGTCTATCGCGACGGCTCCACGCAGTTGTTGGCGGCGCGCAATAACATAGTCCGTCTTTGGCTGTCCGTCAAAACAAACGTAACAATAATAAGGAAAAAGGTACTATGAATGACGCGGTAAAAAGTGTGCAAGAGGCAATCGGAAACGAGAAAACGATGGCCAATTAAATTGCAAAAGTGTGCGTGCGTGTGTGTGTGTGCGAATGTTAATTAATTAATCCGACGCAGCCTTGTTGTTGTGTTATAATTTTGATTACTTTCGGCGTAGGTGTATCTGTGTGCGAAATTTGTGCTAAATTTTAATTAAAGAATAATTGTGCGTGTGCGCGCAAATATTAAAGGCGAACAAAGCCGTGCTAAAATAACGAGCGAAAAAATATACATCGGATTTGCGAAACGTAACGTACACGTGAGAAACTCCGCATATTAAAAAGAAGATCGCACGTATTTGCACACACACACACGCACGCACGCGGCGAGAGAGAACGCGAAGAAATTGGCAAATTGCGTATTTACTTACTTACTAATTATCGTTGCGCAAAAATTTGCAAATCTCTCCGTTTCGCTGCGAAAGCGAGAACGTTTTCCCTCGTCCGCCGCCGAAATTGTTATTTATTGATTTTCGTGCACGCTCTTCCGCCCCTCGACCGTCTCTCGTCCATCTCCAACCCTCCGCCTTGCTGTTGGTCCCATTTTCTCTCCCCCTCGCCGTTCGTCTGTCTATCTGTCTAGTTGCAACCCCTCCGGCGTTTTACTATCCACCGCGGTAGCGCTTATCGCCGAAATGCAATGCGAGGGGAGAGAAAGAGGGCGCGAAAGCAATTCGATAAGATTTTAATTACGCGATTTGTTTGTTTGCTAAAACTATTTCGCAATCGCAATTAACTATTTACAAACGTTATTAGCATTTCTCGCTTATCTCGATCGTCGGCTAATTGGCACGTTCTATCTTCCAGCTATCTTCGCATTCGCGGCCGCAAATCGTCCGCTCACACCTGGAGAATCTTGTGAATGTTATCGCGCCACAAATGCCAAACGTTCGACGCAGAAGGTGATCCGCTAAAGTGCGTGCGAAACAGGTGCAAAACGACGAGAAGATTCGCGACGAGCCGGTGCACGACGGCGATGGGATTGGTCGTTGGATGAAGGCAGCGACGAACGGCGATAGCGATAAATAATGTTGTCCTACATGCTCCCGGTGGACGAGAAGCCGCCGCCCGGCGCCGCGCGAAAACCGTTAGGCACCGATCGCGACGGTACCGGTGCCGAGTGCGACGATCGCCGATCGATCGGCAACGATAATAACGGGATCGCCGGTGTTCGTGTTATCGGTGGTGGTGGTGGCAGCAGCGGCAACAGCAGCAACACCACCACGAACGGTCCGTTGAACAGCGTCAGTGATGTGTCCTCTTCGTCGCTGTTGACGCTGAGCAAGGAGGACAGCGCGAGTTCGTTGAGGAGCGACGCGAAGACGACCGCGAGCTCCTCGCTGTCGTCGGCCTCGATGACGCCGTCGAGCACCGCGACCAGCATCGCGACGACCGACAACAATTATTGCGCGGCCGGCAACAACAAGCAAAACAAGACGAAACCGTTCGCGAACGGCTCGAAGCATCATCATCAGCATCATCATCATCTCAAAAGGTCGGTCAATCAGTCAATCTGCGCCGTTTATTAGTTGCGTTTCAGTCGAGCGTTTCGCAAACTGCGTCGGTAATGATGAAGGAGTCGCCGAAAATAGATTCCTGTTATCAATTGGGCGATTTGCGAAAAGAAACTCGCGATATAAATTACTTTTTATTTATAATCGTTACGCAATTTGCGAAACATTCGAGCGAAATTTGGCCAGAAAAAAAAAAGCGATCGCCAAACGATGCGTGTGGGCTAAGGAATTAATTCAAACTCGAATCGACGCCGGCGAGTGGGTGCGAATCCTTCGACTTCTTCGTCGCCAACACTTCGCGCATTGGTCGATGATTAACAGCCTTTTAAACTCGCCGAAAAATCGTTTGCGGGATTTTTCGTGTGCGGGGTCAACATCGACGGCTTTTTGAATGCTTAACGACAATCGCAGACGATTCGCGATTTATTCGCTAGTTTGCGAATTTTCTAAATGGCCTTTTAAATCCTTTTAAATGCGCAAACAACAAAAGTTCGTTCATTCATCCTTATTTTTTTTTTCGCGGAAAAAGGGGTTGCATTCTTTCGCAC
Organism: Hololepta plana; assembly: GCA_963695495.1. Lineage (NCBI taxonomy): Eukaryota > Metazoa > Arthropoda > Insecta > Coleoptera > Histeridae > Hololepta > Hololepta plana. Next base: position 4,593,263 of record OY968840.1, on the reverse strand, counting down.
TTTAATGAAGCGATAACGTTCGCACAATGACCAATTGTACGAGAGATAAGACGGGGGATGGAACAAGGTCAATGTCGAATATTTTGCAAGGTTTGTTTGTTAAAGGGGAACTATTATTGTTAAAGGGTGATACACTCGTTTATTGTTTATTTACGTCGACGCTCGTTTTACGCGACAGTTTCGCCAATTTCCAATCGACCTTCGCGGAATTGCCAAGAGTAATTCGACGCTTATTTGCAATTAATTTTTTTGTTCGTTTTTGCAATCGATACCTTTTCCGACATTTCGACTGCGATCGAACGACTCGCGAATCGACAATTCTCTCGTTTCTCATTAAGTTAATTTAATATTGAACTTTTTTATTTCGGAATTAATCGAGACCTTTTCATTCGGAGAAGGTCAACTTGTTTCTTTGCCTCTCTCTCTCTCTCTCTCGCATATTGTTATTGAATTATTGCAAAAAAAAATTAACATTCGGATCACGTGGGCGTTTTCTTCTAGAAAGTTTCTAAACGAAAACAAACTTTTCCAAAATCAAAAACGAATTCAATTAGAATTGAATATTGAACGTGCCGGAAGCGGAATCGAAACGGAATCGAGGAATTTTCGGCGAAAAGAAGTTGCCCGCGACGACGAGGAATCCAATTTCGTTGTTTGCGCGAAGACGATCCGGACCATCTGGTTCGTGAGCAAAGATAATCGAATTCAATGAACTTTCAATTCAATTAATTTCGGTCCTTTTCTCGTTATTTAAAAGCGAAAGAGCTGGAGCGATCGATCAATCTTCTTAATTCGCTTTTTTCCTCTCTTTGATAATCGACCGTTTAACAATCTCTCATTGGTCGCCTTCAATTTAGTTCTTCTTTCTAACATTTTATCTTTCATTAAATGCATCGTTTAATGGAAGCCATCGATCAATTCATTAATTAGATCAAATTTTTCGATAGTAATCAGGAAATTGCCGTTAACACTTTATAATAAACAGTTGCAAACATAAACGAGACGAACGAAGCCAAGCCATTTTTTTTTCGTTCGCAATTTGTCTAAATTATTCGCAACTTCGACGTCAACGCAATTCTCCTATACCAACTAAAAGAACGAAAATAAAGGTGCGTATACACGTGAGACTTTCTCGCGCGAGTTTACTCTCGGAGAGCGAAACTCTCCCATTTAAAACGCTACGGTAAAACTCTCGCGTGTAAACGCATCGCTGAGAGTCCGATTCCGAGAGTCACCAAAACTAGCAGCGAATTGATGAAACTCACAACTGAGCGAACTCTCAGCACTTTCGCGTGCAAAATTGAATGATATTTAAAAGCATAGAGGGCGCTAGAAAAGGCTCGAAGATGATCTGCTTCTGCGCCGGATGAACACTCACGCGTAAAGACATCTGAGAGTAACTCGCGCGAGTGGCCCAATGAATCGGAGTGCGCATGTGAAATAAAATACGGTAGAACACGAAGATCGCACGATGACACCCGAATCTGCGTGACAAATGATTGGAGTCTGCGCGAGAGCGTGCGAGAAATTGCGAGAGTCCAACTATCGCGAGTAAAATTGCTGTTAGTTTTACTCTCGCGAGTAACTCGAAAGTGAACTCTCACGTGTAAACGCGCGATTACTTCTAATTGAGTCATTAACGCTCGCAATCTCGTGACTTCCTCGTGCTCCAATTAGTTTCCAATCTCTCTCTTTTTTTTTTCTCTCAATCGAATTAATTAAATGCACTTTGAGAATCTGTTAATAACGGTTAATCAGATGCCGTAACGTGTAATCAACGGGGAACGATTTTCGTTTTGTTAATCGATCGAAAGCGAACGAACAGAATCCATCCATCAGATTCGCATTTTACCATTCTAACGGCAATAATAAATTATCTTCGCCGCATCGACGATCTCGCAATGTGCGATTATTCTTCGACAACCGTGCAACCGAACGCAAAGCGAATCTTTCCGCAATCGGGGGGGTTAGTGACCGACCCCCCGGACAAAGTTTGACGCCGATTTTTCCCTTCTCGAAATTTGTTTCGCTTAGAACGAAGACGAACCGGAAGAAGCAAAGTCTCGCCAGACACGGGCATAATGACGATTAAACGAACAGAAAATGGACGCACAATGAACTTCCGGTGCAACGACGGACGGAATGACCTTCTTCGGTCCAATTCAAACTTCATGCACTTCCTCCTTCTCCATATTTGGACGTCCGATTGAACGGCCATTTTTACACGCAATCGAAGAGGTTTCACAACGAAATCCTCGTCGATTCGCCAAATCTCCGGCGGTATTTACCGTTATCGACGAAGGTCAGCCGTGGCGCAGTTTCATTTGGTTCGCTTAGGTCAGGGGTGTGTGTGTTTTGTTGCACGGCGAAAGATGCAGAGAGTGCGCGCGTGGGAGTGACGAGGGCAGAAGTATTGATCCGGGCCGCAGCACCGGAGCCCCCGAAGCGTTTCTTCGGACGTCCGGCGCGCGGCGAGAGGAAGAACGCGAAGCGATTGGAATTCGCGAAAAGCAAGAGCCGAACGCGAGCAAAAAACGAGTTGACATTGCGAATGCGTTCAATGACAATCGGCGGTGAGGTCGATTAATTTTGCAAATTAACCAATTTAACCGGTGCACGTATTCGCAACGAGGATGATGATGATGATGATATTATAATTGCTAATATAACCATCATCTTTAAATTGGCGCGATTTGCATGGAATTTTCGCGAATTGAGGAAGACGACGGCGCCCACGCGGTTTCGTTTAACGCGACCGGAAGTCGATCAAATTGCCGCTTTTCCTTCGATTGCTTGCGGTCGAAAACGAAAAAGAAACTTCGCAACTCCGAGCTAAACAAAAAAAAGCGAGTTTGCGTGCAGTTAATTAACAGTTGATGAATTACAGCGAAAGAATTCCTCTTGTTGTTGTTGATGATGATGATGATGATGATAAGAAAATTAGTTTGGCCCCGATTCTTTCGTTATCTACCAGTTCAATCGACTGCTTCTTCTTTTCACGACAAGTCGAGGACTTTTTCTCACGTAACCAACGCGTTACCGTTCGCTTCTTTGATTCTCGCGTTTTTTCTTGTTATAGTCGCTTTTGTGTTCTTTGTTTTTTTTTTTTGTTTCGTCGCATTTCTTCCTGTACCTTCCGGACAAATTGCGGTTTGTCTTGTTAACAATTAACGCGACGCAAAAGGCGAAAACGAGCCGACCTGCCGGTCGAAGAGAATTACGAACCCGAAGTGCAGGAAAAGAAGTTGATTTTTATATCTTCCAGTTCTTCTCGTTCTTTTCTTCGCTTTCTTTTTGCGTTCTTGTACGTTGTTGTTGTTTTTTTCCTTTCAATTCATGTTCTTCCTCTTGTACTTGTTGGCAACCAAGTACAGTTACGAGTTACGCAATAATAATAATTATAATGATGATGATTGTGTGGTAATCGTAACGGGGGGAAAGAGATTACGGTTCTTCGAAAGAAATAAAAAACGAACGGCGAGATGAAGGAAGCGTGGAATTAGCGTTTTTGCCAAATCGCACAGCGCAAAGTTGTACAATTCGCCAATCCGTCAGTGTGGAATCAGCGATGATTTTTTGCGGGGCAATTTATTGCCTATTAGAATGAAGGAAGCATAACAATCGATCGATGACGATGATGATGGAGGCGATTGTTACCAATGAAAAGAGGTTCGGTCGCCTTAACAATGAACGACAATTAAATCGTTGTTCCGCGGTCGTGATCATCCATCGGCAACAATTGAATCGATTCGAAACCGACGAAGAGGCTTTTAACAGTTTGCGGCCGTGAAATTCTTGCCTCGTCCTTCAACAACGACTCGTTGTCGAAATATCGCCTTCCTCGTCGCGAAACGAACAGCGAGCAAAAAGGGGAAGTCGACGGCGTTGTTCGGCGAGAATAATGAATCGATCTAAATTAGAAATTCTTCCGGTTGTCTTTTGGTAACACGCGTGTAAACACGAAGATTCTTTAACGATTTATTTACGTTTTCTGTTTTATTAAGTTCCCTCTTCGTCCGCTCGCTTTTTTATAATCTTCCAACTTCCTCGTCGTCATCCATTGTTTATATGAAAGTGCAAATCTCTCTTCGGCGCCGCTCGCTCGCTCGCTCAACAATAATCTCGGGCGATTGTATAAATAGATTTTATAAACATTCGTTAATTGGAAGAAAGAACAAAAAAATAGTTAATCGCCAAAGAGGATTCGTCGGAGGAGAGTTTGATTAAGAACAACGCTCACTTGCATCTTTCCTCAAATAATTGTTTATGTTAATTATTAATTAATTATTAGTTGAAGATTAAACCAATTAATCCTTCGTTTAGGGTATCTTTCGGCAGTTCGAAAGGTTCGATGGTGGAGACGCTGATCTACGAGACGCCGCCGGTGCAAGAGGAGGAGCAGAACGGCCTTAAGGAGGAGGACGAGGAGGAACGCGGCGAGAATTGCGGCAGACGGGGCAACAGCAACAATCGCGTGCTGCCGTTCCCGGAGGAACAGGAAGAGTGAGTGCGAAACCTAAACTTTTCCCCCATTCAAAGTTCCCGTACAATTCTCTCGTGACATCGAGTAGCTGGTCGCGCCGTCTATGAACAAAAGGATCGACCAACAAACTTCTTGCCTCCCTCGCCATTTGGCGTGTCGCTGCCGTTTGTCCCTCGCTCCAGTTTTCAGTCGCTCTCTTACCATCGATGACCTCTTTCCTCGCTGTGAAGTGCAAGGAAATGGTAGGGAACTTGGATATTGGTGGCAGCAGCGTCGTTTCTTTGGTGACAACGATTGCCAACCGTCTAATAACGAATGCCACAAGAGAAAACTTTAATTGGAACGTTTCCCCACTCACGAAGGTCCCTTTTGCGCTCGGCTTATTTATTATTACCGTCATTTTTTTTTTGTTACGCGCATTTTATTATTGTTGCCGTTCTTTTCCCCTCGACGCGAACGCCTCGTCTTCTCTTCTTTTCGGGCCCCTCCGAGTTCAAACGCCTCCGTTTGTTGTTCGCGTCTTTCTCTCACGTCGATCCCATTTTACGTCGTCGTCACAATACGAAATCGAAATCGACGACGGGCTCGATTCTAATTCTTCGCGTTTCTTTATTTTTCGTCTTCGCGATACGCTCCGATTTCGGCGTGTCGCTTATTGTTATTGCTCGCGCGATTCTTTCTCTATTCGCGATCGTTTCGCGTTTCGTGGTGATAATAATGCGAATTAAAACGTTGGAAACAGTGTGGAGCCGTTGAAGAAACGAGTTTAGTGATCGGTTGGTAACGGTCGCGTGAAGAAGTCTTTTGTAAGGATCAAAGGGAGCAATTTCTCGTCGTAAAAGCGACCTTTTTTGCGGTGTTTTGTGTTCTGTTCGTGTGCGTTCTCGGAGAGGAAATAATCGTTGTTTAGTGGACGTCCGTTAAAAGAACGACAGCTACTTTGGCGAAATAATAGGTAAATTCGGTCGATTATTAATTAATTAACCTAATTAATAAGCAACAGCGGATTGTATCGATCGTTTGTATCGTCCAAAATTCCCAATGCTCTTGCAGTAGCCGTTAAAGCGCTCTTGGCTAATGTTTAGCAGAAAGTGAAAGCCAATAACTTCTTCGTTTTTTCTTGCATCACCTTTTTCGCAATTCGTTATATTCACTTTCTTGCGGATCAGTTTCTGTTTACTTTCTTAATTCGTTTGCGACATGTGTTTTAATTGCAATTTGTTTGTTTTTTGCGTGGGCGGGGGAGCGTCACGTGGAACGAATCGGAAATTTGCATCGAGTGGAATTTCGCATTGGACGCAATCGAATCGCAGCCAATGTCAAGATTTCATTGTTTCGTCTCGTTACAATTAGCCAACTTCCTTCGGCGAAGACCATCCTCGACTTTAACTTGTTCCCTTTTCGAAACCGAACGCCGCAAGAAACCGGTTCCTTATTATTTTATTTTTTTGGTTTGTTTCCTGAACGACGCCTTCATCGCTTCTCAATTTCGCTGCTAAAACTTTTTCTCTTCAACTGAGCAACACCACGTAATACAACATTTATTTATTTATTTTTACTAAATAAACATTTAAAGGTCAAACTGTGCAAAATACACCGATTACGTCATTCGTATTTATACATTATACAACCAGCAGCCAGTTATTTAAGCTTCGATCGTTTCTTTCAGCTCGCCTTTCGTCTGTAGAAATTACTCTTGTTTAAGAACTCTTGCAAATCGAAACTACGAAACGAGTGTCGAGTTCAATAATCTCAAGCAGCAAAAAAGGCCGAAGAGTCGAAGCGACGGATGCAAGGAGGGCAACTTTCTCGCAGATTAATAACGGTTGTAGTAAAAGATCGACGGTCCTTTCTTTTTTCGTTCGACGAGAGGATTTACTCGAACGTATCCTCGCTCGAATTATTGCCAATAATAATGGCGACCCAATAGAGCGTGGCCAATTATTATTTGATCGAAAGAGCGATTTCTGGCCGGGAGACCTCAAACGAATCGAGAATAAAGAAACCTACGAGATCTGTTATGGTGTGAAGTTCGTTTTGTTAATAATCCCAAACGATTAATGGGGAAATTTACGTTTTGCTGTTGCGTTACATCATCGTTATTATTGCTCGTTAATTAACATATTACAGGTTCGTTTCGGCCCCAATTTATTGCACCGGCCTCTCTCACGTGCCACGACGACTCCAATTGGAAATCGTTGCGGAATGAGCGCTCAGTTTTATTTTCTCTACGTGGTCGTCCTTGATTCCGTTTTAAATTAGCATTTGAATTCGCAAAAAGGACAAACCGTTCCCACCCGCTATTATTTTTATTAATTGGACGAACGAACGAACGATCCTCCCGCTCGCGTTTGCATTATTTTTTATTAGCGCAAAGAAAAAATGAGCGTTCTCTACAATTCGCACGCAAATCCACCGTAATTTGCCCATTTACTCGGACGAAGCTCATCATCATCGGCATCATCGTTTATATTTAGGCGTGAAGTTGCTTTCGAACGGGAATTCAATGAAGCAACGCGCGGATTAAATATCGCGAAGAACCAAATAGGTTCGGAATCGCGAAACGCAGAAGATAATTTGCGCTTATGTTAGTAATAATGCTAATAATAATGATTCATGCTTTGCGATTTTTTCTTATTTCGCTTGGTTGGCGTATTGCCAAATTTTTGCGATCTCATCAATCCTCCGCGTCCATCCGCGTGGCCCAATTCTTGCTCGCAATTTTGTTTGCCATAGTTTTGCATGGATTCCAGCGATTCATCACCAATTGTTGATTCGTCCACGTCGATTGGGTTTTGCTTTTCTTTATTACGATTACTTTGTTTGTTGACCTATTTGGAATTCCATATCGCGATTTATCGATTTTCCTGTCGCCGGAGCAATTAAATTGCGAATTATTCGCATGAAATTGCGTGGAAAATAAATAAATGAAATTGTTAGAACAATTAAAGAAACGTGGAAAGATAAGCGCTCCAAACGTGGAAGGAATGCGAGCGGAGGCGACGAAGAAGACGTCAGAAAATTGCCTAATTATGGTGATGTAATTGGCGAACGAATTCGTTTCAAAAAATTGCACATAATTGCAGGACGTCCTTATCAATTTGTGCCATAACTGCAATTTCTCAAACACGAACCCAATTTTTGCAAGATTATTTTCCCCCATTTTCGTTGTCCTTTCACCACTAATTAATTAATTTTTTTAGGGACGAACGGGAAAAGGTGCGCGTCTCCTTCTTCCAGCAGTCGAAGCCGCAAGAAGTCGATTTGCCGCTGACGACGACCTCCTCATCGACGATCGGCCTCGACGACTTCTATCTACTGTTAAACGACAAAGACTCGACGGCGACGATGATGATGATGAGCGGCAACAATCCGATGGGCGCGACGACGACGGTGGCCACCATCACCGAGACCAATCACGTGACGTACAACAGACAAGAAAGGTAAACGGTCTGTTGTTGTTTAATACGGACTTTATTGTAGAGCTCTTAAGAGATTCGAAGATCAATATCAAGGAAAACGAAGAATGACGCCGTTGGCAGGTTAATCGGCATTGACATAGAGGCGAGAGAACAATCGTCGAACAATGAGAAAGGTTTAAAAATAGCGAAAGCGATAAGGGAAGAAGGAGCCAAAAGAAAGTGACGCAACAAGTAAATCGTTGTTAACGTTTTGGCAAACGATCGCGAACAAATAACGACGACGACGACAACTTGGAACCAACCGATCGGCGAATTAAATTCGTCGTTTGCACCAACGATTCGCTCGTAATTAATTCTCCGCGCTCTCGAGCGTTGCTGTTGCTCGTCGTGGGCGTTTGACGCTCTCCATCACATTATAACGACGTTAATCTTAATGTTTGGAACGTCGAACGATTCATCATCATCATCGCCGTAAACGATTACGATTGTGCAGATGATGGCATAACCGAGCAGCGGGTCAAATCGCGTTGGTTCGAATTAAAATTCGCCCATACGAATGGAGAAAGAGACGCAGATGGTCACTTAACATTATCGACCTTTAAATGAAAGCCATCGACGTGCGGAGGTGAAACGTTAAAAATTAATCATCGCATGGACGAGAGACGGCACAAAGGAATATAAATTGACCGTTTAACGTCAGATTAAACGGAGAATCCGCAATAACAAAAAGGATTTTTAATTAACCGAGGACGACGCAAACTGCGTCGCAACAATTCCGTTTTAGCCGCAGAGAATCGGCGAAATAACAGCAGGAGATATCGTTCGTTGCAGAAATTAACCGGATTAACCTTCGTCAACGTCGCCAACGAGCGGTTAAACGATTCATAAAAAATTAATGCATCCATGATGACGACGACGACGACGATGATGCGCACCGCGATTCGCGGCCCCCCGACGACGACGGCGCCGCCGCTTCTCCGGCTGCATTTCCCATTTCGCCAACAGTTTGTTCCGCGGGGAAGGGACGAACGCTCTTCGGCAGAAGGAGCGCAGGCGTTTTCCGGGGTGGAACAGTCAGTCTGTGCATCGGCCCCGAACGGAATCGTAACGAGGAAATTTCAAGTGAGACCTCGAGAGAGAGAGAGCGCGCGATAAAAGATCGATCGATTATTTTCGTTTCGGGGGCACCAACTGCTCCCCCGCCGCCCCCGCGGTCGCTCATAACTTGTTCCACTTCGGTTTGTTGATGTTGTTGCCGTTCGATTAATTGGGGCCCCCCGTTGTTGGGCGTATCGACGACCGCGATTACGACGGCGACGGTGGAAAATTAACGATTTTCCGCGACGCGTTACCTCGTTGTTACCGGGCGATCGAAACTTGATTTTATTTTTTAACGTGCGAGTCGCGAAGATCGCGGTGTGGAGCAAGTCTTTTGCCGGTATCGTACGTCGAACAGCGATTTTAATTTGGGGTTTTCTTGCTTTTAGCTTCGTTCGATTTGCTAACAGTTACGCTTGAAATGGAATAAGCGAGGCGGTGAAAATAGCGGGAGACAAGGAGAGAGAGCGAGAGATAATGGTAAAGATGCGAAATAAGGTCAAGGCTGCGAATTATTTGCGTCGATTACGTTGTGAATCTAATTACGCTGGCATCATCGTATAAAGAAGAGCGTTTAATCGATGCGAAACCGCGCTCGTTCGCGTGCTAAACGTCCCGCAAACGATTCGTCGCATTAGCACCACCTGCAAAGTGTCGGGTGGCGTTCCGAAGACACCTGACTCCCAAAGTCGACAATCGATTCGTTGATTAATCCGCGAGCGAGCGAGAAGCAACGCAATCAATTGCTCGTGCAAGCGATTGCTGCAAGAAGTCGAGGCGACCGGGAATTGGGTCAACAGCGACGGTGCACGTTGGCGACGATGATGTTACGTGCGTTGCGACCAAAATAAGTCAATAGCGTCGACGGGGCACGAGCGAATGACACGCCGACAGAAGAGAGCCTTTACCTTATTTGCAAGTTAATTAATTCCGATTGCGTAAAGCTAAAACGGTAGAAACCGTTTTCTCTCCAATCGTTTACTTTACTGCTGATCGACGTTTGTTTCGATTTTTTTTTTTTTGGCAAACGATCCGCGCGCGTTCTCTCGCTCTCTTTCTTCGTCTCGACAATTTCTCTGGCGTCCGATCGTTCGCCTAAAATTAGATCGTGACGCGCCAAAATAATATTCTCCCCGATATTCACGCGAAAGCCGCCATCCAAGTTCTCCGCGTCCTCGTGGCCGGCCAGTAGATCTGCGATCGCCGATCGTCCGAAACGGTTTCGATTGCGATTTTGCCGATTCTTCGTTAACATTTGTCGCCCCAACGGTTGTTTGTTCCGTGCGATCGATTATGATTTAATTGCAAAGCGCGGCAGTAAAAAAAAATATTAAAAAGTAAAACGCGATAAGAGCGGCCGTAAAAGTGTTGTTTTCGATTTGAATTTAAAACGGAGTGGGTGAGAGCGAGATAGGGGAGATTTTTTTAATGGCAAACTCGGTCTAATTAAGCCCGACAATAATATAAGCGCGCCCATTGTCGTTCGCGTATTATTACTTTTTATTAATTCACTCGTTATTGTTTAGAAGCGGGATAGAGAGATCGCGTTCGCTCGATAGATACTTAAGGGCAACGATTTGATTCGTTCTCCGCGCGAAGAGAAACGCCGTGAAATCGATCGCATCGGTAATTATAGAAGCGACGAAGCACCATTTTATAAAACTCGGAATAGCCAGCGGAAGACGTTCGTAAACGAACGGAAGTCGCTTTCTTCTCCTTCTTCGGCGATCGAACGATGGCCGTAACGCACGGCGGCGTCGTGTATTACGTGGTCCGCGTGCCAATGGACCAGCAGCAGCAACAGTACAATCAGCAAGAGCTAGAGCAGCAACGTAGTTACCATTACGAGAGGCGGTAAGCGAAGACGGCGTAAAAAAGAAACTAACGGGATCGGATCGAAATCTTCGTCGGCGGTTGCATTTAATTTCTCGTTTGCGGTCGAATCTAATTCCTTTTTTCTTTTTTAGTACGGACAGCGGTTGGGAGAACCCGTTCCGACCCGGCGGCGATCTGAGCCGCGAAGCCGACGAGATCGTCGAGTTGATCAAAGGCGGCAAACCGATAACGCCGACGCCCGGCAACGGCGGCGGCGTCACGCTACTGTCGACGCTCGAGGAGACCGACGGCGAGCTGTCGAACAACAATTCGACGGCGACGACCGTCGTCGCTAATAGCGCCGAGACGCCGATCAACAAGAAGTCGGCCAACAATAATAATTTGTTGTCGGCCTCGCCGACGAAGCGGAATTCGCCGAGCGCGAAGAACGGCAACGTGAAGAGCGACGTCGCCGGCAGTAAAGCGGGCGGTCCGCAGCAGCAGCAGCAACAGGGGCCGTTGGACGTTCAACGCGGTACCGTCGTGCAGCCGGGCGACGCCTCGCAAGTCGAGCACGTCGTCATCAAGAAGAAACCGAAGTGCAAGTGCTGTGTTATACAATAAGCGATCGGAGGAGCGGGATGGACTAATTAAGGGAAACGGGGAGACGCGCGCGGTGGCGATTAACGCAATTTTTGCGTTCGACGAAGGAAATTGATAAGCGCAATCGCCCCTCTCGTACGATTATTCATGCACGAGTCATTTAAAGTAATTAATGCGATGGAAGCGTATGATTAATTAATTCAACTCGCGGTTGGCGTTTAATTAATCAAACGTTTCCTTGCAGAGGCGCTAATTAGAGTAAAAGAATTTGTTCGGGGGGAGACAACGCGCAGGATTTAAGCGGGGAAAAATGCAGTTTCAGCTTTAAGTTATTTTAAAATTATTTTAAAAATCAAATAGCAACATCACAGCAATTTTTGTACAATAAGCAAACGAGCAAATGTTCGACGAAAGATAAGTCGATCGCCCGGTGATGATTTAAATTGCTTTCAATGAAAAAGATTGCTTTTATTTCGAGGTTTTTGATTCGTTTTACGTGTCGTTTGCTGCTGCTGCTGATTGTTATCGGTTTCGAATTAATTAGAGCGCAACCTCTGCGAACGAAAAATAATCCAAGATGCGAAACAAACCGACTCTAAAATGTAATAATGTTGCTTTTTATGTAACGTGACCATTTTTACAAGAATCGCTACGATCGATTGTCGGGATTCGTTATTGCAATTTTCACCTGATGAATTTCGGATCCGCCAAACGGTTTCTTTCAAACCAGTTACTCTCGAATCTATTTAAAATATAATATAATATATAAATATATTTTTATTATGGAGATTTTAATTATTTTTATTATTGATTAAGGCACACGTTTAATGTATCATAGGAAATAGAGAAATATGACGATGATGAAGAATTAATTAATTAATTGGATAATGTTATTGAGTGTGAAACGAACCGCATTTTTATTTTTGTACAAAAAGAAAACGAATAGTGAGTGAGAAAGAAAAATTGGGATATAAAGCGATTTTACCTGATCGATTCATAATTAATACAATTAATATTGAATTATATCGATTTACCTGAAAGCAAAAATGTAATCAGAGATAGAAGAGAGATTTATATTATTGTCATTATTATTTATATTGTACATATATATAAGAGATGATGAAGATGAAATGTATAGTGAAGGGGCAAATTGATGGAGATCGAAGAAATATGGAGCACCTTTTCTCGACCAAATCGTCTCCATTCATTGCCCCGATCTATATTTAAAGCTATCTTACTAATATTACTATGATAATTATGGTTATTATATAATGATTATTGCAATAAATTGCAAAGAAAGGCAGCTTCTATATTACACAAACACACACACACACAGAAACACGTATATATTATATAATATATTGCATTTTATTATGAAATTGCTTTACTCTGAAATCAATGAAATTAAAGACTAACGATGGCAAGAAGTTGAGATACAAGACAATTAACAAGTAAATGAAACGGTCCGTCATTATTAACTTTGTAAATTATGTGAATAAAATGTTAATATTTAAAAAGAAGAACTGAAAGAGAATGAATAGAAAGCTAAAGAATTATGATGAATTAATTGAATTTTCGATATTTTTAATAATGATTAACGCAAGTAAGGAAAGAGCGATGAAAAGATCTTTGCAATTTTCCATCGTTATCGCAATAAACAGCTGTTTGGATAGATGATGCGATAATTAATAAATCTTTATTTCTCTCTTTCTCATTCTGTCTAGGATTTTAATAAATGTTTATAAATATTGTATAAAGAGTAATTAATAATGGAAAAAAGAAATGGAACGAGATATAATTTGTAATACCAGTTGCTACTACTATTATTATTACAATTATCATGGAAAGTAAACATTTTGTGATGTAAAATAATAATTCAGAATAAACTGGCATAAAAAATCAAGTATATATTATCAATTAATAAATAATTTTGTGCGTTTAAATTTTAAAATTTGAAATTTATGCCAATTTTTAATCTACCTTTAGCGCGCTCTCTGAACACGATCTCAAACTAAACTTTTCTGCTTCAAATATTTTGACAGGTCCAATTTCTAATTCGGAACGTAGTTTACAACGGCAACAGTATAAAAATCATCAAAACAATTCCATCAACATCAGTTTGTTACAGAAAACTTTAATCTAACCATCAAATTGAGGTATGAAAATTCAAAGTGAAAATTCAGTTTACTAATTTTCTGTTTTTATATATGTTTTAGGAATGTGATTAGACAATGAATGAAAAGGATAAAAAGCAGAAAATCGAGGATTATAGGAGATTCATTGAAGAAACATTGAAAGTTGATCTGAAAGATATTGAAACCATTTTGCAAAATAAGTTTGATAAGTTTAAACAATGGGAAGAACTGAAACATATTGTGGCAATGCTACAAGTGAAAGCTGATCAAGATGTCAATCTACAAGTACCGATTGGTTGCAATGTATTTGTTAATGCTGAAATTGAAACTAACGACACAATTCTGGTGGACGTAGGTTTGAATTGTTTGTTGGAAATGAACTATGTGGAGGCTAACAAGTATTGTAACATTAGAATGAGTTTGCTCAAGAAAGAAATCGAACATTACAGAAGTCTAGCAGTTAGCGTCAAGGTAAAAATTAAGCTTACTTTGTTAGCTATTAATGAATTAAATTCAGATGTAGCATAATTATACGATATATAGGTAATGAATCAATAAAATTTTATATGAAAAAGGGTAAGCAACAATTAGATTTTATATCATAAAATCCAAATTACTGTTTCTACTTTTGCCATTTGTTCGTAGATGTCGCCGCGGTGCAGACTGTCGTACGGGTTTGCAGGAAACAGCTGTCAAATGTGCCCGGGCCTTGGGTTAGTCGCATTGCGGTAAAGTACATTTTCAAGCGATAAAATTGTCCGTGAAAAAGGGATTTAGAGCAAACGAAAAGGATTCCGATTTAATAAAGGATTATATCCTTTAATATTGTTTTAGTGTTGATCGTTGTTTGAGATAAGTAGAAGGAATAAGGAGCGAATTAAAAGGAGAAAGATGCCAAGTAAGAATCGATTGGAGCGGATTGATTCGTTGAATTCGGCGCATTTGCCCGAATTACCATTAGAAGATGAAGAACGTTTAGAGAAATTGTTCACGAAACTCGATAGGGACGGTAATGGCAAAATTGATATACACGATCTGTCAATTGCCCTCAAGGAATTCGGCGTACATCATCAGTATGCGGAGGTTCGTATTGTTCATCTCATTAACAGTTCTCTCTCTCTCTCTTTCGTTCAACCTCTCTCCCTCTCTATTAACATTGACATTGGCACACTTATTCATCATCAAGAGGATTCTTTGACAAACGTTTTTGCAACAATTATCATTACTAATTTACCCAAAACGGAATCAATGGCTGTTGCATATCTAATTAATGGGCTCCCTCGAGAAATTCATTTCCATTGCCTAATCCAAAGTTCGATATTGTGCAAATCGTTCAACAACTTAATGCAATTCTTATCGCTGTTAATTGCACGTGTTTCTATCAAAACTACATTGCATTACATAACTACGACAGTAACGTTAATTTATGTTTAATTTAAAATTGTTTTAGCTCCAGCATTACAGAAAATTGGAAAATGCATAGCCGTCGAATTTGTACAAATCGAATTTTGTACGGTTGTTACTTTTATAACGCCAACACGAACGTACTTTCTCCTTGACTAGCCGGCCGTCTTGTATGACATTTTGAGATTGTTGTAATGATTTTTGCCGAACAACAGTTAGAATGAATAGTCATCGTTGCCAATACTTTCTTCTTCTATCACTCTGTGACCATTCACCTCATTAGTTTAATATGAATTGATTTCGAATTGCATTTTTACAATTTATAAGCGTTCGCTCGTTTTTGTTTCTTTCTTTTACAGACCAGGATCTATCAAGTACTGGCCGATGCGAGTCTAAGTATTTTGAGAGCCGTAAGAGTAGATCAGTTTATTATGTTGCAACTTTGTTTTTGATTCTTTTTACTTTTTGTAACGTTTTTTTTTAATTATTTTAATTCGTTCTTGCGAGACTTTCTTGCAAACGGGCATGATTGATTTTAGTTTTTTTGGCTTTCAGTCCATCGTTGTAAAAAAAGCAAAAACAAAACTCATATATTTCATTAAATGAAGGGTTCGACCGAATAAAACTGTCCATTGCGAAATTACAATTATACACGTTCCTTACGTGAACTCATCCGGAAACGAGCAGTTGTTGTTTCTATATAGCGTTAATCAGCTGGAGTCGTTGTTCTAATTAGGCGAATACTTTTAGTGTTCTCTAGTAAATTAAAGAAAAAAACTACATGGACCGTTTTATTCGGTCGAACCATTCAAAAGTAGGTTCGCCGCCTGTGGTCATTCTTTCTTCTTCTTTTGGTTTGAGCTTATTTAACACTGACCGGCTGGATTATCGCTAAAATAATCTAATCTCACTGTTAATAATACGATTTTATTCATGCGATCGGAAATGTCGATGTTAATTTTGCCGTGTTCTTTGCAGAAATTCTTGCAACAAGCGGAGAAGAGCGGCGACGTGACGCTGGCGGACTTCATTTATTACGTGCGGGAGCACGAGAAGAACTTGAAACTGCACTTTTCCCATTTGGACAAGAACCGTGACGGTACGTTGTTGGAATTAGCAAAAAACTAAATTAAACACGAACATCACTTTCTCCTTGTAGCTGCAGTTTTCAGGGGCAAGTTGCATGCGAATAGAAAAAGAAAATGTACCGTATCGTCGAGTAAATCGAAAAGTTATTTCAATACTATTAGTATAACAAAGCTTCTTTAATCGGACCCTTTTTCGTTATTCGTTTTGTGGAAATTGTCATTTACACGTGCGACGTGTTTTTTTTCTGTTTTGAACGGATTCCAATGAATACGTAACCACGTGCCCCGCTATTTATTAATATTTGCCAATTTCTTAACCGTCTATAAGTTTTCGTTTATTCGCACTAACAGAGTTTTTGCTGAAACGTTATCGTGAATTGTTTCCATTCGTTTTTGCGTTTAAAAAGCTCGCCGTTTATTTATCGTCATTGCTATCGTCTAAGTGAAACTAATGCCTGCACGCCGATTCGTTTTAGGCAAGATCGACCTCGAGGAGTTGGTGAAGGCGTTCGACGATTTGGGCATACCGCTGGACGAATCCGAAGCAACGAAACTCTTACAGAGGTATCTAAACTTTGTAGGTTTTATTTGGTTTTTATTTTACCTATTTAACTCTCCGATTAATATCGACCAAAAGCATTGTTTGATGACGAAATCAGTTTCTATTCCTTGCAATCGATTACAAAAAGAACGGCCTCCGACCAAGTTTAACTTTACCTTTCGAAGACGAACGTCCGAATTGACAAGAATTCTTTTTAATTTTTCGCATCCCTGTTTTAACCACGTAGCGTAATCGTTTATTTGTTTCTTGTAGGATGGACCAAGACGGCAGTCTTAACATCAGCTACGACGAATGGCGGGATTTCTTGCTGTTGGCGCCGAGCCACGACATTCATCAGCTCATCAAGTATTGGCGACACTCGACCGTAAGTGGATGCTTGTGTCAGTTTGATTTGGTTCGTGAAAGGAAAGCGAAACGAAGGAAACAGATAAATTTGCCGATAGATTGTTTATAATTAATCGCAAAGGAAATACCGGTTAATAGCGGATTCTCAGACGCTCGCTCGTACTTTGTGATCGACGTTTTTAATTCGCATAAAAATGATTTTCTAACGTGGCACTTACGATTCGTTAGAGTTCCTGCGATAATGAAACGATTAGATCGCGAATTGCGAACGCGAAAAAAATAGTCCAGGCAACGCGAACAATAATAGATTGCTTAATGGTATTGTTTATCGCTTCGGCGGGGACAAGTTAATAGGACGTTTAACGAGAAGACTTTTATCTGACGGATAGAAAGAGGACCAAAATAAGAATCGCGATGGTGTTAATAAAGCGCGTCCTGTTGATGATGATGATGTTGATGCCATAATAGGGACTAATAACTACTTTTCGTAAAAGGTCCACAAACTATAATCTGCAATTAATTCCTAACGAACCAGCGTCGAGGTCTCGCGTCATCGGCTAATTAAATTAGCGTCGAACCAATTAGTGTATCGCTATCAATTATTACTCTTATTTCGTAAGCTTTTAGCTCCAAATGTTTACCGAAATTCTAATTGTTATCGATCAATTAACGCCGTTTTCATGCGGCCAACATCGTACGTTCAAGGCCTCGTTTGTTTGGCTCCGCATTGAAACGAAAACGGCGAGCGAGATCGAGTGAAAGCTGCGGAATTCTCTTATTAAAAACGTAATCATTTCCATTCGGACGCGCGCGTGCACACACTTTTTGGCCGGATTCCATCGCCGGACAGCAGTCACATGCATCGAGGAAATTCGCGAATCCGCACCGACTTTATTATAGATTCGCAATAGGTTATTGTTTTGCACGTCGCACGCGTCGACATCCGCGACGATCAACAATAATAAACGTCTTCGTTTTCGTTGCTACCGATAAGCGCTCATAAACATTTTGCGTCTCGCACGAACCGTTCGCGTGCCTTTCACTCTTTTTCAAACTTTTGTTTAACGACGCAATGCGATAAGAAATGGTTTTATAAACATTTACTTCGTCTCTTGCGACCTTAATTGACTTTCTACGGACTTCTGGTCGTTAAACACGTGGAATATTCCGGAGGACGCGCCGAAGAACGTTCCGGAAACGTCGTCGTCCGCATGGTTAAAGTCAATTGAAGGCGTGACGCAAAATATTCGCGTCAACATTCGCGCGTCATCGCGCAGGCAATTGTTCGTTTATTATGGCGATTGTTTTTCTTTGCTATTGTTTTCTATTTCTGCACGCAAACTCCTTTCGACGCCTGCGAGATTAAACGATTAGCTGCAAAATAGAGACGAAATAATAATAGAGAGAGAGAGAGAGATTCATCGTTATGGTGCAATTAACGCGAGAGTGTCAAAGTTCGGACCCAAGATCAAATTCGACGGTCTACCGTCGATATGACGGGCAATTGGGGGGATTCGTCAACTTTCGCCGCGTCGTTCGAAAGCGATTTTCACGAGGCTCGCGCGATCTCGCTCACTTCGCCTCGTTCATTTGTACGCCGTCGTTTCGCAGGAACGGAACGCGCGAGCAGAGAAGCGAAAACGGCTGCTGGTTCGGTCGTTTGAAGAAAATTACTGTGATTAATCATCATTGTCGTCGTTTGACGTGTTCCTCCAATTAGTTGGATTTTAATAAGTTAATCTGTGATTGAAATTACGTTGTGCGCGTCGTGCCGATCGTGAATTGTTACCCGTTGGGCGAATAATTTTGATTTTAATAATTGGGAAGTGCGCGAAAATGTACGAGCAAGAAGCGGCCCCGTTCATACCGGACGTCGTCGAGGACTTCGTCTATCTCCTGCGCGAACTGATAAAGGTTGGATTGCGATTCGAGTTTCGCTTGCGGTTAATTTGATTCCGAACCGGGAACGCGCGGAAAGGGGGCCTTGAACGCCGTCCAGAAAAAAAAGACCATCGACGACCTACCTTAATGTTACGCTTTGAACGCGCGCGGTTTTCGTTCTTTTTTTACGTAACAAAAGCGGTCGATCGTTAACAATTCTCGCTTATCGCTCGCTTAATTATCGATAATAATTCGTTAATTAACGTGACGTTATTACCAAATGATTCACTCGAAATTCTTCGAAAAGTACTTTCAAATTGGGATTCTCGTAAAATCTCTTTTTTTTAATTTTTTTATTTTAGTCGTTAGAGAGTTTGCGAGCGTCCTTCAGATTCGCGAATCGGATAACTTTTAAATAACCGGGAGCGACGCGTTTAACTTCCTTAGTAACACGATCTCCGCGAACGTTTTTTGTTTTATTATTAATTAATAAATAAATAAAAAGCGCTTTCTCTTTCTAAATCCTCGCGCGATGTAGATAATGAAAAAGCACGAAACAATTTGCGAAAAGCGAAACATCATCAATTAGTCCGCAATCAACATGCAAATCGCGTTTAGATTACTTCGGATGTGATGCAATAATCGTTTGCACGTGTTAATCCGTGGCGTTTGTTTCGTTATCAATTGTGGGCCCGATAAAAGGGCGTTCGTTTCCGATCCGATTCGTGCCTATCTTCGTTCAGATCTTCTTCCGAGGCTCTTTTAAAACAGTCGAAAAGAGAAATTATGCGCTTAAATCCATCCGGATGTGCGCGTCGTTAATAATCTCGTGTAGTTTGCTAGTTGTTACGTTTCGCAAAAAAAATGCTATTTTTAATTCGCATTCTTACGCCAACAAAAAAAAGCAAAAAAAAGGCAGCCTGCAAATGTCAGATCCGAAATTAATTAAAAACCGATTACTCAATTCATTGCGTTGAGCAACTTTTATTTTAGAAATGTTCATCACGACCTTGTCCGTTCTCTCTCTTTCTCCGAGCGCGAATCGAATCCGAAAGCGGATTTTTTGACGGAGTGTGAAAGTGACGTTTAAAAAAAAAGCATTTAATTCGCTTCCTTTTGCGCAACTTTGTTCTAACCATCGAACGCATTCTTTTGTTTATTTAAATTTTGACATTGCATTCGTCATATGTGACGTACGTCACAATCAAATCAAATCGAGTCCCCCGTCGTTTAGTCGATTATCAATTAGATTTTATGCGATCGCAATTCGCATAAATCGTTGCATTATGCAAAATTTCGCGATAACAATCGCGGAGAACGATAATAATGTGTACGAACCGGCGCAGCAGGGTTTCGTCCGAGCTGCGTCGTCTTTCAAAGTTAAGTATCCGTCGAGGGAATGAATGGGAAGGCGAAAAGCGCGTCTCTACCCCTCGGCGGTCGTCGATTCGTTAAGAACAAACTAATTACAGCAACGAACGTTTTCGATGAACGTGCAATTATTTCGCATTTTTCGCCTTACAGTACCTGGACATTGGGGAGGACATGAACGTGCCCGATGACTTCACGCAACGAGAAATGCAAACGGGAATGTGGTGGAGGCATTTGTTGGCCGGCGGCATTGCCGGCGCCGTGTCGCGGACCTGCACCGCACCATTGGACAGACTCAAAGTATTCTTACAGGTAATTATGCGGGACATTCCGTTAAAATGAATTAGAACGCTCGCGATTGATTAGCGTCGCTTGGCCCGATTGAATCTCTATTTAAAAAGCAATTAGGCATCATAAATGTTGATGCATTCGAGTCGTAAAACCGTCGGTTGACGTCAGTCGTTGTTTTTCTCGCTAGATAAGATTTACTACTCGTATCGCGCGAGATTGCAAAACAACGTGCGAACGGCACGTGCCAAAATGCCCGGCTTTAATCTAATTATCGTTCTTCCTCGCCGCTCAACCGTTTCTCTATTCCTTCGTAGGTACAACCGAACAAGCAGCGAATAGCGGACTGCATGCGGCACATGGTGACGGAGGGCGGCGTCACCGGTCTGTGGCGCGGCAACGGCATCAACGTGCTGAAGATAGCGCCGGAGTCGGCGATCAAGTTCGCCGCCTACGAGCAGGTGAAGCGGTTCATCAAGGGCGAGTCGACGAACTCGCTGACGATATACGAGCGATTCTGTGCGGGCGCGATGGCCGGCGGCGTCAGCCAGACGGCCATCTACCCGCTGGAGGTGCTGAAGACGCGACTGGCGTTGCGCAAGACCGGCCAGTACAAGAGCATACTGGACGCGGCGCACAAGATCTACGCGCACGAGGGCCCGACGAGCTTCTATCGCGGCTACGTTCCGAACATACTCGGCATCATCCCGTACGCCGGCATCGATCTCGCCGTCTACGAGACGCTGAAGAAGAAGTACTTGAAGACGCACAACAACAACGAGCAGCCCGGCTTCTGGATGCTGTTGGCGTGCGGCAGCGCGTCGAGCACGTTGGGGCAAATGTGCTCGTATCCGTTGGCGCTGGTGAGGACCCGGTTACAAGCCCAAGGTATAATCTCGATTGTGCGTTTGTTATCGAACGATTATTAAATGTGTTTTGTTGTTTTAGTTGCGTCGCCGCAAATGGAACCCGGTAGTATGACGATGACGAACGTGATACGAACGATACTCGAGAAGGAGGGCGTCTTCGGCCTGTACCGCGGCATCACGCCCAACTTCATCAAGGTGATGCCGGCCGTCAGCATCAGTTACGTCGTGTACGAGTATTCGAGTCGCATACTCGGTGTCAATATGACGTGATGCAGGCGGTGGTGCGCCGCCGTTTTAGGATCGAAACGTTTATTTATTACAATCGTCGCCGTCATTATTAATATTATTATTCTCATTGTTAAAACGCAAACCAAATTTATGAAACACGAATCCAATCCGGTCGCACGGCCCGCACCGGCCGCGCCGCGCCGACGACGAATGCAACCGCCGTCGTTCCATCGCTATCATCGTCATGAAATCGCCGCGTGGTACATTTTATTACCGTTAACAACAACCAATGATAATCGTGCGAAACGAAATGTTTCGCCGTTTTAAAGAAGCGAAGCAATTCAATTGGTTGCATAGTTTAATTTATTTATTTATATATTCCAAAACATTTGCGAAAGAGATATTTTCCCGTTATTAATTACAGTAAGATTAAAAAAAAAACAGGCGTAAGGACACAAAATGTATAAGCTTTTTGCAAAAAAAACGTTCTATAAAAGTAATAAATGTATTCTTAAAAATGAAATCCGAAAAAGGATACGATAGACACGTGTAAACGGCTCTTCGATAATGTTGCATGTAAATATCGTCCCAAAAAGAAATCTCTAATCGTTGTTTAAAAAAAACTATTAAATGTTGATTCTCATTAAATGAAATGGAAGATGAATGAAACGAAGCATCGTGGATAGTTAATTTATAATAATAGTCATGACACTTTTTTTATGTTTAAAATTTATGTTGAACCGAACATTAAATGAATCTTCGTTGAGCGTAGTCGCTAAGAACGTTCACAGAATCCCAGAAATAGGAAACAAGGAACCGTGGACGAAGGAGAAGAAGAAGGAGCGCGAGAATTAGGAATTGTTAAAAGCAACAAAAATAATGGGAGATTAACTTTTGTGATGTACTTAATACTTTACCAACTCCTATTTATTATTATTATCTGTATTTATATATATATATAAAAAGAGAGAAAGCGAAAGGGGATATGTGGAGGAGAATAAAGTTTTAATTAAAAACCATCCGGCCCGCTCTCTATTTAACATATTTGCCAGCGTCTTTGTCCAGTAGCCAGTAGAGAGACCCGTTGACCGGCTTGACGCGCCCCGCCGGCAAATCCTCCTTGTCCACGATGATCCTCTGCAAGTAACACAAAGCACGTTAAACGATGAGGAGGATCTCCTTTCTCTCGCGGTAACTACGACCCGTTACCTTAACCGTTTCCGCTTTCGCGTCGCCGGAAATGGCGAATATACAACATTTCGCGTGATTGATTACAGGTAGCGTCAGAGTGATGCGTTCCGGCGGCGGTTTCGGCGAGTCGACGATCGGCACGACCCATTCGATCGTTTCGTCTAGGGCGCGATGGCCGGGGAACAACGAGCAAGTGTGACCGTCCGGGCCCATGCCCAAGAGCAACAGATCGAACGACGGCACCGGTTCGCCGGCGAACCGTTCCGCCAGTTTCCTCCGATAGTCGACGGCCGCGTCCGTTACCGATAGCGTCGCATCGATCGTCACGAATTGTTCGGCGACGATGCCGGCGTTGCCGTCGATTAGGTGTCGCTTATATTGGCCGCACGTCGATTCCGGATCGTCGAGCGGAACGAGACGTTCGTCGCAGAAGAAGAACAACCATTTGCCGAAGTCGGTGTGTATCAGCGGAAGGGCCTTCAGTAGATAGTTCAGAACGGAACCGCCTGAAAGGTGAATATAAGTATAAACGTGATGATAACAATTGTGGATAACATCTATTGCACGGGTGATTTGTTAATAATCGACTCGTTCTAATCGTGGCCAGATAACCCGTGCAACGAATGGTGATTGGGCAACATTTCTGCTTGTTTCTATTGAATCTAATGAGTAATTTTAATCAATGGGGACGACGGTCTTACCGGAGAGTCCAACTTTAAAACAACCACTCTTCTGTATTGACGTGTTGGCCACATTGCCAATCAATTTTGTCAGTGTATTTAATAAGTCGGCTTCGTTTTCGCATACGATCGTCGACATTGCGAGCGTTAAACTATTGATATGGCCAGATTTTGGGTTAGTTACGTGCTTTAGAATAAGAAAAAAAAACGCACCAATAATTATTAATCACAATCTTTCTCCGTTAGAATGCATTGAGGATCTAACAGTCTAAGATTTCAGTCAAACCACAATTAATTATAACTTTATAATGAGTTTACGTACTAAAATTTAAAACATTCTAATCAGGTGGGTAACTTGGTTCACTGACCAGTGTGTTGCATACGCAATGAGTACCTTAACTTGCTAATGTCATTTAAATGAAGTGTCTTCGATTCGCAACAACTTCATTGTATTTATAATATCATGGCTGAGCATTGTGTCAATTAATTTTTATGCAATTATTGATTGAGTTTATTTTTACTATTACCTACAAAATGCAACAGAAAAACCTGTCGAATTGGTTGTTATTGAGAATATTGGGGTTCCTCAAGTGCGGTGTTCATATAAAACAATATACTCATTGTTTATATAAATTTAGTGTAGAGTACACAATGAATTTAACTTTATTTAATTTAAGTACACTTCATTTTCAACCAATATTACAGATTAGTGCTAATTTTAATTCCATGAATGATTTTTGTTTTAGTGAATAATTATTATATAAGTGGATTGGCAATGTGTGCAGTAAATTCAAGGTTTGAGTAAGCAGGAAATTAAAATTCACTTTGCACATCATACTGGCAGCACAAAATAAGGAGGAAACAAAAGGCTCTTATGCAGTGGCAATGCATAAAAGCCACATTTATTTTCTTTGTGAAAAGGAAAAGCTTTGTTATTATATAAATTATGAGTTATTTTACATTCACTGTAAAAAACCCTAAATATTTATATTAAAACAAGGTGAGATTGATATTTGTATATAGAATATACTTTGTTTTAGGAATCAGTATGGTCTATGGAATATAATGTATTTAATTTTTATAAAAGCAAGGTTGAAATACAATTATTATGTACAATAAACTTTGTTTTTATAAAAATATATAAAGATTTAATAATGAATGTTACATCTTTAAACATTTTTATAGAAACAAGGTAAGAAATAATAGTGTAATATAAAATAAATTTTGTTTTTATAAAAATGATTGATTGATTTAACACATTGTTAAATCTTTAATTATTTTTATAAAAGTAATGTTGAAATACAATTATTGTATATAAGAATCTTTGCTTTTATAAAAATGTTTAAAGATTTAGCACTCATTGTTAAATCTTTAAATATTTTTATGAAAGCAAGGTTGAAATACAATTATTATGTAGAATAAACTTTGTTTTTAGAAAGAAGATGTATTGATTATGATATATAAGATATTGATAACTCATTGTTAAATCTTTAATTATTTTTATAAAAGCAATGTTGAAATACAATTATTATCTAGAATAAACTTTGTTTGTATAAAAATTATTAGATTTTTAATTTTTTTTATAAAAACAAAGTAAGAAATAAAATTGTAATGTAAAATAACTTCGTTTTTATAAAAAGATTTATCGATTTAACACTCATTGTTAAATCTTTAAATATTTTTATAGAAATAAGGTAAGAAATAATATTGTAATGTGAAATTAACTTTGTTTTTATAAAAATTATAAATGATTTAATGTATACCGTTAAATAGTTAAACATTTTTGTGGGATCAATGTAAGAACATAATTGTAACATATAACAAACTTGGTTTTTATAAAAACTATTAATGATTTAACACTTATTGTTAAACTACAATTGTAAGATAGAAGATACTTTGTTTTTATAAAAAATATAAATGATTTTACACTTATTGTTCAATCATTGCATGTTTTTATGAAAGCAACGTAAAAATACAACTGTGAAATAAAACATACTTTGTTTTTATAAAAACTATTAATGATTTAACACTTAATGTTAAATCATTAAATATTTTTATGAAAACCAGGTAAAAATATAGTTGTAAGGTAGAAAATACTTTGTTTTTATAAAAGCTATTAATGATTTAACTTTTAAATATTTGCTTTTCGAAATATTAACTAAATGAATGAATGAAAAACATCTAATCAAAACAATGTTAACATAAAAGCTTATATTACTGTAATTATGTTTATTTTAATATTATTACAACATTCAAATATACTTAAATAAACAATTTTAAAATAGAACCAAAATCTTTAATTTACAAAACTCCTTCAATTAAGCATCTCCTCAGATTGGAATTCACAATGAAAAAAAAAAAGAGAGAGAGAAAAAAAATCGGGTTGGTTTTTCAAATTTCTCGGACTTTTAATTCGAGAAATATTAGGAGAACATAAGGACCGAGGAGGTCGGCGATCCTAATATTTTGGCGGGAAAAATTCTCGACGAATGCTCGCGAAATTCTCGGACTTTTAATTCGAGAAATATTAGGAGAACATAAGGACCGAGGAGGTCGGCGATCCTAATATTTTGGCGGGAAAAGTTCTCGACGAATGCTCGCGAATTTCTCGGACTTTTAATTCGAGAAATATTAGGAGAACATGAGGACCGAGGAGGTCGGCGATCCTAATATTTCGCGAGCATTCGTTGAGAATTTTTCCCGCCAAATATCAGGATCGTCGACCTCCTCGGTCCTCATGTTCTCCTAATATTTCTCGAATTAAAAGTCCGAGAATTTCGCGAGCATATCGTCGAGAATTTTTCCCGCCAAATATCAGGATCGACGACCTCCTCGGTCCTTATGTTCTCCTAATATTTCTCGAATTAAAAGTCCGAGAATTTCGCGAGCATTCGTCGAGAATTTTTCCCGCCAAATATCAGGATCGCCGACCTCTTCGGTCCTCATGTTCTCCTAATATTTCTTGAATTAAAAGTCCGAGAATTTCGCGAGCATATCGTCGAGAATTTTTCCCGCCAAATATCAGGATCGACGACCTCCTCGGTCCTTATGTTCTCCTAATATTTCTCGAATTAAAAGTCCGAGAATTTCGCGAGCATATCGTCGAGAATTTTTCCCGCCAAATATCAGGATCGCCGACCTCCTCGGTCCTCATGTTCTCCTAATATTTATCGAATTAAAAGGTCGAGAAACTTGAGAAACTAGCTCGATTTTTTTCTCTCTCTCTCTCTCTCTTTTTTTCTTGGTGAACTCCAATCTGAGGAGATGCTTAATTGAAGGAGCTTTGTAAGTTCAAGATTTTGGTTGTATTTTAAAATTGTTTATTTAAGTATACTTGAATGTTGCAATAATATTAAAATAAATATAATTACGGTAATATAAGCTAAGTATGTTAACATTGCTTTGATTAGATGTTTTCGATGGCAAACTTAATGATTTAAGAATAAGTGTAAAATCATTAATAGTTTTTGTAAAAACAAAGTATCTTTTACCTCACAGTTGTATTTTTACGTTGCTTTCATAAAAACATTTAATGATTTAACAATGAGTGTTAAATCAATAATCTTTTTATAAAAACAAAGCTTATTCTACATAATAATTGTATTTTATCTTTACTTTCATAAAAATATATGTATAATGATTTAACAATGAGTGTTAAATCATTAATAGATTTTATAAAAACAAAGATTATTCTACATAATAATTGTATTTCAACCTTGCTTTCATGAAAATATATAATGATTTAACAATGAGCGTTAAATCATTAACAATTTTTATAAAAACAAAGTTTATTCTACATAATAATTGTATTTCAACCTTGCTTTCATGAAAATATATAATGATTTAACAATGAGGGTTAAATCATTAACAATTTTTATAAAAACAAAGTTTATTCTACATAATAATTGTATTTCAATCTTGCTTTCATGAAAATATATAATGATTTAACAATGAGCGTTAAATCATTAACAATTTTTATAAAAACAAAGTTTATTCTACATAATAATTGTATTTCAATCTTGCTTTCATGAAAATATATAATAATTTAACAATGAGTGTTAAATCATTAACAATTTTTATAAAAACAAAGTTTATTCTACATAATAATTGTATTTCAACCTTGCTTTCATGAAAATATATAATGATTTAACAATGAGCGTTAAATCATTAATACTTTTTATAAAAACAAAGTTTATTCTACATAACAATTGTATTTCAACCTTGGTTTCATGAAAATATATAATGATTTAACAATGAGCGTTAAATCATTAATACTTTTTATAAAAACAAAGTTTATTCTACATATTAATTGTATTTCAACCTTGGTTTCATAAAAGTATTTAAAGATTTAACAATGAGTGCTAAATATTTAAACATTTTTATAAAAGTAAAGATTCTTATATACAATAATTGTATTTCAACATTACTTTTATAAAAATGTTTAAATATTTAACAATGTGTTAAATCATTAATATTTTTTATAAAAACAAAGTTTCTTATACATAATAATTGTATTTTAACTGTGCTTTCATTAAAATATATAATGATTTAATAATGAGTGTTAAATCATTAATAATTTTTATAAAAACAAAGTTTATTCTACATAATAATTGTATTTCAACATTGCTTTCATAAAAATATATAATGATTTAACAGTGAGTGTTACATCAATAAATCTTTTTATAAAAACAGAGTTATTTTACATTACAACATTATTTCTTACCTTGTTTCTATAAAAATGTTTAAAGATTTAACAGTAAGCTTTAAATCTTTATATATTTTTTATAAAAACAAAGCTTTTCCTTTTTCTATAAAGACAATAAATCTTCCTTTTATCCAATGCAGCTGCTGCATAAAACGATGTCAATTTGTGGCAGCTAAATCCATTTGAGTATAATGTTTCCTTCAAATCTTCAAAGAACTCCTGCATATTTTCTATCCATCTATGATGCATTTGTTATTCTCTAAAAAAGAAATTATACATGGAATTAATGTTAAGTAACAGCAAAGGTCTGTAATTTAATTTAAAACTAAATGTAATTAAATAACGTTAATTCAGATATAATACTGTTTCACTATGGCTATTCAACACTAAAATGAACGTTTTAAAGAACACTTAAAGACACAATAAGTTCAATCTCAGTGTAATAATATTGAATATTAGTTTGACAGTCAACAAGGCAACAAGTGAAAAAGCAAAGATAATATACATGGAGATGTATCAATAAACAATGAAGATGTCAATAAAGGAAGTAGTCGAGACTAACACTTTTGCTGTTAGCGCCAGCTTTATACGAAGCATAACGTGTTCAGTTGTGGATCGAATTTTGGAAAATATTAGATTTCAAAGAGAGCTAGCAGATTCCAGCATTGAATGGAATCTCGTCGTAGCAATATAAGAGCACCTAACTCTTTAAAAATTCAAATCTGATTGCTAATGTAAAGAGATAATAGTAAAATAAATCTATTTACAATAGCATATCATATTTTTTATAAGAATATATTCATTTAGAAAATTGTGGTGAAATATTAACATGTTTTTATAAGGACAAGGTATTCCCTTTATTAACAATCTAAGTTTTTATAAAAGCAAAGTATATTCTATGATACACTTTGATTTCTACCTTCCTCTTACAAAAATATTTAATGAATTAACAACAAATAATAACAGAAACATTTTGTGTCTTATATTATTTATATGTTATATTATTATATTGTTCTCATGGAGAAACGACTTTATGAAATCATTAAATTTTTGCATGTTAATTTCTTGAGAATATGTTTTTATAAAAGTATGTAACATATTTCATTTGAATAGTGTTAGATATAATTGTACTTGCCAAATAAAAGTATTATTTCCAAACACATTCTCTCTATTGTTGATGGTAGAAAATCTGTTATAGGCTGAAGAATACTTTCATTTTTTCTTGATGTACTGCTTCCTTGGTGTGGATATGTACCATTTGAATCCGTTTGAACTTTATGTTTACTTCAACTATTCAATGTAGAGCAAACATTGCCGCCTACCTATCTCATATGCAATTGTCTAAAATAAAAATAATTCCTAGAATTATTTGATGCTTTTATAAACGTATTTGACTCTTGGGCAGAAATTCTGCCCATAAGCCAAGTATTCGATATTTACAGTATTCCAATGAAATTCAAGTTTAAATGTATGCATGACAATGTTTCAATATTACAATGCCCTTATACTTTTATAAAAGTATGGATAATAGTATTTCATTTGAATACTATCAGATGTAATTGTACTTACCAAATAAAAGTAATATTTCCAAAAACATTCTCCCTATTGTTGATGGTAGAAAACCTGTTTTATAGGCTGAAAAATACTTTAATTCCCTCTTCATGTACTGTTTCCTTGGTGTGGAGGTTAAGTGCCATCTGAATCCATTGTTTACTTCAAATATTCAATGTATAGTATCTTTGATGTAGAGGAAACATTGCCGCCTACCTATTTCGTATGCAATTGTCTAAAATAAAAATTATTCCTAGAATTAGTATAAAGTAGTAGCACAAGTTCTTGATATTCATACACATTGCGCTAATTCAAATCGAAACAACACGATGATCTCGAATTCGTACTTCATATACATGCGCGAAATAAATGCGCATTAAACCTATCTATTCTGCCCAAGAGCCCACATTTAAGACGTAAAAATACAATAAATTAGTTGTTCAAAATCATTTCATAACAAAATTTACAATCAGTACTAACCAAACAATGATGACGAAACAAATGTCTTTGCTCGTATGAAGTGACTAGCAAAGATAATATACCATGTGATTTTGAAATTTACCTTTGCGGCCTCTTTGAGCGAGATGCTGAAGTAGTTTACAGTTCCAGATATTATTAACTTAATCATAATTAAACAACAATAACCTAAAAACGCACGTAAATAGTTTCGAATTGAGCATGTAAGTGATTTGAAAAGCAATCCACATTTACTTAGAAATTAAACATATATAAGAAGCAGTAAAATGTCACGAAAAATTCACAAAATCAATTTTTATATGCCAAAACCAAGAGCAGTCCATAATATGGCATTAAATAATGCAAGAAAGAAGTTGGCTCTATCAAGGTATTAACTTTACACATATATTTATGTGTTTCTGCATTAATTAATTACTTTGTAATTTCCTTATTTCAGGAATGATGCTAGTATTGAGATATGGGATATTAATCATGTTCCCTGTATAGAGAAATTGATACCACATGACATAACAAATAATTCAATAGAAGGACTTGCTTGGTGTAACAAGCAACTATTTAGCATAAGCCTTGAAGGATTCCTTGTAGAGTACGATTTGTATGCGTTAAAATATAAGAAGAAAGTGAGTGTAACTGGTCAAGCTGCATATTGCATAGATGTTAATAGTGAAAACACACAAATATCAGTTGGAACTGAACAAGGATACATTAATGTATTCACAGTTGGCGAAGATGTATTATTTGATAAGTTTATGGATAAGCAAGAGGGTAAAATTTTGTGTATCAAATACCATCCGAATGGTGAATTCCTTGTGTCTGGTAGTTTAGACTTTATACGTGTTTGGAATGTGCAAACAGGTGAGAGATGATGCCATGATGATATGAGTGAATTGTTAATTAAAAACATGATTTTAGGTCACGCCATTCATAAGATGACAACCGGCCGAGCTAGCACTAATAAACCGACGATAGTGTGGTGTCTGAGCGTGACGAACGATTTCTCAATCGTAAGTGGCGATTCACGTGGTCGACTGACGTTTTGGGACGGTAACACCGGCTCACAAATGGAAAGTTTCCAATCGCATCGCGCCGACATCTTGGCCATCGCGCTGACAGACAACGAGAACGAGTTGCATTGCGTGGGCGTCGATCCGAACATCGCCAGCTACAGTCGAATACAAGTGAAAGACGACAGTTACAAGTGGGTGAAGAACGTGCAGAGGCGCGTACAAGACCACGACGTCCGTTGCTTGATACTGAACGAGAAGAAACGTTTGATTTCTGCCGGCACGGATGGTCATTTATATTTCGTCACGTTGGCGAAGAAGCAGACGGAGACGTACGCGCCGATCTTACCGAACGTCGCCAGTGCATCGCGACACTCGAGATTGATACTGTTGAGGTATCCGCGACACTTGGAAGTGTGGCGTTTGGGCGACGCTGATGGCAACGAGGAAGGTCTGTCGCCCACGGAACCGAAACGATTGCTATTGATCACTAGCGATTCAAAGCGGGACGGTTACGAAGGCAGAGAGGGTATCTTGTCCTCGGCGATATCGGACAACGGCAACTGGTTAGCGTACAGTACGCATTCCAAAACCACTTTGCTTAATTTCAGTTACGTGAGTTAACTAGAAACCGTTTCGCGTGCGAGCGATAATCGAGCGATTCGTTTCTTTTGTAGGATTTGACGGAGTCCACTGCTAAAGCAACTAGGAAATGGACTACCGAAGGGGGTGCCGTCGCGTTAGCGTTCACGCCGTTTACCAGCCAATTGCTAGTCGCCAAACGAGACGGAGAGATGATCGTTTTGAGTTTTGCGCACGACGACAACGCCAAAGTGGTGCAAACGTTGACGACGCCGAATTTTACGGAAACGATCGCTCGCATCTTGGTCAGTCCGTGCGGCGAGTACATGATCGTTACCGATTCCCGTCTCGTCACTGTATGGCGGTCGAACGCCGAAGGAACCGATGCGCTGTGGAAGTTCTGTGCGACGTTACCGCGATACAACGCGCTCGTGACGTCGATGGCCATCCAACCGAAACTGTTAAACTTGATCATCGCCTATAACGATCACAAGCTGATCGAGTACGACGTGCGAGAGAAACGATTGACGCCGTTCTCGAAAGCGATCGCTAATCAGACTATCGCCTTCGACGAGCTGGCGCCGATTAGGAACGTAATCTTCGATCCGCACGAAACCGACAAATTGATCGTGCACGTCGGTTCGAAGATTTGCGTATTGGATAAGAATAAGGTACGAATTAGACGGGACGAAAACGATGCAATACGATTGACGCGATTCTCTTGCAGGTGGTCACTGCGAAATCGAAGAAGATGCGCAAACTAAGCGGGAACGACGAGGAGGGCGGCAGGGAGCAGAAGGCGATCAACAAGGAGATCGTGCATAGGATTATTGGGAGATACGATGTAAGAATATACGACAAAATGAACGAATTGATCTTCACGCTTATCGATCCATTCATCTTTTAGATCTTGGCCTATTTCGGCAACCTGTCGTTGGACGAATACGTGGCGGTCGAGGTGCCGCAACTAAAATTACTAGAACAATTACCGCCCGCTTTGAAACGAGTCAAGTTTGGTAATAAATAAAGTGCAAATAGACGGACAAAGAGGCTTTCTTTTCTCATTCCGCACCACGACCGCAATCATATTTGCTCAAACCTAATTAACGCATTAGAAAGTAGTTGTAAAGGGCTCTCGAAGGCTCACGAACGTTCAAAGAGCTACAACGATTGACGCAAAGGGGGGAAGCTCGAATGGCAAAGAGTTACGAGGGTGGTTTATGGTTTATGTATACACATCGTATATTAAAGGAAATGCTACCGTCTATAAGCGTTTATCCAAGATGTATATTATAAACGGGTCCGTCCGGCATGTCCGGCGGATTAATCGTCAATTTGGGCGAAACGTACTCGCGCCCGAACGTTTCCAACTCGTATTTGAGTCCGCTACGCCAGCCGATCTCCCCTGTAAATATTATGCAAAACGTCGCCGTTAACATTTATCCGGCGATGGTACACGGTATAAATTAATTACAGACGGCTCGAATTCGTAAAATTCAGATGTTGAATTATACGTGACAGGTGTGCAAATTAATCTCGACGCTACAAACTACAACAACCATCGAATCTTGTAAATTGTACTCGTGTGTGCTGTTGCTGCACGAACCTAAACCAATGCACGAAACGATAACAATGAGAGATTGAATTTGAATAGAGGCACTTAATGCCGGAGACGTTGATGCGTCTATTTGCCGTGTCTGTCGGTACCGTTGATGATGATGATGATTACGGCTGCGACGTGTAAATTTCGTTAAAGCTGTTTAGGATGGCAATAATAATAATAATAATAATGCAAAGACGTGAGACGAGATCGAATCAAATCCACCGGAATTAATTTCATGCGCGACGCTTCAATTACGGCCTTATGAATTTGCACTTTTCCGTTGAAAAACTGCAATTGCATCCGTGTATATCAATTCACATCATCAGCAGCAGCGACGACAACAACGAAAGCGACGTGCAGAAATAATTGCCGAGAGCGTGACTATCGGTAGTTGAAACGAAAAAAAAAAAGGCGCAAACCGTCGGCAACGTGACCGCAAGTTCGTTTTTGCCTCTTTTCATCGGCGATCATCAATCAACCGTCGCCGCCGCTAATTATCCGCGTACCGTCGATAAATCTCGGTCGCTCGCAAATTGCATTCGACACAACGCCCCCCGCCTTCCGTCCCTCGCCCTTTTCCAAATTTTCGCGTCCAATATTAGCGACAATTCCTCGCCTTTATAACTTGACGATCGCGTTTTGGTGGTAACTTTTTAAACCGAGAACGGAAGAGAAGAAAAGAGGCAACGTTTTTTGCAACCGTCTCTTTGTCCCTCTCGCCGCTTGTTTTGCAAAAAAAAAACGATTTATTGCCGGGTACCCGTAATTTACGTTATCGATTTCTATTCGATTTGTTTTCTCGCTCGCTCGCCGCTCCAATTCAAACGAGAGTCGGTGGCTAAATAACACTTAATTGGGAACGAAACGGAAGCGGAATAGAAGATTCACATTCGTGCTCGCAGACAACAAAAAGGTGTCTTCGTGCGGCTTATCCGCTTGGCTAACAAACGACCGTCGGATGGAATACGGCCAGTCGCAGGAATCGCACGCGTGGGTTCGGCTTCTTTTTTCCTTCTTTTCAACTCGCAAAATAGCGAGAATCTCTAAAGCGATTTATCGTTATTACGGACAAACGTGCAACAAGCGACGTACGTTGTTCAACTGCGAGGACGATTGTTGGCCATTAGCGGAGGTGAGTTTACGTTTACGAAATGGACAACCAAAGATAATATATATGGAGATGTATCAATTCCATATAAAAAAAAATCCCTCAAGATGACACCACTTCCAGCCCAATTTTCGGAACTAAAAATATGAACGACAGTAGTGCCGCCGATGGCAGTAAAGTGAATTTAATTTTCTAGCGGCAATTTTAAAATTGCACCTGTGGCTCCCCCGATGGCATGCTTTTGTAGCTTAAGAGTGGCCACTGTTAGTTCAAAAGCATGCCAGCGGCGGACACCGAAAAGTCGGCTATCCGATTGATCACGGGCTGTGGACAACGAAAGCGTTTGATACCGAACAAAGATAATATATATGGAGATGTATCAATTCCATATAAAAATTTCCCCTTAAGACGACACCACTTCCAGCCCAATTTTCGGAACTAAAAATATGAACGACAGTAGTGCCGCCGATGGCAGTAAAGTGAATTTAATTTTCTAGCGGCAATTTTAAAATTGCACCTGTGGCTCCCCCGATGGCATGCTTTTGTAGCTTACGAGAGATACCGAAGCAAAATAATCCCGTTGCCGTTTTCGAGACTCTTAGACACGCCAATCCGAATTCCGTTCGGGAAAATCCGTTGCATTATTCATCGCAGTGTTTTGTTTGTCGGGTGCAAAAAAGCGCGTGCACAAGCGAAAATCGTTTGCATACCCGCATATCAATGCGAATAATGCGTTCACCTGCCGTCGTGCGCGGTACCGGTCGTGACGGTACGATCGTCGGTCTCCATGCAGAACCGGTCGTTGTTGTTGTTGGCGTCGTGCTGCTGCTGCTGTTACTGCTACTGGTCACATCTGTTATTACAACTCTTCCGCTACCTTTATGTTTTATTAACATCCTCCTATATTCCTCCTCGGCGATGCCCCTTTCACGTGCGACATCCACGCAGTACTACCAAACGAA
Organism: Hololepta plana; assembly: GCA_963695495.1. Taxonomy (NCBI): domain Eukaryota; kingdom Metazoa; phylum Arthropoda; class Insecta; order Coleoptera; family Histeridae; genus Hololepta; species Hololepta plana. The sequence continues at coordinate 4,557,808 of OY968840.1, read as the reverse complement.
AAGGAAAATAGTCTCATAGCAAAAAAAGCGTCGGTAGAAAATATGCAGAATTTCCTTCCTCTCACCTCGTCCAAATTGTTAATGAACTTCCATCTCGTCTCGTACCGTTTGCGCGCCTTTTCCTCGTTTGCAACAAGTTCCTTACTAACCGACGAAAATTAAATAAACTTCTTGTTTATAGCTCTCTTTTGCGGAATTACTCACGTAACGCCGTCGGTTCGAACGAAATCGTTCGATTTGCTCTTCGCCATCATGCACAACAATAAGACGCGCAAACTTCCATAGACGCCGACCCCGTGGAGAAGTTTGATCGATTCCGGCGGAGATTTAATAGACCGACGCGGGCAACAACTTCGTCGTTTACGTTCGTCAGTTGCCTCTTGGAAACTCTGCGAGAATTCGAATAGCGAGTCGTTTTTTTAATTAGATTCCGTCGCGCGAGATCGACTCGCGTTAAACGTCTTCGCGCGACGTCATTTGCAAAAGTCGCAAATCGCATTTATTCCTTTCGTTTTGCTTGCAGCAGAAAGCTACTTTGTCAGCATCGAGAAGCAGCGATTCAATTTGAGACGGACGAAAGTTTATGATCTGATAAAAAGTTGGCGAACTCGTCGCCGTCGCGTTAATAACGATTGTTATTGCCGTGCGCTGCGCGGAAATTAAAACGATTCGCGTCCTCCCCTCGTCCTGCAGCCGGAGAGACGCAATTAACTTGTTGATGGGCGAAATTGTTTGTCGGCGCCCTTTTTTTTCTTCTTCCTCTTTTCGTGCATTTCGTTAATTACAAGACGATGTCTACGCGAATCCATCGCAGGTGTTGCGCGATGGGCGATGGGTGGCGAAGAAGAAAATGGCGGCGGACGGAAATTAGATATGCAAAAAAAAGAAACAACAACAACAAGAGCGCAATAACGAATCGCAAAGATGGAATTGTATTCGCGAGCGACAAAAAAAAGAACGCAGAACGCGATTCTGCAATTTAAAGTTTGATTAATGATAGCCAGACGACCGGTTATGCAATTTCGGTTGCGTGCAATCTCCGGCGACACGTTATTGTTGCTGCACGCCGGCGTTTTTGCTCGCATTAGATTTTCCATTTAATGCGCAGACACACACAAGTTCTCAGCGTCGATCGCGATTAAAGCGCCTTCGGCTCCTTATTGTCATTGTTGCGGAAATGCACTATTCCCCCGCTTTCGCCGAATAAAAAGCAACGGTTTCGGCATTGCGCGCATTCGAAACGCTTCCATTTCGCACTCCACCAACCGTTTATTACTATTATATCGCAAAAATAGGGGGGTAGCACGAGATTGTGCGGAATCCTCCGGCTCGCCTGTCTGTCTGTCTGTCCGCCTTTAATTTATAACAGCCTAAAACCTTAATCCCAAATTGATATTCAAAGCTACTAACTACATCGGCGCGGTTTTGCAAAGCGTTGCAACTTTACGTCGCAATATACGCTCGTGTTGCGCCCCGTAAACGACCTTTTCGCTCTTTACTACCATCGCCGTTATCTGGCTCGCACCGTGCAGCAGCAATTCGTCCAATTACTCGTTTTCCCGTTCGATTTTCCTCTTTCATTATTTCGCTTTATTTCCATTAGATGTTGCAGAGAGGATCGCAAACAAGCGAATCGATTGTGAACGCGTTAAAAATAGCGGAGGCGAGGATCGGCGGTCTCGAACAAAATTGCGGGACATGCAAATTTGTCAGCGTTCGAAATATGACTGAGATCCGTGGGAAGCGCAATAGCTCATGCATTATTGAATGTTTCAACTATCGGTCCCGTACGAAAGCGAAAAAAAAAAGCAACGTAACAAGCTCGCTCCTGTCGTGTTTTTCTTCTTCGCTCTTCCTGCGTTTTGGCAAGTGGAAATTGGCAAACGTCGAAAAGTTCCGTGCACCGGAACGAGAGGAGAACGAGGCAAAAAGCGGTACGTGTCGTACACACACACACACAATAACAAATTACCGAATATATTTTAGATTTCTCTTCGCCCATCTCTTTTGCTTTCTACCGGCTTTTCCCAAGCAATTCTCTCTCTCTCTCTCTCTCTCTCGCGTCCCTGTGTAACGTCAACTACGTGTAGTTTAATGCTAAACTTTCGCGAAAACTGTCACGAGGATTTTGCACGCGGATTTACGTCCGACTCTTGCACAAATACGCGCGCCGTAGGTTTAGGGCGTTTCGTTCTATTTTGCAAATTTATTTATGCGTCTGATACGTTACGATTTTATTTATTTATTACCGACCGACGACCATCTGTGCTCACACTCTTGCTCGCAATAAATTTGCAGACACGGGGAAACAAATGGAAAAAGAAGCGGAACAAATAAAACGAGAGAAAAAAAAAGATCGAAACAGGGGGCGAACAAAAAACAAGCAGACGAAGACGTCGAGGAAAAGTTATATCGATCCGAATCGAATTGGGAATGGTAACAAACGAAGTTGGAAAATCCAAGGGGGGAAATTGCCCTTGCCAGCAATCGCGCTTCGCAAACTTCTTCGTTCGCACTATTAATCGCTTAACGACGCCAACCTCAAGAGCCGAATGCGAACAACGTGCCGGTCGCTTCACGAATGTTCGAACGTACGCAAATTTTTAATCGAAAATCCAATGCACTCGATTATCGGCGAATGGATTCGCAGTGAAGCTCGTTAATTGCATACGAAGCAAGTTGCGGTAGTCCCGATGGGGGCCGGACTTTCGGTTACCCTTTCGCTTCCTTTTGCGCCGCTTAACATCGACGAGCTTTTATTTTTCCCTTGCGATTCGTCTGCGCGTTTGAAATTAAAACCGTGCGGAGCACGAGCGCAAATAATTGAATCGCCGCAAGAGTGAACGGAATGAAAACGGTAAATTCTTTTTAGCGCGCGCCTCTTTCGTCTGCAACTCGCGCTAAATGAAAAGTTATCCTTTTCCGAATGGCCCCGCATCAAGAGCGGCGCGGAGGACGAGAAAGAACGTCGAACGAGATGCGAGGACGATTTCGCTCGACAGAAACAATTTGTAGCGCTCGTCGTCCGCACCCGCCACCGTCCGGCCTCCACGCGGCGCCTCCGTTCGTTAACGCCGCCACGGCGACGATAAGGATGGAAAGTGGACGAGTTTTAGATAAAGACGCCATCAGATGAAAGCGTTTTTTTTTGTCGTTGTTGTTGTTGGAACGGTGGTGCGGCGGCAGCGGCAAATGGTAAGTAACGTAGACGCCACCCCTTTGCAATAATGTGGAGTAAACGGGGTGGCGGATCGAAGATCCGATGAAGGTCAAGGTCAGTCTGGCACCGCTGCGAGCAAAAGTCTGCAATTTAATAAATTATTATTAAAGTCGGAAAATAAAGTGTTGCGGTGGTCGGGGGGCGGCGAGGAAGGAACGAAGACGAGAGACGAGAACTAGTCTGCAAACTGGCGGAGGCAGTAATAATAACAATAAGATGCGAATGGTTGGAAAATTGTTTATTAGTCGAAACTTGGAAGATTCACGATTTTTCCACCGTCAACGTTCCACAATCGTTGTCCAGACCGTTTAATTAATTAAATCATCAAAAGCCGCAATAACAATGACAAAGATTTCCAACGTTGCGATGCTTCATCAAAGGGAATTATTTACGGCGCGCTTTTTTCTCTGGCGTCTTCTCTTTGTTATTAACGTCGGCGAAAACGAGCATTGCGAACGCGGAGGAGGATCATCGAGCCGGCGAATAACGTTCGCGGATTTGTTTTTCCCTTTGAGCCACTTTTGATTCATCCTCTCGCGCATTTTTTCTTCTTCAATTTGTTTGTGGCGGATTCTATGTAAATCCTTTTTAACAAAACAACAAAAACAACAACAACCAGAAGGAAAAAAAAGAAGCAATAACGCCTGGAATTTAATTTGGATAGCCAAAAGGCTAATACAACAAAAAGCAAAATCATTCGCATCGACTGCGAATGATTGCCGAAATTCGGTCGGCAGCTCTTTGGGAGAGGAGGGAAACGATCGAATTACGAATTGTCCACGATTTTGCAACAAGTTTTTTGAATTGCTTTTTTTTTTGTATCAACGAATTCCCTCTCATTGCTACACAGTTTGCAACGTTACGCGTAAGAGAGAAGAAAATCTTCGTCGAAACGAATCCTCCATCATTATTACTTGATTTCCTATTGCAGTGAATCGCATTGCATTCGATTCGCTAGAAATAATTCGATTAAAACAGAAATCGAATGGGTTTTAATGGGCGACGAGGAATGACAGAAACGTGAAAAGCATCGAGGAAAAATTGAAAAGAAACCGCGTCGGCAATAACGTTAATGGCTGTTGTTATTGTCGTCGTTAAAGAACCGACAATGTTAACAAAGGGCGTGCATCATTTTCCTTTCCATTTTCATTACCGCTTTCGTTATGATAATCATAACGGCGACAAAACAATTTATTACCGCAAACGATTTCCCCGTTCTCTCTCCTTTTTCCTCTCTCTTCGCGAATGTGTAGATTGCACAAAATTAAAAGCCGCTCGTCGTTCTTGAAGCCATCCTCCCGCTTACCATCGCGCTGTTATTCTGTCGCATTTTGTCACACACACACACACACAGAGTCAAACGCAAGCAAAATGACGATACTGATGATGGCGATTTACAAGAATGCCACGGTTGCCGTTGATGATGGCGATGATGGCGTCCATAAATAAAACGGCCTCGTTAGAACGGCGGCGAACGGATCCTCCACCTTTTCAACGTGCACACGAACGAGTTCGGTCGCCGTTTACGAGGCGTAATTTTTAATGCAAATCGCTCGTCTCTTTCGCAGCGCTTTCGCAGGGGCAACGTGATGGAGCATTTTCGCGTTGTTTTTCCCTTTTTCGAAGGGATAAAGTGAGGTCACTCCATGCAATTGCAATTTCTGTCGTCGAACCGTTTTTGTTTTTTAAATTATTATTGCAAACGGAAGAAAGGAACGAAATGCGATGGTGCAAGAAATACGAGAGAACGTTGTCGTTGGCATTTGTTGCTGTGTCTCTTGTTGCGCGATTTTTTTTTTATCAGAATGGGTTGCGAAGGCAAGAAGAAGATGCAATTTTAAACGGATGCATGCGTTAGATGCGACGACATCCATTCATCATCCGATCTAACACAAACGTTTATACGTTGTCGTCGAGGATCTCACGTTGGTAAAAGTACAAAACTCTTGCGAATTAGTCGCGCTTCTTTCACCTCGAAACCCTGACGCTCCCCGTTAAAAAACGAAATCTTCCGTCGACGGGTGAAAAAGGAAACCGCGAGGAGCGTCTGCACTCGCGAAATCGATTAAACCGCAACGTGACGGATGCAAGCGATGGGAAACTATTCGATTATTGATAAATAAAGGGGGACGCTTTCGGGCACAATAAATATCAATCATTCCGCGAATTTCCCATCGACGATGCAAATGGACGTGTCTCAATATTTCGACTAAGAGACGAAGCGCTGTTGAACGGCGCAAGAAAGAAGGAGAGGGATCAACGAACGAAAATGCGGCAACAACCGGATGCAACTTGCAACGAATCCGTTTCCACCGCGATACGAATCTCATTTCTTCTCGCGCTCCAAAGACGAATTCGCAATTTTCATGATGCGCGAGCTGCGAACGGTATTTCATAGATCTATCCGATGGACGGATTGGATAAGCTCCACGCATACGATTGCGAAAAAAAAAAAACGAAATGGATTCCGTCGTTCTCGCACGGTTTTGCCGCCTAAACAACGGCACGGAACGAAACTGTCGCTGAATAAGCGGCGACGACGATAATAAATAAATTGCCATTTATCAACGAGTTCCACGCGCTCGTGGAATGCGCGGAAGATGGCACATTACGTTGCTGTTGCCTCGCCGGGAAGCGACGAAGAAAGATAAACAGAAGAGGACCGGTGAGAGATGGCGAACGCAAAGAAAATGGGGATAAACGTAAATGTGGGAACGCGAACAACGGGCGAGATACGAAAGAGAGAGAGAGAGAGAGAGAGGCCGATCTAAATTATATAATATTATCCTTGCGACATCGTAAATTACTTTATGCCATTAATTTACATACGCACACGGGGCAGGTGTAGCAAATAATCCCACCTCATATTCGACGGAATAGCAACAGAAGCGAGAGGAAAAAAATCGACGGAAAGGGCTCAAGAACGGAATTTAAAGCGACGTAATTTATCGCCAATTCGTTCTTCCGTTGTTGTTGTACATACAGCTAAGTTGGTCAAAAAAATCGAATTTTCGAAAATATGTTTAATCTATTGTAACAACTTTGAACTATATTCCCTGAAAATTTTATTCAAAAATTCCTAAAGGGAACGAAGTTACACCCGCTTTTGTGCATTGAAGTCCTAAAATAGGTAGTAGTAAACATCGTAGTGGTAAGTACAGTATCGGACATAAGCTTGACAACTTTCATTTTTTATCCATATTTATCCACGATGTTTTTATCGTAGCCGTTCCTTTGTTTTATTTTTAGTTTTCAAATGACAGCTTGTTGAAGTTGGATGTATGGTTTTTGAGTACAATTTCCATTTTTCATTACTTTTTTTTTGAACTGATTATGTCAATCCAAAAATCCTACGAGGTTTACTAATTTTTTGCATAATGAAGCTCTCTGCAAATTTTGAAACGCAAATTTTAATTGATTATAGTCGTACGATAATTATAGCTCGTCCAAACAATCAAAAACCCTGACAGTAGTGAAGTGACACTGTTTCGTACATTCAATGCAAAAAGTATCAAAATACGAGTAGTGACAGTGTCGACTTATTTGGATGATTTCCGTGATGCTTTCCTTGTTAAACTTTCTCTGAATATACTGCTATCCTCCCTCGGTCTCAACGTTATTTTTAACATTACATTATGAAAATATCAAATGTTTAAAAAAAATTTAAACTGGTACGTTCCGCCGTACCTGGTATCGAACCACGGTCCTTTGCATCATGCACGATATCCAAACATCAAACTTTAAATGTCATTTTCTCCAAACTCAATTTCTGAAATCGGTACCCATTATATCTCGAAAACTAATCGTCCGATTTGCTTCAAACTTTGCACAGAGCTGCAATGTACAAAAATCTAGTACTTGTCGTAGGATTTTTTAAATATCATAATTAGTTCGAGCGAAAAAAAAAAAATAATGAAGCATCGAAATTGTGCGCAAAAACCATACATCCAACTTCAACAAGCTGCCATTTGAAAACTAAAAACAAATCAAAGAAACGGCCACGACAAAAACTTCGTTTTTTCGTTGGCTTTAAGAAAATGTCAAATTTATAAAATTCGGATCATAAACCAAGGAGCTACATTGGGTACCGTGGAAGTCGTCCTCCGCGTAATGTCCCCAGGAAATTACGTCCACAGGTTGCATTTTTATTTTATTTTTTTCTTTTCAATTTGTGTATACACACAGCGGAAGGTGCATAATTATATATATATATATATTCAGTAATTTTAGTGATAAGTTAATCAGAAGGTGGAGAAAGAATATCGAAATTTGCCATGTTTTTACTAGCACTAGGTGTATGTAGCCCCTTAAAGGACGATTACAACGACGAACCGAGAGTCGATGTGTATTAACTCTGGCGAAACGTCGTTCTCAATTGGTAATTCTCGTCAAACCACGACTGAAGACGAACCTTTCGGAGGTGGATTTCGATTGAGTTGCAAAGGGTCGAAGAATTCATGAATGTTGCAAAAGGGCCGCGACACCGAGAGCGTTTAATTAAAGTGGTTAGCGGAAATTAATCGAACGTCATGCAAGAATCGACGAGTTTTTGTTTGTCCACCTTCGTCTTCGTTGTTCAAGTCGTAATGTTGGCAATTAAGTTTTTTTTTTGTTTTCGTTTTGCCACAATCTCCTTCAACCACTTTTGCAAAACGTTTTAATGTCTGCAGCCCCCCCGCAAATATGCGTCCATATACGTAATAATGCTTAACGTTAACAGTCTAGACGGTCGGGCTAAAAACGTCGTCGTCGTTCTTGGTGGTTAATGGTGGAGGTGGTTGGTTGGTTATTGTACAAACACATTCGTCGAGATATACGTGATTCTTCTTTTTCGACCCTTTTAAATCTTCGAGATAAGTCGCCCTTTAAAAAGTTTCGTTAACAATCCGAACAATGGCGAAATGAAAAGCGAGAGAGAGAGAGAAAAAAAAAAGAAACAATAACAACATCGTTTGCATGTTGTGCAAATATGCCGCCGAAAAATTCGCCCTCACTTTCGTCTGTCAACCTCCCTTTTTGCCATCGTTCCGTTCAATTTATCGTCTCCATCGCAAAAAGAAAATCATTCGTTTCGAGCACGTCAACCAACGGTACGCAAACTCTGGCTAAAAGTGAAGAGGCGTGCGAAAAATAAAATTCCAGTCTTTCACGTGAGGCAACAAAAAAAAAATTAGCGGACTTTCTTTGTGCGATTCGATTTTTTTAAACGTCCCCCGCGAGCAAAGAAAGAAAGAAACGGAGGAATTTAATGGTTATCAAATAAAAAGCCGGCGAAACGGACGAACGATACAAAAACAACGGGCAGACGGAGCTTTTGATTAATTGGCGCGACGCACAAAGTAAATGATCGAGATTGGACGCATTTGGTGGCAGAAAAATCGGCTTAACGGCAACGAGCGAATCGGAAGAAAAATTTCGGTCGCACGACGATTCATTCGGTGCGAGCCACTGGGCAATGCATCTGGCACGCGAAGATACCGCTCTTGCGGAAGAACCGTTCGAAAGCGAGGAAGAATTGATTTCACGACGGAGAAGAATCGCCGTCGATCGAAATCATGCGATCGTCTCGCTTTATACGTCTAATATCTTCGAATGTTGAACGACGATTCGAAGCGGTTGGCATCCGGCGAAAGAGTCTGCACATACGCAGGAGTTACTAATAATAACAGCAACGAACAGCAGCAGACAGAATAAAAGTAAGGACGAGAAACAAAAAAAGGCGCGTTAGTGATAGTTTGCGGAAAAAAAGAAGCGCACTTTTTTCGTTTGACGAACGACTTGACCGAACGAACGAACGAAGGTAGCGTAACGCGATGCGGGGAAACGAAAAAGATGGATAAACACAAAGAGGATTCGATTTTTTTTCACCCTCGACATCATCGTCCGCTCGGCATTATTTTCAACGTGCAAGAGATAAATGACGTTGCCGGTCGCCGTCAGGTTGACCAGCTGCGTACGCGATTGAATTTATCTTTTATTGCGCTTTTCCTTCTCCGTCCTCTCGCTTTTTGTTTTGCTCTGTAATTCGCCGCACAAAGCTCGTTCTTAAAAAAAAAAGAAACGCCACGATACCGGCCGCGTCGTGCAACGGCGAGAGTTAATGAACCGAGGCGAAAGAGCGCTTCGCGGCCGATGCGTTTTATGGTGGATGCGCCCGGTTGACTTTTCTGCCGTTTGAATTGATTGCAACGTTTGGCGTCGCTTTCGTGCCGATTTTTTGCGCTCTTTTCGCGCAGAGGTGGTAATACGATCCTGAATGTATTTTACCGCTGCAGAGCATATTTCTTGCTTATCGCGCTCATTCGCGTGGATTCCGTAGCGTTAGGGCAACGTTTTGCGAATTGCAATTTGTTCGTTTGTTGCAAAACTTCCACGTGCACCTTTTGTATTGTAATTTCCCGTCTGCTTATCTCTCTCTCTCTCTCTCTCGCTTGCATTCGTTTAGTTTATTGTTGGTATTGCCCATATAAATGCAAGAAGATACGTCTCCGGCGCCATCGTTTATTTGCTCGAATGGAATTAGAACCACCGCGATTCCGCCGGCATTCGCCGAGATGTTATGCGACCTCTTTTGTCCGCGCGATAACGGCGAGGCGAGTCGCAGTGAAACAAATGAATCGAGAGGCAACGGTTTTCGCAATTTGCCGGACGATCGGATCGCGCGGACGACGAAGACTTTCGTTGCACGACGACGGCGAGGAGTTTCGTGTTCTTACTACGAACGGAATCGCTTCGATGGGATATTATTTTGGCGTGTGATTCGCAGACAAAAGACCCCCGGTCGACTAACGAATCGATTTTCATTTAATCGGGCTCCGGCGAACGGATGCCAAAGGAGAGGCGAGCGCTTTGATCGTCGGTATAAGAATTCCTGCCTTTTATTTTCGTTTTCGTAATAATCTTACGTGTACCGTGTGCTCTTGTTGCGTTTTTTTTTTCTTTTTTGTTAATTTATGCGCATGCAAGAGGAATTGCCGGGACGCAGTGATCAAACGCAGCGAGCGTCGCTTTGAAAATGGGAATTTCAGCAATTTTCTTGCGTGCATCGTTATGGATCGGAGTTAAAAAAAAAAACGAAACAGGGATTCCTAAATACCGAAAACAAGAAGTGATCATTTTCGAAAGAAACGTACTTCGATATTAGAGGGAAGAATGGCGGATTCTTCGCTTTATCTCCACGAGACATTAAGAGCACCAAGCACTCGATAAATTACTTCGGCAAACGGTCGTGCGATAGGTTTCGCCCCGGTTTAATAAATGCTCCCTCTGCAACGTTTGCGCCTCGCTATATCAACTGTATGGAACGTAGTTAAAAGATTGGGAAAATTTCCCTATAAATTATCTCTCGCACGTTACGTCGCACACGTGTGCATGTGCAGTTTAAAAAGTTTTTCCATTTTCCCTAGACAAATCATCTACGCAAAGTAAGAAGCACGAGGAGCGGTTTGCGAAGCGAATGGAAAATTAATAACTCTTCGGCGAGGTACGAATGGAAAAGGAATTACAAAATTAATTGAAAGTTATTTATTATTAAGCTGGAATTGTCGCCATCAACATTTCTGCGATAAATGCCCTAACGTTCATCATTTTACTCGCGTCATTAATGGCTGAAGGATGCGCTATTAAACCTATTCCCCGCTTTGCTATCGAATTTACGAGCCCGTCCGCAATTGTGACGGCGGCAATAAAACGTTGCCGCTCTATTCGACCGTGAAAAATAAGTATAAGACTACGTTAAATGCGTTTATGATAGCAATTGGAAGATTCGCAATCTCAAGTTTTCACAAATCCCTCCCTCTCACACGAATTTTCGCTCCAGTTGCTATTAATTAATTGAAAACAACGTGCCAGAGAAGAAGGAGGAGCGAGATGAATAAACGAGTCGACGATGACGGCGATGGCGATGGAGGAGCGAGATCCGGACTCTTGAATGAATACATTTTAACTTGTCAAAGTAAGTTACTGCTTTACGTCCTAACTTTGTTATTGTCATTATTATCATTATTATATGGAAAAGTTTTTTCGTTACAACTTCCATCCTTGTTCCTTGCGTCGGCATAAACAAGCGCGAGCGAGAGACGCTGTCCGGATGGGCGATGGGAAGTTGTTGAGGAAACTTTTTAAAATCCCACTCTCTCACTCTCTCTCTCTCGCACTTTTTAGTTTTCCATCTATTATATTATACGTAATCCATTTCCATCCGTCCCCAATCAACTTCTACACGCTTTCGTTTATTTTTTTTTGTTCTCATTTTCGCCTCTTTGCCGTCGCCTTTCTTTAACTTTTCCACTCGACGCTTCAACGCCGTCTACGTCCTCCTCCCGCATTTGTCTTCTTCTTGTTGCTGTTATCATTATTATTTTGCAGGAAAAGCGTACGCCTCGTGCACTAAATGCAAACAAAACGAATAATTTCCCATCCACGTCGTATTTTTTGTCGCTCGTCGTTTGTCGTTTCCAAAACGGAAAAGAAAAGCGAGCGAACGAGCGAACGGACTCCGACAAACGCGTAACCATCTTTTACGAATATGTAACCGGTAACAATGGGAGAGACGAGAGGTTTTCGCAGTTCGCGACATTTTTTCCTTCCTTCACCCCCCCCGATCGTTTCCCTCTATTCGGTCCTCTTGTAATTCAATTTGCAAATGTCCCTTAATAAGATTACGTTCAGATTAAAATGCTAGTCTAAGCGAGAAAATTCGCCATTTTCGCATTTACATCCATTCCATATTATCACCACGACTCCTCCAGCGGTTCGTCTCGTTCCGTTCTCTTTGTCTGCAATTCCCTTTCTCCATGCCACTCGTTCGAGCAGGTTTACGTCTTTTATTTGCGAACGGCACGTCGTTGTTTTATAATTTCTGCGCTCTTGCGACGACAACAACAACAACAACAGCAACAAGAACTATTTCCATATTCCGAGGCGAACATTAAGCGCACTCACTCACAGACGAACGCCATTATTATCGTCGTCGTCGTTTAACGTTTATCACGACGCGCGAGACGATGCGAAACGTTCGCATTCGGCGAACGACGATTGTCACATTCTAAGATCGCAATCGGTAAACGCTGCTCGGCGACGAACGCAATTCCGCGATCGGATTAGATTCGCGTGATGAACGGTCGCGAGAAAACGATAAACGAAACATTTGGGGCAAAAAGCGTGAGAGCGACGAGGTTCCACCGAGATTTGAACTCGGATCGCTGGATTCAAAGTCCAGAGTGCTAACCATTACACCATGGAACCGCAAGAGGTCCATCTGGTTCGGAGCCTCATCTACGCGGACACGAATGGGTGCAGAGCGTTTTAGCGATAAGTAATTTGCTGATTAAACAATTCGATTAAAGTTTGCGAATTGTTATTTTGTAACGCGTTAGCAATCGTTTTAATCGACTAGACAACCAACAACGCGCTCGCATCCGATTAAGGATTACAAGAGCTCCGGAGAATGGAGTCTTATACTTAAAAAATTGGTTGTAAATAAACCGACGAAAGTTATAAGCGACAGGATCCCCGGAAGATCAAAATTGGATACGTTGCCGTCGGTTCGGCCGATGGAAAAGCGCATACACGAAGGAAATAAATAGCTTTCGATGGCGGAGGACGAAAAAATGGTGGAGAATTAAATGAGGAATAAAGGGAAAACTGATGACAACAACGTAACAGCTAGAGGAAGTGCGACCGTGGTTCTTCCTCTTGTTTACCATCGAAATGATTGAAACGGGCGATGGGGAGCTTAAGCGCTACCGGCGAGCGTTGGCGAAAATCGAAAGAGACAACGCAGACTCACCACCGGATACACGGATAGGGACCGACGAAATGCAATTTCATTTCCATCAATGTCGTCTTCCACTTCGTTTCCTCCGCTTTTTCTTTTTTTTTCGATTTTTTCTTTGTCGATCATTTCATTCGTCATCTTCTCCGGCTTGTTGTTCATCAACAACAACAACAAGAATCGAAAACAATCGTTTTTAACGTTCGCTATTCATCTCCTGGCGACTCTTTTATTTTCTCGTCGCTCATTTTCTTCGCCGATCCCATCAATTTCTCCGTCTATTTGATATTTGAACGATCGGGCGAAATGAGAATTTAATGAAAACTAAATCTTTTCCATTATTCGATCGAATGCCGCTGCGATATTTCGCAACGCGAAACGAGTAGAAACGGTTCGGAAACGAAATTATTATCAGCGAAAGACAACGAGAACGTCGTGTTGTTCTTTAGTTACAATTTAAAATTGATCCTTCGCCCAGATCGATTCGATTCGCAGTAATCGAATCGAGTCGCAAATGTACGATTGCCATTTTATTCGTTTTACAATCGTCCACGACTTCTTATTGTCTCTCTCGTATACGTCCTTCGAATTAGTTTCTATTTAATCAGAGATCGAGAGAGACTTGCGACGAATAAAATGACACCGATTACATGCAATTTTTCGTAATTAGAATCTTGATTCGAGTGCGAGTCGCGACTAAACGATTCTATTCTTGCGTGTGTCGTGCATTTAATATCGGGTAAAGCTCTAGGGATACGTATATGATATACGCTGCCAGTCGGATGATAACGATAATAATACTCGATGGTAGTAAAAATGCGAAAAAGGAGGACGTGGCAAAAAGAGTAAACGATGGTTATGGAGAAGGTAAATACGTTACCTTTGGCTCGTGTGCCTCTATCCGGGGGAAAATTTCATAAAGCGTCGGGGGCGAAGACAGCGAGAGACGGGAGAAAGAATGTAATTCAACGTATAAAGGAACGGCAAAATGTACGAACAAAAAACATGGAGAGATGTTGGGGAAAAATGATAAAATTGTGCAATAGAAATGTTGTTGTTGTTCCCACTCTCTATTACCGTCGCTTCTTCTTTTCGGTCGTTTCACTTCTACACGTAATACACGGGATCGTTTATATTAATCCGCAAGACGAAAAGGGGAAAAAATAACGCGAAGAAGTAGCCGGAGCGGCGATGGAAAACGTTATGAAACATTCATGCGTTCTCGTCTCTCTTCGACTTTCTGTTTTTATTGCTCGTTAAGGAATTCTCTCTAAATCCTTCACAAAAGGAAATAATCATCTTAATAGATAAAAATTCTTCGACACCGCACATTTATTTCAGTTTCCTAATGCCATCGCTTCTTCTACGGCACGCATTGATTTGCAAAGGCAACCATTAGAAGACAAAAGTGTTAAAATGCAAATTCTTAAATAATGATTTTGATTGGACTGCCCTCGGACAAATTTTGCGCTTCGCATCGAACTTTATTCTGCACGTCGGTGTCGTCACTCGCAAAAAAGGGGACCGAGAGACGCCCTTCGCGGAAATAATGATTGATGGGTAAACGGTAAAGATTGAAAATTGCACCATACACAAACAAAAAAAAAAACAACAACGAAATAATGGGGAGAACGAGCGAGTGGCCGAAATGCGTCATCATCACCATGATCAACAACAATGTTGTCGTAGCAGTTGAACGTCGTGATGGCAGGTATTATAACGATGATGATAATGCAGAAGAGAGAGCGAGAGAGTTGCGAAAAATGTTCGCGCGAGAGAGAGAGAGAGAGAGATTGCAATGTCTAGACGCTACGTCACGCGGCGCGCCCCGTCCGTGTGTACCGACGTCGGCCGTCGGCGAGGGAAGCACTGGATGGATCGAAAGAGCGAAAAAGCGACTCGTCCTCTTCGTCTGACGAAAGCTCGCCGACCGCCACCGTCTATATTCTATCTACCTACCATCGGTACTTTCGTACCCTTCGCTCAACCATCGACGGCCGCCTTCGAAACCCCAAATTTCCCTTTTTCTCTTCATTCCTCTTCTTCGAATCGCGAGGAAGTGAAAGAAAAGCGGTCAAAGACGAAAGAGACGCGAAAAAGGAAAAGGGATTAAAGGACTCGCATTATTCTCGATTAATTTAGACCGTTGTCGTCGTCGACGTTCTAGGTCATAACAATTCGGTTCTTTCGCTCTAGTCGTTATTCCTTCGTCGACACCGTGTCTTGGCGCCAAATTAAAACACGCAGAGCGGGGCCGGATTAATTTCCTGCTCTACACGTAATCGTAGTCAGTTTGCCGTTAATTAACTTAATTCATTAAGATCCCTCTCCCCGTGATATTTTATGCGGAGCCGTCGCTCACTTCATTCGCTTTCAATTAAGCGCGATCGCGAGGCTTTAGCGTTTCATTTTGTCGGTACAAAGGAGCGAGTGCGGGGAAGAAGAAGCTGCAAGCAAAGACGTCGCCCAAAGTTCGCTTTCGCTCGTACGGTTAATTTATGAAAACGTTCCAAACAAAAATGGATTTTTATTGGGTGGATTGTCAAAAGAAGAAGCGTGACCGTAAAAATGTGGAATCAATTTCGTTTCGTTTTGCGTACGATCCAATTTGTGCCTTTATTGCGAGCATAAACATATCGGAAGGCAGGGCAAACATTTGCAAACGATGCGATTCGATTGTTCGCCCGGTATTGCACGCGGATTATTTTCACGTGGGCAAATGTTGGCCAGTGCCAAAACAAAACGGGGAGACAGGCATAAAATTGCAAAGATTACGCGAGGGCGCAGGTAAGAGCGACAAAGTCTCGACGCACTCGAATCCGCTCCTTTATCGCACGAGCCATTTTCGCAAGAGCGAATAAAACCTCTTTCCGTTTCTGTTTTATTTCGTCCTGGTGGGTTCTTATTGTTACGAAACCAGAAGAAGAGCTCTTAAAGTACTCGTTTTTTTCTTCTTCTGTTTTTCTCTTTTGAGGCCAAACAAACAGCGAGTTTGCATAAGAGAGACGATAATAATGCGAAAAAGAAGCGATACGCGAAATAAAATCTGAATGTTTACGTTCTGCACGTTGTTGTTCTTCCACTTCTTCTTCTTGCACCACTCAGTGCATATGGTTTTAAAAGCGATGCTTTCGCATATTATTATTATTGAAGCAATTCGGTGTCAATTAGAGAGCACGGGGAGCGGATGGAACGGGGGGGCGAAGGAAAGATGGCAAAAAAAAGTAGTGTGGTACCACTTTGCAATTCTTTATTTCTGTCTGGGCCTCCAGTAACGTACAAAAGCGACTTAAATATGAGTTTGGTCGAGATATTTATGCTTCGCCTTTATTTCTGGCCGTCGTCGTTGTTGTTGCTGGAGATGAGATTAAAGAGGAGGAAAAATAAAAACGAAATGGGCAAGGGAAATAATAATAAGTACCATATATACCCGCCAACCACTTCACGTCACATCAGCGAGCGAGAGCAGCGGCGAAGGCAGAAGGGCAAAACGGACGAAACGAAAAACAAGCAGTTTTGATGCAATCTCTCGATGTCTCTCGTACCGACTTCTTTTTTACTTTTGCACGGAGCGTTATTATTATTCGCTTATTTTCGCGATACGGATCTAGACTTGATGATGATGATGATGACGATGAGAGACGTGGGGTTCGGTTTATTTAACGGCAAACGAATAAAAAAAGAAGCGAGCCAAAGGAGGATCGAAAGAGGTCCACTCACGTGCTTCACGATTATGATTATTATTATAAGCGAAGGACCAACGTTTAAGAGAACAACGACCAGCAACGACTTTCCGAATTCTTCCTCTTACCTTTTGACATCAATTCCTTTAGCGTTTTATTAAACCAAAAAACGTTGCTGCTGCGCCTCCGAAATTTATTGCGCCGTCCGAAACAACAAACTTTATCGTTCGAAAATTTTACGGCCTTTATAAAATTTCGGTCGCGTTTATGATCTTGTCCGTCGAGAAGTAAATATTTTTCTCGAGCGAATCTCGACGAGCTGCGGCACCGGTAATTTGCACGACCCTGTTAGATCGGTCGAGAGGCAACGCTAGTAAAATTAAATTCGGCATTTTACGGCCCGCGAAATTTCGCGTGGTGGTGCGCAATAAAATAAACGATTTTATGCGATGACGACGTTTTACGAAGAATTTTCCACGCCGCCTAAAACCGACGCGAAACTTTTCCAACTCTCCGACCAACTGATTAAAATGCAAAACTACGCGTGACACATGTTGATGCGATAGAGTCCGTCTTCCTCCTCTCCATCTCCGCCGTCGATGTGGAGGAAAATTGTTGTTTCAGAGGCCGAAGTACATCAAACCCGTGCGAAAACCCTTTTCAACTTCAATCTACGAATCTGCATATAGTAGCGGTTGTAGGAAGCGCGGTAACTAACATATTACGGTATCAGCTCGGATGGAGCTGAATGAGCGAGAGAGAGAGAGAGAATAGAGATAAAGGGGAAGAAACAATTCGAAATACATATTCCTCGACGAGCTAGCGAAGTCCCTATGTAGTACATAGCGGAATATTGATTACCACCGTAGACCGCTAACTTTATCAAGTAAAACCACTTGACGAAGGAAGACACTAATGTATTAAAGGTTAAGTTCTCTCTTGTACGAAATTTCGCCGTCGCTCTCGACCTCTCGCTCGCTCCACTCAACGGATAGAGCGGAATCCGCCGTCCCGATATATACTGATTGCAATCTCGCAAGTTAACTTTATCTAATAAAACAATTTAAGGCATTAATATTTAGTTCGTTAGATGGGCTGCGTTTCAGCGTCGAAGGCGAAGAAAGAAAAAGGCGGGGAATTTGCGAGAGCGTAGTATGTAAATTTGCGAGACGGATGGAAGAGGGCCGTCCCTTTGAAGGATTTTAAAATAGCGCCGGAAGAAAATGGCACGAGAATGGAAATGGGCGAAGAATGGAATATTGCCCTCCGCGCGCTCGTCTTGCCCGTTCCTTTTGCGTTCGCTAACAACGTTCCTCGCCGTTTGACGCTTTTTAATTAGTTTGATTGTAATTAAAAGGTAACGCCTCGACTCGCGCGTCATTCTTTTGCAATTTGTTAATTCATTTGCATCGGGCGGCGAGACGAGAAAAGGGCGAACAACAAACGGAGCGCGCGAAGAATTCCCTTTATCGCAACTTTCACGTTAATTACAAGAACAACAAGAAAACGGGGACGAGGAACGCGAAGCAATCGTTCGGCGAGTTTGCATATATTACGTGTACAACTTTGCTCCCGCCGTTTTTTTTTTTTCTCCAAAATTTAAGGCCTTATTGTAAAAAACTGGTTGCACCCTCATGTTTCAAAGTAGTGTCCATCGCTGGCCACTACTTTCGCCCATCTTTCGGGCAATGAGCGAATCCCGTGTTGGAAAAACTTGTCAACTTTTGATGCGATCCACGAATCGATCCATTTTTTCACTTCTTCATACGACTGGAAGTGCTGGTCAGCCAGGCCGTGTGCCATCGATCGGAACAAGTGATAGTCAGAGGCAGCAAAGTCTGGTGAATCCAGCGGGTGGGGTAGGACGTCCGATTTCAACGGTTCCAAGCATGTTTGGACCACTTTAGCAACATGAGGTCGAGCTGCAAAATCACTTTATCGCGTCTCTCGCTGTATTGCGGCGGTTTGTCTTTTAATGCTCGCCTCAAACGCATTAATTGCGTTCGATAACGATCCCCTGTGATTGTTTCGGCCGGATTTAACAGCTGATAATAGAATACACCGAGCTGGTCCCACCAAATACGGGGAATGACTTTGGAGCCATGAATTTTCGGTTTGGCCGTCGACATGAAAGCATAATCAGGTTATTCCCAAGATTTTTTGCGCTTGGAGTTATTGTACTGAACCCATTTTTCATCGCCACTCACAATATCATGCAGAAATCCCTTCAGTCTTTGTCTTTTAAGCAATTGTTCGCAAGCAAACAAACGCCGTTCAACATCTCTCGATTTCAACCGGCAGCCAATTTCGTTGCTTCTGAATCATTCCCAAGGATTTGAGGCGTTATGAAATTGCTTATTGAGTCACTACCAATGATTGTGCCAATGCTTTTTAACTTTGACACGAGTCTTCATCACGTAATGCCTCCAATTCTGCATTTTCTCGCTTCCACCGCTATGTCGGTCTTTGACGTAAATATCACCATTCCTGAAGGGTTGAAAGCAATCGCAACACGATCATTCACTAATAGCGGCCTCAACATAAGTACCTGAGAGCATTTGATGAGCCTCGGCCGCAGATTTCTTCATATCGAAGAGGAAAATTAAAACTTCCCGCAAATGACGAGAATTTTGCTCGTAAGGTGACATTGTCAATCGAGAATAACTTTGTAATGAAGACACAAATCGACCAATGTGATTATGCGGTTCTGTTGTCAGAAGCCCAAAGTTACTGCATGATGTGTGCGATCTATTCATTTCGACCGCTGCTTCCCGCTAAAACCATTTGTAGGAAAACGGCGGGAGCAAAGTTGTACACGTAATATTTCGATGAAATTTTTGTCGGGCGCCCGTACATTAATTAAACGCAATTGCAGACGAACGTCGCAAAGAGGCGAGAAAGAGTTTGAGACCGAAACGGACGCGACTCCGATCGAGACCACTTTAGCAGGTCGAGTGGAGTCAATTTGCGATTTAGACTAATGGAATTATGGCGGAAAATCGAAATTAATGCAAAAGTTAATTTACGGCTTTCGAGTGGCACTCGTAGTAGTCTTATTCGCGAAAAGTTTGAGGGCGAGAGAGAGAGCGAGAATTAGCAGACGTCATTATTGCCACCGTCATCTTCAGCAATATTTCGCAGTCGCATTCGCTCGGGGAGACGGTAAAAAGAAAATCAGAGTGATTACTGCCAGAAAATTATTCGGGATAAACGCAAGACGAGGATAAAAATGCTGAAGGCAATAAAAGCGACTGGGCACGATAAAGAGAATAAAAGTAATTGCAAATATACCTATATAAATGCGTGTGGGCGTTATTTCTGCGCTCTTGCTGCTGCTGCTACTATTGCTGTTGGTGGTGATCTTCTTCATCGTCATCATTTCTTTTTCTTCCAGGTCGAACGTTAACCAAATGGAATAAAGTACGAAATTGTTATTGCCGAATCGTAAAAAAGAAGAAAGATGAGATGGCGAGTCGGTGTCGAGGAGGAGAATGCGAAACAACGCCGGGGCTTGTATAAAATGCCCGATGTTGTTAGATCTGCCATAAAACAGCAACAGCAAGAGGAGAAGAGGCAGTAACAGAAAAACGAGACGAGATGGAATTTAAAGATGAGACGTACGTGTATGCATATTAACGTTGTTTTTACTTTTTGCTGCGCGCAATAAAGCCCAATTTAAGCCGAACGACGAAAAAGGACCGTAAAACGTTTCGCAGGTTTATCAACTATTCGTTTTGGCTTAATGCGACTGCATATTGTCCTGCAATTAGTCGAAACTCCCATTCGGATCAGCGAAACGAGGTGAAACGAGTGCGCGAAAGTCGCCAATTTTCTTCCGTGGTTGGTAGACATCGAATCCTCCGACTTTTATGTTTTGCGCGATTTTGCACCCTTCTTTCGCATTTCGATCGTGTATTTTCCCGCAGGCAGTCGATAAAAATGGTCGCACTTTAAAAAGAAATTTATGCAATTCGAATAGGACGGCAATTTCCATTTGCCGTTTTGCCGAACCGCTCGCTTGCGAAGAAGAAAGCGAAAAGGGAGCATAAAAGAATCGTAACGGTATCGAAGAGAAATGGTTTGCATTACACCGCTTTCTTTTGCCCCGCGCTTTCGCTCCTTTTTGCTTGCTCCCTCTGCACGGGGACGGGAAACCTTTTTACATTTATGCTTTGCATCTCCTGCGCCCGTTCCCGAAAGCGACGTCCGTGATAAATAGCGGTGCAGTTTTGCGAAAACCGCTGCCGTTCGTTACGTGCGGTAACGTATTGTTTGCGAAATGATACACCTTTCGCAGTTACCGGCAATAGCAATAGATAAAGCGAAACGGAGAGCGAGAATCTCGCTGTTAGATCGTAACAAACGAAGAGACGGAAGAAAGGCGACGCCGTTACCTATACAACCGCAAAATGGCAATTCGCAAAACACACGTATAAATCAGTCTCGCGGGCAACAGGAAGATCCGCGCCGCGCGTTTCTCATCGGTTGCGACGATTTATCCCTCTTGCATCTGCTTGCAGATTCGAATGGTTTATTGCGAATCCGATAGAAGAGCGGAAGACGAGAGCAAAAAAAAAAATAGAATAGCGAGACTCCACGAAACGAATTGCATCCATAATTTAATCAAACGAAACAAGTGTTCGAGGCGTTCAATTAATGGAGTGGCAGCGGTGGTTGGCGAGGGAGGAGCGCGTTGTTAGCGTCTTATAAAGACTGTTAAAAGCCGTCGATAAAGTGGAAGAACGTTTTGCGCAAAGCGAAGAGACGAAACGAAACCAATTAATGACGCGACGTCGCCCGGAAAATCCGTATCGAAAGGGCGGACAATAATGACGAGAAAGAATCGTACGGCACTTTGCAAGGGGCAAAAAGAACGAAGCGCTTCCAGTTTAAACGATCGCCGCGCGATTTCGCTTAAAAAATAATTGCCGATTATTTCTGCACAAAAACTCTTTGCCCCCGGCGTTCGTTACAATGAAACGCAACGGAAGAACGAGAGCGCGCGATAAGGGGATGAAGCAATAGAAAATTCGCGTCGATAACGATTACTTTAACTTTTGCAAATTATTGACGTCGGTAAATGGCAAGACGGATTTGGAGGAAGAAGGTTTCCCTCGTTGTTCAACGAAACAAATGCGCGCGATTCCCCGAGGAACGACGATAATAGCGAAAGCAAGGAAGCGACGGGGTCGGTTTAGCTCGATGAAGAACCGTAACTTGTTGCTCATTAAGCATGTTTATGCGGAATTAACGGAATTAGATTGGGAATTGATTCGGAGGTAGGCGAACGGAAGAACGATGAGATGGGAAAATATCTGGACGTGGCGTAGTTCTTGGGCCGGTGCAAATGTTCGCGAACAATTTATCGAAATATCGATTCGCGTGAATTTCTTTCGCGAACGAAATAAAAGAGCCGAGCCATTATATAAATTGCGAACTATCCAAACAACAATTGTAAATTCTCTCGCCCTTTCCCCCTTCGCGCAATCATTTAATGTCGCTTAAAATTGGCAAATTGGGAAGTTTCTTTCCCCGAATTCCCTTCCTATCCCCCAATCAAAAAGCACCACCACTTTTGGCGAAATTGTAATTTACTGCATTTCAAAATCGAAAGCTTACTTCGACCATAACCGATATTAACGGATCGGATCGCTCGAAAGCAGAAGAAGAAACAGATTAAATCCTCCCCGAATTAAAAATAAAACGAACGAAACGGGATAGATCGACGGATAGAGATCCGACTGGGGAATGCGGCTTATCGCCCCGATCATCACTATTATTATTAAGAAAGTTTCTGGAATTTAATTAAAAACATCGAAAGAAACGAAGAGAAAGTAACACGAAAGAACGACCCGGTAGGAGGAGGCGAGAGATGTGGGGACCGAGCGAAGAAATAAATTGCGTTAATTCTGCTCGTTAAATAGAAAACTTTTCGTGTACGTGCCATCGGCGAATTAACCAATCGAAAAGGACAAATTTAATTCTTCGTCTCCTCGCCACTTTTCAACCCATCGCGATATGCCCGGATTATAATCCTCGTGAGCGAGTCGCTTCTTGGAAACAATCCGGCAGACTTAAGACCTTAACCGAATGGACGAGCATCGTCGCGGCTGGAGAGCTGACGAAGAACAACAACAACAACAACGAAGGACGGAATTTACCGTAAAACCAACGACGACGTGAATCGGACTAAAGAGATAATCTCTTAATACCACCTAAACAACCGGCCACTACTTTTTGGTCTCCTCTTCGTCCTCCGGCAGTTCGGGAACGTGAACGGATTATCGAACAAGATGGTGGCGAGTTAATTTCCATTCCGCGCAAAAATACAACAACAAAAGCAGAACGTTTTGTAAGAAGGAGCGGAATAATGAATATTTTCAAGTTGTTCTTCGAGGAAAGTTGCGAGACGATTCATTCAGACGATTGTTATAGTAATAATTGATAAAGTGTAATTTCCCTAGAAAGTTGCCTCCTCAAGAAACAAAAAAGGGGGGAGTAAAAAGGGCTTGTAAAAGAAAAAAGCACTCGCGCGAGAGGACGAGAACGATGATGGTCGGATGGAGAGAGGAAACGGCCAGCAGAAGCAAGACAGTGAGCCTTTTTGTTCGCTTTTTACTCTTAATCTTTTAACTCCTTAAAATTCCGTTCGCGTATCGTGGAATCTTCGCTTCTTTCGTGCCCATTATTAATTCTATAACTTCACCAATCGTTATTATTATTAGTTTAGCCGGCTCCTTTGGAATACCAATCAAGTAGAAAAGTGTTAAGACCTCTTTTAATTCATCGAACACTAAATCAATCCGCTTTTAGTTACGGTTCGCTCTCGTAAACGAATCACAATATTGCAACACTTAAAACGCATTTGTTTGCGAATGCACCCGGCGCATCCACCAAAAATAACTCGAACGCGATCGTTGCGCTCGCTGTAATAAGTGCCTTCGGCCGCTGGGAATCGGCTTAAAATTCGTCGCCCGTACTATCACTGGAGCAGGAGAGGGCTTGATGATAATTTGACGTCGTTTTTTCTTTTTTTAATAATTATCTTCGGTTATGAAACTGTCAAGTGGCGTCGCACGTGTCCACGTTTAAACGCGAACGTGTCGTCTTCTTCACGGCTCCGTGACCGTTTTAACATCGCGGCACCTAATGCAACGTGTCATTTAAGTTATTATTAACGTCCAGTAGACGAAGTTAGTCATCGACTTCTTCACTTTTTTTTTTCGTGTCTCTTTCTCGTCGCAGCTTCGCCCCGCAGCCAACCGATGACGAAGAACACGATGATGCTGATGCGATGCGACGTGTTTTCTGGAGGTGTTTTCGGTAGAATCGGACTTAAATTGGAGCCGTGGAGCGGAGAGGAACTTTTTGCAAGAGCGAGAAGATTATATGAAGTAGACGTGCACGTTAGGAGCGATATGTCGGTGATAGTAATAAGTTCGGTTTCCAGAGTTCTGCTAGACGACGCGTCTAGACGGAACGAACGAACGAAGGCCAGGTGCCAAAACGGTCCGATGATGCATTGCAACGAAGGGAGGACGCGCCCTTTGACTATTCGTCATTATCATCATCGCCATCGATTTCTTTCGTTCCACGTTCCACGTTCCACAACAACGGCAATAACAACGACGACGACGACGACGAGGAGGAGAAATGTGCGGTTTGTTTAAAACGAATATTGCGATTAATTGGGAAAAAATTAATCAAAAGCCTCCCTGTAGATTTGAAGGCGAAACGAGCCTTTTGCCGCCGGACGGGCATCAAATGGTTGGGAATCAAATAAAGCGAAATTATTTTACGGCCCCGCCGATTCCTCTTCGTCTTTTGTTGTTCAATTTTTTTTTTCGTTTGCTTGCGGTTTGAATCTAAACGAATAAGAATGATTGATACGGAATGAGATAGCAAAAGTTGATGTGCGTTCGCGAGAAAACGAGGTAAAAGTGCGGCGCTTCGTCCCATTTTTTGCTCCCCGCTTTTTTGTCGGTGTGCATAAAGCCCTCGGCAACGGATAATAATAATAAGAACGGAAAATTCGCAAAATAAAGAAATAAATATTAAACTGCGTAGTCCATTTATCATCGCTTTGGTTTGATCCTCTCTCTCGCGCGCGCGCGCTCTTTCCATTTCTCTCGGTGTCCTTTTCGTACGTTTTTTATTTCGGGACGATGGAAAGCTTTAACTTGGCGCGCAGAAAAAAGAATAGCAAATGGGGAAGAGGTGAAAATGGCCACAAAATCTACAAAAAAATAAAGTAGGAGGAAATACATTCGTTTGTTGTTCGTGGCCACTATTTTCCATTCCATTCCGTTTTTTTATTCTCTTTGCTTCGTACTTTCCGTGGACGAATAGGTATTTATATTAAACGATCGTTTTATCCCTTTTATTGCACTTGCATATATTGCGCCCTTTGTGCGGACAATTTGCTCGCCGAAATCGATGTTTTTTTATTCTTTTGCCAATTAATTGCACTCTAGCTATCGTTCACAATTATGTCTTATCCTACTCTTTTCTCATCAAGTTTCTCCCCTAATCCTCATTATTGGTTTCTATTTGTATCCATTATTATTTCGTAGTAATCGAGATGAAGAACAAACAACTTTTTGCGTGCGAAAAGGATGCGAAACTGCGAGCAGAGTGTAATAACGATCGTAGGACGTCAAATGTTTAACGTTTAGGCCATAAATCAGAGAAAGAATTGTTAAGCGTCGTTTATTTATTTCACGTAGGCGGTTGAACGATTCGCTTTTTTTTTTCATTTCTCGTCATCATCATCATCATCATGCGACGATGCTTCTTCGGATTAACACATAAAAAAGCGGTCGGATCGAATTGCCGAACTCAGAAGAAGAAAAATAAACATTTTTATGGAATAATAAAAAAATGCGACGTTAACTAATTGAATTTGATGCCTGGCTTCTTTGGCGTTTTATTTAGGTCCACGTAAGGGAGACGTTAATTGTTGCGGAGGAGGATTATTAAACTTAAGTGCTGGAAGATTGTTTGTTACGAAAGAGGTGCCACGAAGAAAGAAATATCAGTTTTCCTTTTTGGATGCTTCGCAAACGCTACGAGCGAGTTTCGACTAGCTGCACTTTTGGCATTAATGGCAATTATTACGAAACGCTTTCTACGTGCTCGTAGATGTGTGTAATTTTTGTTTGGGCAACATAAAAATACGGAAACGTGTTCGATAATAATGGCGTTACCTAATGAAATTACGTATTGCAAACAAACATTTGCATTTTGCGAGCAAAATGTTCGCATGCACACGCGGAGATGTTTTGTTGTTGGATTGCCATTATTATAAGTCGCTCGCGCACACACACACAAAGACATTTTGCGCACACACGTCGATGATTGTACTTTCATTAATGCTTTTACCAAAGTTTGCGAATTCTGCATGAAACAATAATATAAAGTTGGAATTGCTGTTACTATTGTTATTATCATTACGGGCAACTAGCAGAGTGGCAATTTGCAGTTTTATTTATAGTTTGCCATTATTGTTCGAAAATTGCACGTAAATAGTTTCCATTTTATTCGACAACAAGCAACAACAACAACAATCTCGTTACGATCGAGTCGCGCGAGGGTCGACATATTCTAATCGAATCCACAGTTCAACATTGGACGTGCCTCTTCGCACGATCCATCCAATGCAAATTTCCTTTCTCATTTTGCGAAGAAGAGCAACAAGAAAAAGTCTACACAAGAGGCAACCAATTGGTTATAAGCTAGCACTAAACGTTAAGAAGCTTTCTGTGGAATAAAATTGCTTAAAAAGTTGATGCCTCAAAGCACGAACGTTAAGAAACCAAGAGTACTCAACTTTGTCATACAAACTAACCGAACAAGAGATGAAAATCTAATAACGAATTACGGTGACGGTTCTTTCTTTCTTTTCGAATACTTTAAAGAAGCTCTTCCATCAACATTTTCATTTCAACAAGTAGAGCCATCAGCGGTTTAAAGAGAATCGGCAAATTGAAGGGGTCGCCGTCAAAAGGAAGTCCCTTTTAACATTCGTTATTACATTTTTTGCTCGTCGTCCCATTTCTCCCGCATTTCCAGCGTATAGTTTCGCGCGGTTCGTTAAAACGAACTTTTTACGTTTGAATCGATGTTGCAACGGCAAGACGAGCAAGAAGAAACGTCGAAGAAGAAAGGAAATTCTTACAAGTGGTAATTGTCGGGAAAGAAGGAAGTGAAAGGGCACGGAATCAGAGGAGCGGCGTCTCGCTCGTTTGAAATTTAGTTTTATTACCGCAACCGTTTAATGAGCATCGACTGGGAACTAACAAGCAGTTGATGGGAATTTAACAAGATCCCCGTTTTAGTTGCAGCACAAATTGCAAGAACACGAAAATTCTCCTTTTCCTGCTGGCAGCTTTTACCTTTTTCCTTCGTTCGTATATCTGTTTTTAATGCGGTCCATCCTCTAATCCCGACCTCCGTCGGGTTGTTGTTTCCTTTTTATAAACACATACACGGAATAAATCTATTTCGATCGGAAAACGAGCGTACGTACGTCCAATTAATTTTATTCCAACGAAATTTATTTGCCAACCTTTCTCTCGAGCTCCGTTTGCAAATCAAATCGATTTAAATGACTACCGTCGTCGGTAAGGGAAAAGGAAGAGACGCGATGGAAAACGTCGAAGAAAAAGCCGAAGGAAAATCCGGAGGATTTCAAGTTGCGATAGGGGAAAAAAAGCAAAAAGGGTGGATTCTTTTGCGAAGAAAATAATGCCGCAGATAAAAAATAACGAAGCGGATGGAAATCGGCAAACCGTTTGACGTTAACAAAGCGCCGATAGTATTTGCAATCGATATTACGTGTGCCCGTGCGCCGATTTAGTTGGATGCGGCGAACATTTTTAACTCGCCGTTACTTTTAGCAGAAAATTACTTTTAAATTGCTCTAAACGGAAATTGATAGCACTCACCCCCGTGAATTTCTTCGCCAAGCCATCCGCCCTTATTCTCCTCCTGCCGAAGACAAATTAAACCAGAAGCTGCAACATTCGGGTCGCGAAGAGGTCGAGGTCTCCTTCTGCGTCGTCGTCATCGTCAGGCATCGCCCTCAACAATGTCATCCGGTTCTTTTAATTTAATTAGCATTGAATTGAATAAAGGACGCAACGTTTGGAAGAGACACTTTTTGGCACATGTAGTAAACATAAAATTAGCACGTCTACCAAAAAATGCATATAAAAACAACACCGGATGACGTCATTTCGCAAACACCTCGGCGCGAATGGATTACCTAAAAGCAAAATTACGAATGAGGCGTGCTAATTGTCGCAGAAATCTTAACAGCAAACGAGAAAAAGCAAAGAGTTCTTCATAATGGTTTTCGCAAAATCGTTTGGGCCGAACATACTTGCTTTACTTGTGTAAGTTAAATAAATGGAGAGTCTGCGAATTTAAAGAAGCGAAACGATTCCTTCTTCTTTTCGAGACGACAACACGTAGAGGAAAATGGATCATTCATCAATCCTCGCGGACCCCGAGACAATCCAATCGCATTTCCGAAGAAACGCAAGAAGCGACGACGCAGACAAAAAAAAAGTAGACGGAGATCATCAAATGACACGTCGTCCATCATCATCGAACTCGCAGATAATTTTACCAATTAGGCGTCGTCGCCGCCGCACTTTGCACGACTCTTATTCGTTTCGCAGGCCGAACTCAAGTATTTCAAACTCGGGAAATCCTTTTGCCCTGGATTTCCGCTAATTCTGTTTTCCGTGGAAAGCTGCGAACTAACCGGTTCGCAGTTGAAGAAGTTGAGGGATAAGAGCGAAACAAAAACGAGCGGTTAAAACTACCGAAAAGTAGCGGTGCACGCGATTGCAATAAAACGCCAAACCGATTGAAAAACGAAACGGAAAAGAAGACGAACGAACGAGGAAAAGTCAGCAACTTTCGTCGGGATAACTTTGCGATCGACGCTTTTTAAATGGGAGAAGAAATTACAGTCCGAGCCGGTGGAAGGCCCGACGGTGATGCGGGAGGGAACTGAAATTGAGGGTCGACGCGAGAAACGCCTCTTCTTCGACTCTCCGGGAAGAAAGTTATTTCATTTAACAGAGAAGAATTTCTTGAACACACATATTTCGTTCGTTCGCCAAAAAAAAATCGCTATTTGCATACGAGACGCATGTTTATCCACTCGCGTGTCATCGGCGAGGGATCCTGTTTAAGAAACGGGATGACGACGACGACGCTGGCTGATGCTGCTTAATAATATTTTCCCTCCTTTATAATGTTTACTTAACATGCATTAAATTGAAGTTGAGTAAACACCACGAACGGCCCGGGGAATGTTTACTTTGCCAACCATCGAGCGACGCCATCGCGTGGGCCACACGAGCGAATGCTTCTTAAAATCCAACGACTCCGAGGACGCGACCGGGAACACTGCAAAGAGTGGCGATTCCTTCTACTTGTCCTTCTTAAACAAATTTGCCCATCGCCGTCGTCGTCGTCGTCGTCGTCGTCGTCATCATCATCATCGATCATCTTGCTTTTATTACTTTGCGTGAAGCACCAGGTTACATGCATTATCGGTTCGACCACGTTTACCAACCTCTTCACTCTCGCTCTCTCGCGCGCGATTGCATCGGAGACGATCCTCCTCTTCCAACGTTATAATAATAACGGACGGATAGCGAGAGCCCAGACAGATGGCCCCGGGGAACCAATGTCAGTCGGTCTGGCTGGGTGTCGTCCGTGTGTAACAAGCGGCCATGCTGCCGCTGCCGCCGTTGCCGCTCGCTCTCTTTGCAATTGCAAAAGTACCCAACTAGTTATTTTCCTTTTATTGCGTCCGTTCCTCGGTCGTTTATATTACGTACGTCTCTCTCTCTCTCTCGCTTCTTCGCTCGCTCTCGCGCTCTACTGTTACCGTACAATTTTCTTCTTTCCCGCAGAAGAAGCGAAGAGAAGTCGAAGGAGTGCGCAAAGAAGCTCGATCTCGACGAAGATCTCTCGAATATAGTTGCTTATTCCGTCGTCGGTGGGAAAACATTTATGGGCGAGCACACGAATTTAATATTAACAGTAGCCGAAGAGATTTCCACCTACGCAAAACCAAAGGGAGGATTATAAAAATGTCTCTCTCGCCCCGGCAAACGTTGTGTCTACTTCTTGTAAACGCTTCGTATACTTTGGCGCTAACAAGCGACTCTCTCATGTCTCTTGCTTACAAAAGGGACTTTGATGAAATTGCACACGAGGAAACAACAATAAGAGCAACAACATCGACAACAACAACAACAACAACAACAGAGGCAAAAAGGAGTTTTGCGCAAAACTTTCGCTCGCCCACACCATCGGGCACGAGGCGTCAGGGGGATTGTTTGCCGAAACGGGCGCACAAAGACAAACGAAATCAGCGTCAGGAAAGGCTTCGAGCAGCGAGCAACGCGTCTTATTATCATCATCATCATCATCATCGTCATTGCTCTACTCGAGGGTGTTTGTTCTACCGGGATGGATGGATGGATGTGAAAGAGGGACGTCTTTCCGCGCGTCCAAAAGCCTCTAACGCAAACACACCGACGTAGATGAAATAGTGATTCGCCACTACGATCACTTCCATTCGGCGCTATCGTCTACTATTCGCTTCCTTCGCCATAATTATTAACGCGACTGTCTTCGTTTTCTTTTGTGGCGAACGAAAGCTATCGTCTTTTGACGACGACGGACTGGAATTAATTTAATTTCGAGCCGATTGAGCCACTCGAAATTAACATTTTGTTGTACTTCAGCTGGCGAATGTAAACTACCTAACGCGATGAAGAAAAATAGGCGTGATATTGAGAGGAAACTCCAAGAAGTCGAGCTAATCGAATTAGCTATTTTCGGCAGACTTGAAATTGCAAATTCAAAAGTTCAATTTCATTGCTACGTTGAAGGAGAAGACGGTTGTTATTTGCGAATTAAACGTGGCATTATTTGCCATTCTCATTTGCGCGAACGTTTGTTTGCGAATAAAAATTTCGTCATCCTGCGATAATGACGACGACGACGATGATGACGACGGCGATAAAATGACGGAAGTTAAAAATTGCATCTCTTGGTTTAACAAAAAGCAAAGAAAGAAAGAAATAAATAACGAGCCAACAAACAAACTCTATTAAACATCCGGTTGCTTCCATTTCTCTCGATTTTTGCATTTCTCTGCTTTTGCATTTTTGCACCAGTTGCTACAAACACATTTTGGACCTCTTAAAGTGATTAGCTATACAAATAAACTTTAATAATCGATTAATAAGAGTTTAAATGTAAGTTTTACATCAAGATTCATTCGCTTTTTGAGATTTTTTTTCTCAAATTTTGCCTTTCTATGGAAGGGGGGATCCTTCTCTACTTTTGCATTTTTGCGCAATTTGCAATAAACTCATTTTGGAACTCGGATAGTCCCTTTTGTGCGACGATTCTACCTTCTTCGTGAACGCGAAACTCGTGGAGACGTAACAAATTTTGAAGAATAGATACAGACACCGGAAAAATTCTCGTGTGCTAGACACGACGCGCCGAGTGTTTTATTATGAAAAGGAAGAAAATTGTCGCGAAAACTTTCCAAGCTCCGGAGATGCAACGGCGCAAAAATGCCTATTCTTAAACGCAACGTACTACAAATAGCATTCACGCAATTTTCCATTCTTGCGTCCTTTGATTCGTGGGTTCCGTCGCTAAGACGATATTCAAAACGACAAATGAATTGCACGCTTCTGCAATTAATATTCATTTGAATTCGTAGAAAAGAAGAGAAACAATTCAATTAAAATTCCTTGACGTTCGAACTAAATTAATCAAATCGAATAACTCTCGCTTTGTACGTATTAATAA
Organism: Hololepta plana; assembly: GCA_963695495.1. Taxonomy (NCBI): domain Eukaryota; kingdom Metazoa; phylum Arthropoda; class Insecta; order Coleoptera; family Histeridae; genus Hololepta; species Hololepta plana. Next base: position 4,526,271 of record OY968840.1, on the reverse strand, counting down.
AATCAACAGGTGTGGAGATATTTATTAACAACCGCAAACTGCTCACCTCAAGATATTTGATTGCGTTAAATTAGAAATGAATCGGTCAGTTTCTTCGATTCGAATTTGTTAGAAAATCTGCCCATAGAACGAGGAGACGAGGAACGAGGAGATTTCCGTAGCCGACGTGCAAATAGGATGCGAAGAAGTTGCGAAAAATAAATCGCCACATAAATTCCCCACGCCCGATTCGCCAACCAGACGCGTACATTACGTTCTTTTACGGCACCATCATATTAGGCGAGTCATTTTAATAAATTTCTCCTACTTAAAGGGTCTATTATCAGCACGAGCAAAAAAAAAACGAAATCGATTTCAGCGGTAGGCGTCCTTCGAGACGCTCGATTCATTTACTTTCTTCTTCGATAACATTTGATCGTTTCTTTGTAACGAGATTCCTCGAGGTCCCTCATTTTTAGTTTGCTAGACAAATTCCCCGGACGCCACGTCGTTTTCTTTTTTAATTTCATTCGGATTATGCGAATCGATTATTCGCCATATCTAAATAAATTTGCATCGGCCGCACAGCTTGGCGCCTCCACCATTTTTTTGTAAATATTTTTCCACTCCCCATCTCTCTAATTAAAATGCGTCGAATAAATTTTGCTTTTTTGCAACGCGGACAAACGATCAACAACAATAAAATATTTGCATTAAACAAGAGGATGCTTTTGAGTGATGTGTATTGATGATGATGATGATGGCGGCGATGATTGTGTTGATGGCGATGGCGAACCTTCTCCGTTCTTACTTTGGCTTTCTTTTTTTTTTGTTTCTTTCTTTGCCCTTAACTCTGCAACCAAACGAATGCGACGAAGAAGTAGAAGAAGAAGCGAAAATTATTCGTGCGTTTGATTTACGTCACGCCAGAATGTTACTTTGCAATTCAATGCGAGAAGAAAAAGGTTGCAATGGGACGAAGAGTTTTGTTTATTATTATTGTTATTTTCCCTGACACTTTTCCTGCCTCTAGGCGAAAGGGCGATGATGATGATAAACCGGGAAAAAGGGGGATAAATTTTATATGTGCATCGGATAACATTTGATGATGAAGATTTCTTTGTTCATCACGTTTTATTACCTCTGGATCCATCCCCTTTTTATGCCTCGAAATACGCATGCAAATGGAAGATATCCGCCACGTCCCTGCATTTTGGCAACGATTTTCATGAAAACCTTTTAGAAACTCGTCCCGTCTAATCATAAATACAAATTTCATAATTCGTACTTTCTTAATGTATTCTTTTTTTGCATTCTATGAATCATAAATTTCGCAGGATAAAGATCGGAATAATGTGGCACTTTAAAAGCTTTAACTTTTCTCTCGACTACGAGCGAAGACGGAGAATAATGGCAAGCGAATTAAGAAAAAGCTAATAATAAATTTGCAAATATGCAAATAAAAGGCTGCAAAAGAAAGCAACATTATCGTGTCGGAGGCGGGGGCGAGGAGCGAGAGAAAAATGCCAACTTCTTCAGCTTCGATTCCTGAATTATTCACTGTTAAAGATCGTATTCAATTCGTTCGAATCTCGAGAGTTCAAGAAAAAGAAAGCTACCAAAAAGGATGGAGAGACGTTAATATGAAAGCAAATCATTGCTAACCAGTCGAAGATGTCGAGGTTAATTTATTTTTCTACTTATTCTAGCGGCAGTGGTCGATGTCGTCGTCGTTAATTTTTTCCCCCCATTTTCTTCGGTCCTCATCCGACTAAGTTCCCACCGCTTTTTATTCGCCGGAAAAAAAACCCGAAAGAGATTGAAAGAGCCGAGGACTTTCTTTTTCGTTCTTCGTATTTGTTAATCATTATTTCGTCGTTCCTCTCGAGCGAACCGTTTCACTTTGAATATGATGGAGAAAGAAAAGTCCGAGCGCCGCGGTATCGACAATACAATAGTCTAGACTTTTCAGTAGTGGGCCGCAGAAGAAAAAGACGACTACACCATTCAGATTTGCTTTAAGGAAATTTCCAACGGTTCCGATGGACCGAAGGGATTTTCTCGATCACTCCCCAACTCGTCTGATTTATTTTGCTGATTTACGCAAAAGTTAAACTCTTTTTGCATCGTCTCCGTCTCCTCCACGACGATTATCGATGATAAATATTTAAAGTAATCGAGACGGAGAAATTGTAGATTATAATTATTAAAACCGAGATTAAAAACGGTACGATGGTACTTCAGCGTTTCTTTTTCTTTTTTAATGCTTCTTTTATATTACATATCGAACTCCCGAGCAGCCGTCGAAGAGATAGACTTTACGCTGGGATTGGCTTTACCCAGTTGCCAGTTTAAATATTTGAAAAGGACCGAAACGCCGCTTCTAGTTTTAATAATAAGCTCTTCTCTCTATCCGGCGTTCGGAAAATTAATTCCCTTCATTTACATAATATTTCATATCAACCGTAGATACGTATCCACTACCGAAGCTACTCCACTTGCTGCCGCTTCGAGTAGTTGTTATTATTAAACGATCCTAATCCAACTTCTTCCACTTCATCATCATCATCATCAGCATCATCTTTTTAACCGTCGACTTTCAATTAAGATGCTTCGCGTCCGCTTTTTGCCACTCGCAAAATATGGATTTACTCCTAGTACAAAGTTCTAATTACATCGATTTGCAAACGGAATTAATTGAACTCTATTTTGATTAACATTCAGTATCGATTTGTTTGTTAATTTTTGCAACCAGAAGCAAAAAACAAAGAAGTTGTTTCCAATTTTGCCAACGGAGCTTTATCCAAAATCGTTGGCAAAGAAGTCAACATGCAGAGCGATCGTCTGATGTCTGCACCGGCGGTTAATTAGATAGACAAAGGCTTCGATTAGATTTCGATCGAGGGCCGGCAAATTAAGATTTTCCAATAGTTAACACGCAATTCTTTCTTAACTCTTTCGAAAACGAAAACCTTCGATTGGCAACGATTAAACCAGGCGAGGAACAAAAGGGCGAATTTAAATAAAACGTGCAAGAAGTCGTGCACGTTTTTGCACTTATTGTTACACATCGACTTTGATGTTTTGTCAATCGGCTCGGATTAGCCGGTGGTTCGGCGGTGATGAGAGAGCGCGCGCGACACAGAGAGAGAGAGAGAGAGGTAAATGACGCCGGTGTCGGTGTACTGTAAACGGTCATTGACTCCAGATAGACGTCTGGCCGCTGTCTATAACACCGCCACTTGCTGCTTGCTCTCCGGCCGCACTCACTTACCACTTTGTCCTCCACTCGCCTCCATCGCATTGCATTCGACCACACTCTCGTGCAACGCAAGAAACCGACATCTTTCGGTGTCCATCATCTCACTGCTAAATACGTAATCATTCTGTGGCGCAAACCAAATCCTCGCATCTTCCTTAGACCAGAGGAACGTTCGGAGACGTGAACCAGATGGCATTTCTTTTGGAAGGAGACGACGTTGTTTGAAGAAAATTTTCTGCACGAAAATACCTGCTACTGTCACAAACGAATTCCCGTCGTCGCGAAGACGTCGGAATTCGTTCGGTCGCTGGATTTCGGTCGTTTCGCGAAGAAACAACTGGAAGTCGGGCGGTTGATCCCTTTTGGAATTTGCCCTCCTTCCGTTCGCTACGTGCCCCCCCGCACTGTGGCTAATAATCCTGGGGACGGACGATGCAAATTGGCGTGTTACGTCGACGAGTTAAACGAGTGGTTGCGAATTTGTTCGCTGGAAACGTACGTCGGGCACTCGACGAGGAGACACGCAAAGGAGACGAGATTGATTCCTCTAATTGGATGGACGAACTCTGAATCTATATAAAGTTTGCTCGTTGAGAGGGGGAGGGAAAGCGAAGTGGAAGGAACGTTCGGACAGCAACAATTGAACGAAGAGGAAATTCCGCTCGTTTTTATCGCCCTTTTCTTCTTTCGCATTGTTAAAACGCCGTGACTTTGACCGTTCCGTTTTCGAGCCGGAAGTTCCACAGACCGAGATAAGTGACCATTATGCGCGGACCCCACGTGTCTCGACCCGTTTGTCTGCCGGTGTCTCTCCCCCACGAGTCGCCCTCTGGTTTTAATTTGTTAATTCGTTTTTCGCAAGATTGGATTTTAATAAGTAGCGCCGATGAGGGTTGAACAAATTGCGAATGACCAAACGATTGCCTCGTTCATTTCGATTCCTTCCTTTTTTTTTTCTCACACCATCACACCACCGATTGCAATTGTGCAATTTTGCGCGAGCACAAACTTTTATTTGCTCGTTTTCATCCACGTACTTTCTTCTCTTCCTTTTTCGCGTTCCTCGAGCACTTCCACTCGGTGACTTTTGAAAAAGCTTCCCAACCGCCGCCTTCAATTTCCCAGCTTTTCTCTCTCTCGCGCGCGCGCGCGTTGCTCCGGCTCTTTCCGCTCTTATTATTTACACCCTCGACAGTGGCAAGACACCGAGAAGAAGAAGATTAATGCGCTCGCCGTTCTTTGCAATTAATTAAATTGTTATATATGGTCATTACAATTCTTTATCGCTCGCCTTTCATTCCGACGACGATCGTGCAGCAGCCAAAAGTCGACGAGGGTCGCCGCTTTTAATTAATTATTCCCGTGGAAGACAAAAAGACTTCTGCTTAGTAGTTGCGCCAGATTTTAAATCGCTTTTCCCATTCGATCGATCGATCGATCGCTCGTACGATTGATGGCAATCGTTGACAACGTTCACTACGGCACAGGTGTTTGTATCTTTTGCGCGCAAAACGCACACGTATCGTTCAAACGGTCGCACACGTGCGCCCCTTTATCATTTTAATTTACGCCCTTCGATTAGATCGTTTATTATTAGGTAACACGCGTCACGGAACGCGACGTAAATCTGCGTCGGATTCGGGCGAAGGCGAGGGCCCGGGGAAAATGGGGAACGAAAGCGGAATCGCGCGACAGGTGAATCGATTCAACCGTTCGAAAACGCAATTAATGGTCTCCCGTTTCCTGGTGGATGCGCCGCGTAAAGCACTTTTAAGAGTTCGTTTCTTTGGCTCCTTAAGAGGACCGTACGATATGCACTTTTTTTTAACATTCGGCATCTTCTGGACCGAATTTTCTGCTCGTTTTCAGGGCGATTTTCTTTGTCTTTTCGACGTTGAGAAACTTTTTTGCAGCGAAAAAAAAATGTGCAAGAAGTGGTTGCGCTGTGTGTTAAAGTGCGGCAATAACGTTGGCTTTTGTAAGTGTGGAGGAGAGAACGAGTGTGTGTGTGTGTGTGTGTGTGTGTGTGTGTGTGTGTGTGCTGTGAGTGACTTTACAAAAAGGAGAGTGCATTAATCTCATCGATGGCGTCCAATACTAGTTGACTGTCTAGACGCGAGGGGCACTGAAAATGCAATTACATATGCTGCGGCAACACGTTGTTGTTGTTGTTGTTGCAATAACGTTCCTTTTTCTCTGTTCCCATCGCCACGATCATCGTCGTCGTCATCGAGATGATTATTACTTTTCCACTGTATCGCCGGTTTCGCTCCGACTCTCCGTGCCATCATCTTTACTCCTTATTCGCCATCGCTCGACGCGATAGACGCGACAGAAGAACAAGGAAGCGCTCGTTTTATAATGGATTGTCAACGGTTCTCTCTCTCTCTCTCTCTCTCGCGCGCGCGATCGAAACCAACTGGTTTTCGTAAAGCATTCGGATCACTTTCCCGTACGCGCGTACGTGGTGGAACGAGTTTTCTAATGCAAGAGGGCCTACGGCCGAAAGCAGCGGCAGCAGCAAGGTGTTAAAGGTAGACCAGTTTTCTAATAATAAAGCAACAATTTAGCAACGTGCCTCTCGCCATCGTCTCCGTTTCTCGCCGTTTCTCGTTGCAAGAGGCATTAGCGACGGCAAATTAATGCGCATAGAAATTGTTGCGTCCGACCTTGCCGGAAGATTCGCTCTCGCCGTCCCTCGCACGCTCATTCTCCTCGTAAAATGCGAGGTGAATTATAATACTATTACTATAACCGCATCGACAAACAATATTCTTGCGTGCTTATGTATCGTAATTATTAATTGTCAAATCGATTTGCATTTAAAGCCGTTTACCACCGATTTCGCCGTGCAACGTAATAAATTAGCGGAAAAAAAAACTAAATAATAGGCACCGACAATGGGCGCATTGTGTTTATACGCCGTCGTTGTTTATTGCTGTTGTTGTTGTCGTTGTTTGCTATTGAACGTATTAACTGTAAATTTGCATAAATCATCGCGTGATCCGGAAACGTTGCGAACAATGCCCGCCGTGCGGCAAAACAATGCTTCTTCGATGTGCGACCCGCAAAACGAATGCGAATGGTTCGTGGCGAAGGATGCAATTAACGAGATGCGTTCGATTAAATTCGCAATTTTTAATCCATCAAACTGAAAACGGGCATCAATCTCTCGGAAGATTTCCCCCCCGTTACAAAGTCGCTTCTGGTGCAACAACCATCTTCATCTAGCGCAGTTCAGAGCCGGTTGCATCGCTTTGCTACATTCAATTATCGAACGCTGTACATTAAACCGCATGCAAACTCATTAGACAAGAAGTTGCTTTTAATGCAGACAATCTCTCTCTCTCTCTCTCTCTCTCTCTCTCTCTCTCTCTCTCTCGCGATCACTTGCTCTTGTCGTCGTTCGCTTTTTGCTCCTCTCGGTACCGGTTTCGTCTTTACTTTACTTTGTAACGAAGCATTATAATAATGGAGAAATTACGTACCGGTCAATCAAAGTGATGTGTTGTTGTTGTAGGTCCGTGTACGACGCACAAAGTAAATGCAAAAATAAAATGATTTCCACGGGAGGAAGCAGAAAAAAAATATAGACGGGCAACCGACGAGGAGGGGACGAAGCAAATAAAAAGGAAAGCAGAAGAAATGCGAAATAAAAGGGACGACAGCAAAACGAAAGAAACCGACCGGCCGGCCAACGCGACGTCGTCGTCGTCGTTGTTGTTGTTGTTGATGATGATGATAAAGGATTAAAGTGAATACGTAAATAAAGAAACAAGAAGGATTAAAATGAAATTAACCATTCGCAATAAGAAAGAAAAAAGGGAAAACGTACACGTACGTACACAACGTAAACAGCCCATCCAACCGAACCAGCCAGCAAACCGAGAGGAAAGGCAAAAACCAGACGAAAAAGCGAGGAGAAAAATGCAAGCCAACGAAAGAGCTTGATGGCAAATAAAAATGCGGGCTGCGGATGGACGAGTGGATGGAGTAAGAAAGAGAAGCGGGACGACGCCGACGGGGGCATCTATTAAATAGAATTACTTTGCAAATTTTATTGTCTAGCAGAGCGCAGCGCAACGTTCTTAATGCTTGTAAGTTGGCAATTTCCGAAATCGATTGCGGACGATACGATTCGCCTTTTAAATAGCGCACGCACTCGCGATCGAAACGCATTCGAAATGCAATTTTCACGTCAACCCGAAGAAGAAGAAGCTCGTTTCGCGAATCGCACCGGATTTCTGCGCGGCGAAACGAACCGAATCCGACCGCCTCCATTTACATGAGTCGCCGCGTTCGTGCAGAAGGGTAATTAGAAAAATGAATTGGCAAAAGACAACAGAGACACGCGAGCAAAAAAAAATTCGTTTTCAGCCTTGTCACGTGCAGGCGTGCATTCCGCCTTTTTTTTTTTTTTTCGTCTCTCTCACCTCTAGACGGCCCGTCTTTTTTGCACAACGCCGAAATTTATTTATAAATCCCGAAAGTCCTCTACAGCAGTAGGTCAACAATCGTGACGTAATCCCACCCGTAATTATAATGTTGTTGCTTTTCTTTGTTGGTTCGTCTAATGTTGCGACAAACGGCGACAAGAAGAAGAAGAATCGAAAGAAAAAGAGAGAGAGAGTAAAGAACGGGGATAATAATTAACGTCCACACGGTGGGAAAGGTGTGAGCGAACGAGACGAAGAAGGTGGAGGTTTTGTTTGGCGGCCCGGTCGAGGGTGTTTTAACCGAATGATTAATATCGCTCGCGTTAGTTTCCACCTTTGTATACTCTTGAGCGCTTTTTTCGCCTCCATCGCCAAAGGACGAATAAGCGAATCCACCGGCACTTTCTTTTTTCGCTGTTTGTCTTTGCTACATAAATTTCTGTCTCTATTAGCATTCGCTTGTCTTTGTTCCCATTTTTTTTTTGCACGTTTTCCGACGGTCCCTCGTTAACGATACCTGTTAGAGAACGAAATTAACGTTAACGAATCCTTCAGGTCTCGGCGAAGAACGAGTAACAGTTGGACAAACTGGATTACGTGCGGACAAATGCGGTGCACTGCGAAGTTCGGGCCGGGGTAATCAATCATTCTAATCGAAAATTGCAACCGTCCTCTACAGGGCGAGCTGCACGTAATTAATGGCGTTTGAGAGCGACAATTTGGTCGGAACGCTAACGCCCGGTACATGATCGTTAATAACGCGCTATCAGACTTAATTACGATCGGTAGGTGGCGTAGGATCTCTCCTCTCCTCTCCTCGCGCATTAAATGATGGACGTTTTCGGCTCTAACCTCGTTATCGGTTAACTTCATTGCGGTTCTTCTAATGGCGAAAGGTCTTTCGCTACGGCGAATAATAGCGTCTAACTCATTATTCGTGGCGTAAAACTCGGCTTGAAGCTGCCTCGCATAAATATTTGCAGTCTACGGGTGTAGTAAACGTAAATTGCAAACTATGCCGTATGCGAAAGAAGTAAAAGAGAGACACTACATCAAAAGCTCGGGCGCCTTTTGTTCAAAATATAACATCACCAACAACAATTTACCATTAAGAACGATGATGGGGGAAATTTAATGGAACCCGCTTAAAATAATTAATAGTAATTAGAGTATTACGTTCATTAATTATCGCGTGCGATGGTGTTGTCGCCGGCGTATTGTGAGGCCGTGACTTTGCGCCTTTAAACGTCTTCAACAGTCCGCCAAAGAAAAAAGATGATGACGAAGAAGCGGAAAAAGTTACCGTTACGCTATAGCGAATGCGAAGAGTTGCAAAATTCCATCGCGAAATGATCAACGATCGCATTTCCACGACGGGCATCTTAAGAAACGAACCTGCGTTGCGGGCGCGCGGACTCTCACGAGAAACGCGATACCCAAATGGACGTTACCAACCGAAGAAGAAAAATAAAAAGAAAAACGACGCGCCTATTCATCATTCAAAGTAAGTACCTCCAGAGAGAGAGAAAGGAAAAACGGGTCCACGTTTGTTCACACGGACCCGTCGTCCGCAGCGGCGGTCATTTAATGAGTACCTGTGAGAATTATCAACGAACGCTTCTTTTCGTCTATTATCATTCAAATAAAAGCGATTTTCCTCCCTTTATCCGGCGACCGTCGTTCCCTCTAAACCACCCCTTTTTCTCCCGTTTTCGTTTTGTTTCGTCTAGTCGAAACGGCCAGCGACTATTCTTATAATTTACCGGCAATTACATCTCCGCTCATTACCAATTCGAAATAGTAAACGCGGCATAATGGACCTTTTTCTTTTCCAGCGTACGGACAACAAACAACAACGACGACGCCTCGTAGGATTTCTTTTGATTAAATGTAAACGAAGGGCGAGGGGACGGCTGCCATTATTTACTCCTCTTTGTTTTCTTTCCTAGTTCAAATAGCACCGGATAGTTGAGCAATCAGCATCTAAGAATAATAACGATAATAATGGACCGAGTACGAGGGAATCGTGTGATTGAGAAGACCCTCATCTATCGTAGATGATCGTATTATTAAAATCTATTTCTCTCTCTCGCGTTCTTCCACTTCGCACTCTTTCTTCTACGCGATTAGCATTCCTGTTGCTGCCGCTGGTTACACGTGAACCTGTGGGGGATACGTTATTTACTCCCGATACGTGTACGGCATCCAGTTAACAAAAAAAAACAACCGGGACTCGTTTCTTTAAACTTTGGTCCACTGAAGATTTTCTTCTTCACTTCGTTTCGATTCGTTTCACATCTAACGTCTTTTCGTTGCATCTACGGATATCGAAAACCGGTATCGACGTTTCTAACGTCCACGCTACCTTCTGGACTCGTCTTCGCCGTACGTCGTTTGGATTTAATTGTGCAATAATAACGTGCTTCTTCGATTTTCTTTTTCTTTTATGCGATGCGAATCGATTTTACTATCGATTGTTCGTCAAATAAGAGGATTGGCATCGGCAAGAAGGTGACGGCGAGGAAATTTGATTGGGGCCTTTTTTTTTTGTTGCTTTCGTTCGTTTCGGTGCCATACGGTTTTGCAGTGGAAGGAGATAAAGAGAATGGCGTCGGTGGAGTAAACCATTTTTATGGCACGTTTGAAAAGTAATAAGCTTTTAACGTAGATTTTGTCTAGACGCCTTTTCAATGTTGACGTTTTACGCGAGCGTATTGGTACGATATTTCTTGCATTATTTTTTTCTTTCGTTCTCCATCTGCTTCGTGAAGATGCATTCTATTATTTTTTTCCAGTTATCCTTATTTCCATACTTAACCGATGGAAGTAGCAATCGTTGCTGCAGTATTGATGGGGAGAAAAGGGAGGACGATTTTGCTCTTGACTGTTCGCAGCAATTCGCTCGATACGATTTCCTTCACTCCGGCAACTAGCTGACGACATGCCACTCGCGAAAAAAGCGAAATAGTTTAGATACGTTTTGCATGCGTTTAGAATACAAATTATCCCAATTAATTGCGGTTCTGCAATAATCCGTTAATTAACCGAATGGAAAAGATGAAGGAAACGCAGAGCGAACGCAATATTTATGCTCGTGTAATGGGAGCCGATTTCCTTATTGCGAAAGACGCATTTTAATTGGTACTTAGCGTGCGTCGACGAGGAATGGCAAACGACTTTTTCGATACGCAAATTGCCAACCGTTCGCAGATTCCAACGCTTTTACTATCCATCCTGTATCGCGTAATTTCATCTTATCCTTCCATCGCAAATTTATTGCGTTACATAATTAACATAAGGAGCGATTTGCGAATAGACGAGAAATTAGCGATTTTTCGCAACGATTTATTGGCCGCGCCATTAAAAACGATGATGCGTATCCAATTATCGAACGGGCGAATAATAATGAGAAGTCGATGACTTCATGTTGCCTATTCCGCGACGGATTTCTCTAGCAATCGCAACGATCCACTCGATGGAAGAAGAAGACATCGATTAACGCCTACGCGAAGAATCAGTCACGTTGCACGACAACGGTTAACGCCGATTTAATTGGAAAATTCTGCACAATGGCGAGAAGCGGAAAAGCGTTTAACGAGATTTTACTTCGACGATGCCGATTGGAAAAAAACTCGACTGCTGAGAGGTTCTTCTAGCCGAAGAGATGAATTGAATGGCACGCGAGTTGCTGGCGGGTTTTCAACCAATTTTGACGAGGATTTCGATGATTTACCTCCAATCGATGCGATTAATTTCTGGCAATTGCATGATGATTGGCTGCTGGATTCCCTTTAATCCATTTTCCTTCAATCACTCTCCAACGCATCCCCCGTCTCTCTCTCCCTTTTTTTTTTTTCTCTTGGAAAAGTTTAAATGCTTCTTTACGAATACAACAACAATAATTAAACAAAAAAATGGAAAATAACCCGTGGAAGACGAGGAGGAGACGCAACATCGACACGGCGGCAACGAGCGAAAGAAAAATCGTATTACATAAAATAAAGTAACCGAAAGCGTACGAGACGGCGCGCTCGTGACGGATCGTGGCCGTCGTCTGGATTAGGATAGACCTGGTGCAGACCGACTCTCGCGTAGACGACGTTCAGTATGTGACGACACGTCGTTGAGGTACGTTGGATAGCGAGAGAGCAAAAAAAAGAGTGAAAGAGAGAGAGAGAGGAGAAGAAGAGAGAAAGTTAGTCGGAGAGACACACAAAACGGACCCTTCGTTCGTTTAATAACGCGAAATACACGTACGTCTCGTGCGCTGGGGAGATTATTTCCGATTTCGTCGCCATAATCATCGACCGTCGATCGCTTCGCTTCTTCCCCGTTCGTGCTTTCGATTAGGAAACGATTCGTTTAAATGGAATTGATCTCTCCGAAATCGGACTGTGCAAACCGTTTTATAATAATAGATCGCCGTAGCGACGAGTTCTCCTCCACGAGGTCCTCCGCCGCCGTCGCCGTCGCCGCGACTTTGCACGGGACTTTCGGCGTGCGAAATAATTGGTAACGAATTTCTCGGGGGCGAAGAACAGAAGAAGATCGAAAAGAGGGCCGACGTCGTCGTCGTCGTGGCCGTCGTCGTCGTCGTGCGTGCGTGTGTCAGTGTGGTAAAATTTCGTGCGTGTATGTGTGCATATATACGTGGATGTATATTTGACTTGGATATTGCGCTCCGGCCGGGTTGTCCTTGTTTTTTGGCGAGCTCGACGCGTTTTTTTCGTTTCGTTCGCTCTCTTCTCTCTCGTACGCACACACACGTCGTTTACGTTTCGCTTCTCGGCGATAAATTTCATTTCGCCTCTTTAACCGTTCTCGAACTGTTAACTTCCGCGTCTTCGACTTCTTCGTTCGGCTGTTAAGTGTTGAAATTCTTTTCGCATTATCGCAACAACGGTAACCAGACCATGAACTTCGTGTTGCTACCGTTTTGAGAACAGAGAGAGAGAGAGAGAGAGAGAGAAGTGCAATTAATTATAAAATCTGCTACCTTCGATCGTTACCGGTGCCGGATGGTTAATCGACCAAGCAGGCGAGCAACGGAATCAAGTAAGTCGCTTGAAATCGTTCACGTTTCGCCAATTCGCAAACTCGCGCTCGGTTTGCGAATTGCTCTTGATGGGTGAGCCGAATGATGATGGTGGATTCGTTAAAGATAAGGTGATAGAGAATCGACAATAGCAAACAAGCGAGGGATCCTTCTTTATCGCAATGCGCCGCATTCCACCTTTTGAAACGTAAACGCAACGGTAGCAGAATGGGCTTTGATTGTTTTTTTAAATTTTTGCATAAATGTGCAACAAACCGTAGAGGCGTTATTTATGATGATTATTATTGCATGGTGCGGTGTTTCGATGTCCTTGACAGACACTGAACACGCACTCGCTCTCTCTACCGTAACCTCGATTAAACGTTTACGATTCGCACACATTATTTCACTCCATTTAACCCGTTTTCTTGCAGTTTAAAAGCCGAAGGAAAAGCACGAAGGGGATATTGTTTTGAAGCGAACGGTTCATTCAAGACGAGGACGCAAACTTTGTTTCCTCGTGAAATTAGCACGACAATCGCTCTTGCCTCTTATCAATCACGTCCGCGAGCCTTCATTCACTAGAAATTCGCATTTCTGCAAGTTGCTTAATCCTCACGGTCTGCAATCAGCAACCGTTTGCTCTCACTCTGAAGCGATTACAATGGCGTTCGACACTTGGCGTTGACATTGCGAATTTTTGCTTCTTGCACTCGAACACGCCGAGATTTAATCGTAAACTTGCCCTTCGTTTGCACACGCGAAACGATTTTGAAATGGCACGATAAACTAATTTCTGTCCAACAATAGATCTTTGCTCTTCTGCGAAATCAAAAGGAATTCCCCGTTCTCTTCGGACCGATTTCGATAAAGTTCTAAACGTGGATCTCTGCGAATGGTCGTGGTAAAATTGCGGAGGGAAGAATCAAAAGAGTCGAGCGAACGAGAAGGAGAAACCTTTGGGTTAACGAGCGCAGAGAAACAAGAGTCGTCGCCTTTCTTCATCTTCCTCGCGTGCCACAGTGACAAAAATACGCATTTTTCGCGAGAAATAAAGCGAACGTGTAGTAAACGAACCTTAACTATTTGCCATAGTTCAAACATTTTGGCAGCAAACGAGCGAATAGTTCACGAGTTAAAAATATCTTTCCTCTACTCTTCGCGAACGGTATCCATCGCATCTCTCGCTCTCTTTCCCCCAGTACGTTTCATCTTATTAAATTATCATCTCGCTTGCTATTGCTTCGTGTACGAGGAGAGAAAGCAACGAAAAATAGGATCGAAAACGTGATGATCGCGATGTTGCAATTGCGGTAACTGTTGGATTAAAAGAAAAGGAACGGAAGGTATCGCCAAAATGTTTGCAAGGATCAAAATAGAAATTATCGCTGAGAGCACAACAACAACAACAACAACGGCGGCGACGACGACGATTGTGCAAAAATCGCTGACGATAATGGGGAACTGATAAAAATCGCGATTGTGTCGTAAATTGGATAAGATTTTTTTCTTGCTCTCCCACTCTCGCTGCTGGCATTTTAATTAAACCGCGATAAAAATCAGAACGATTAAAGTCCCTCTTCTTATCCTTGCGATCGTCCCGCCATTCACAGAGACTTTTCTGCAAACTTTCACGTCGCGTTGTTAATCAAAAGTTGGAGCAACTTTTAAACGGACGAGGCGAGCGTCAACCGATTAAGAAATCGTTAAGCGAAAATAATGCCAAGAGATTGTTATCAGTCCCTCGTTGTCTTTTAGAGTCGAAAATCGCAAATCGCAGATCGAAACTGTGTTTTCGATCCTCGCCGTTCGCGTCCTTTAACAATAAACAATTCCTCGCCAATTGAACGCGTGCAAAAACGGTACGTACCACGAAACACAAATAAATTCGCTCGTCTTATTGTTGTTGTTTGCGTCCTCTTCTGCCGCGGTTTTCTCTTCCCCTGTTTTCCACCATTTGTTCCTCTTCGCCGCTTTTTCGATTCTCCACTATTACTACTACAACCCGATTCTAAAAACGGGTTCTGGCCAATTGCCAGTAATCCTCGTGGCGCACATGTGTGAGAGTGGACGAGCGTGTGTTTATCCCGATGATGATGATGATGATAATGCTGCTCCCGTATATTTAAAATACATAAGCAGGAAAAAGAAAAAGAAAAACGCACCTCTTTGCCTTCGCAAGAATCTATGATACACCAGTTGTTGTTGTTGTTGTCGGTTGATGGTATTTTCGGTTTTGCTTGCGATTCAACCGCGAACTAACCGACGCTCAATTTGCGTGGAATCGATCGAAAAATTGCGCTATTCGATGCTAATCTCTATCCATTTTGTTTGCAGGATAGCGATCGTGGCGCGATCAGCAAGTGGACGACGTTAAGAGAGACGATCATCGAGAGGACGGACCAACGAAATTTCCCGTGAACGTGCGCGAAATCGAAATCGCGACGAACGTGCGACAATAATCGACTGACAGTGCGCGATAAAGTGCCGATCGAGCGAGACGAAGAAGGACGAAACGCAAACGAAGAGACGAAATCGGAAAAGATGGTGTTGCACCGATTGTTAAACGGCGGCTGCAGACCGAGTCGCGACGATGACGTCCACGCCGGATCGTGCAATCGCGACCGTCGCGTCGCGCCCGACGCCGCGTCCATCGAGCAATCGGACCCGACACGTGCGCTACGCAACCGGTAAATCGCCGAAGGAACCGAGGCGAGCGTTTGATGCCTTCCTGACGGAGAAGAAGGTCGCCAACCGTTTCACCGATAACGGCCAATCGCCGATAACGCTAGCTTTAGCCACGAAACCGTCAACGGCAGCGATCTACGACGTACGCGTGCCACGTTGCGATCGCGATCGCAATCTTCTTCTGCGCCGTTGGTATCGTGTTTCGAGCGCAAACAGTTGCCTTGCCCGCATCGACAATCGCGAATCGTTGACGACGACAATCGAGGTCTTTGAGACGATCGCCAATCGCTGCGATGCCGATGGCATTAGTACCGAGGGACTCGCAGTCGCAGCAATAATTGAGTGCTACCGCCGTAAAATTAATCCGAAAGCGATAGTAGCGAGCGGCGATAATAGGTCAACACACGATTCCACAACCCGAACTCATTCCTTCTCCTCCGCGGTATTAGTATTAAGATTATTGTTAATCGTTTATTATCGTAATCGTAGTAAGAGTAATGCTGTTGTACAAAGTGATATTAGAGTAATATTGGTAATAATAATAATAATAATAGGGGGAGGATTAAATTCTAAAATATCATTGTCTAACGCTAGCCGTAACGCAAGCGAGAACGAAATCAGGACGGTCGACGCGATCGTCGCAATAAGAGGTCGAATTCCAAATAACCAAGATTCCACTATAATAATAATTAACGTAATTCGTAATAATAATAAGCTAAACAATCGTCGCGCTCCGCCAAAGACGTTCGTCTTGCAATCGAAAGCGCCGCCTCCCGTCAACGCCATCATCATCGTGATAGTAATAATCGTAACGGCGATCGTAATCGCGACGACAACAATAACAGTGGCCGGTGGTGAAAGTAGCGAAAGTAATAATCGTAAAGCAAATTTTTTAGTCGATAATTCTAATAATCATAATAATAGCAGTGGTGAAGGTTCGTTGATTCGTCTTAATAATAATACCGATAGTTATCGTAGCGTTAACCAAAGTGCGCGAGGCGATGGTGGCGATTTGATCGACGGCCGTCGATCGATCGATTGGACGCGAGACGCGGAAGAGCTCGTTAACGGGTCGGAGGAGTCGAGGAAACGGCGGCCGATGCCGTCAGCCCATGACCACGGCCATAATTCATGTGAGTATCGAACGACGCCTCTTCACTCCTAATTAGATCCATCCCGCACTTGGTAGTAGTCGCCGCCGCGCTATAGGAAATTTTCCCGTCGGACCCGCGGGGAAATTTTTTATTTTTTTCGAAATTGTCTAAAAATAGACTCAAAGTCAGGGGGAAAAAATGAGGAAAATGCTATTTTCGTGGAAAACGGTCACCAAAGAAAAAATAAAAATTAAAATCAGCTTTTTGCCTCTCTCGCGCGAGTTAAAAATAAACGTTTTTTTCACCTCACAAAGACAACGACGACGACGTCCATCCACGCTCGTTGCTCGCTGCTGCTGATGGTGACGATGATGAAGAAACGTAAAAGAATGCAAATTTTTTGTTTGCCCCCTCTTTTCGCTCATTTTTTCGACTGTTTGTTATTGTACGATCCTCTTCTTCTCCTTAGAGAAAACATCGAAAATAACATTGCGTTTGCCCGCAATGTTGCTGTGTTGTTCCCTATCGCTGCTGGTGGATTTGTCGAAGAAAAATCTATTTTGGTGGTTATTAGTAACGCAAGTGTTGTAATGAGTGCATATAAATATAGATAGGGAAAGAAACGAAGGCGAAAAAGAAGAGGAGGATTAACTCGTAGTAGTACGTTATACGGGGCGTACGAAAGAACGAACGAACGGGCGACCGGTCAAACTTTCTGTCTCGCTTTTCGTTTCGTTTGCGCCAGCAGTGCCAATTCCGACACGATCGCGATTTCGTGCGAATGCGAATTCCACGTTTCCGTCGAATCCATCGACGTTTGGACGGGCGAGCAACCGCGACTTCCCTCGTATAACAAACATCGCGTCTTATAAACATACCGAAGCGAAAAATAAATAAATAAATTCTAAGCTCGCCGCGTCTCTCTCTCCCCGTCTCCGTTATAAGCAATTTATAGGAACGATGGGTAATAGACGGGCCAGACGACGTGCAAACAAACAAAATTGGCGAAATAGCCCAGACGGGTTTTTAACTAACGTGCAAAATAGACGGACGCGTCAGAGGACGCAAAATTAGCCTTTTTCTCTTTTTGCTTCTCGCTCGCTCTTTCTCGCATCTCGCGACAACCAAGTGCGCTCGTACTTGTCGTTTGTTGTTGTTGTTGTTGACGGTTGTTAGTGGTTGAGGCGAGCCAATTTGGCTTCCCTCGCCGTAACGGACTTCTTCTCGCCAATTGTCGCGATAAGTGCAGCGAAAAGATTGCGAACCGAGCGAGACCGTTGCGCGGAGTCGTCCGTCAGTCTGAACGGCGAAAATCATCGGCGACCGCGAACAAAACAATGGCGTGCACGAGTAACCGAAAATAATAATGAGATGACGCGGATTAAACGGGTGTTATAGTTTATTTTACATAATGGCGATTCCAACATAATTCGCATACAACGTGCCATTTTTTTTTTGTTCCCTCTTCTCGCTCGTTCGCACGCACGCACTAATTCGCGTTCGCCGTTTCTCTGTTCCTTCGTCGTTTTTCTCTTGTGTGTGTGTGTGTGTGTGCGCGAGGTTTATTTTAAATTAGAGATGCACCTGGCATCAAACTCTTGATTCATGTCCAGAAATAATGTTGCACACAAACGCTCTCCAACCGATTCTTCTCTTTAGTCTGCGAAGCGATTAATTTAAACTCCCGTCGTGCACGGCCGACCGGCAGAAACGCGTTCGCAATCGAATTCCAAGTCGGGCCGAACGATTGGCGAAATGATTTTTGTGTTGAGCGAGAAAATTGCTGTCTTTTTGGTTTAGCAAAACCGATCGTGGCTTATTAAAAGCATGGCGAGGGATCAGCTAAAGCGACGTACATATATAAAACATAAACCGCGGAGTGACGGCGAGCAAGGCGAAGATAACGAACCGAAACATAAACAATGTGCACGGATAAATAAAGAGACATGTGGAAGAGATAAAATGCGCTCGTCTCTTTCTAGAGCGAGAGATCCGCACCGAGAGCAACACATGTGCGAAGAATGTGAATTAAAAAGGCCAAAGATTATGGAGCGCAATGAAAATAATAACGAATTGATGGCGTTCTAATTGCGATCGCGAGGTCGCTTTTGGTCTCTCCGCTAGTTTGCAATTTGCAACGCCAAAAAAAAAATCAATCGCCTTGCGAAATCCTTCTGCTAAACATCCGAGCGAGACAATGCGCAACCGGGGGCCGTGCATTTCGATTTCCCCTTTGATTCCGCACCAATTAATCCGGATGATGATGATGATGTTGTTGTCGTCGTCGTGCGTCGAGGGACGCAGAGAACGAAGGAAAAACGTAGCGAGGGCCCTTCATAACCTTTGACTCCCCGTTTCTCTCCCTTTCGATTTTGCTCTCTTTTTTGTTTGCGACGAAAAATCGCGCACGCAGCGCGTACCGAGCGAAAAATGTTCGTGCGAAACGGAAAGCTTTTGTTTAGTCCTCTTTTTCTCTCTCTCTCTCTCGAAAGTACTAATAACGCACGCACAAACGGACACACGCACGTTTCGCTCTTCCTCTTTTTTGCCCCCGGTCTCTTTCCCACTGGGAACGGTGCTTATGCGAAAGGGCGAATCGCTAGGATTTATTTCCCTGCATTCTTTCAATTTCGCCCTCTCTCGCTCTCCCATCTCCATCACGTGCAGATTTCTCCCTTTTAATGCAAAAACGTTGGAAAACACACACACACACACACACACGCGCGCGGGATAATAGCCGTGACCTAGTTTCGTCGACGTTACACGCATTTTGTCGTTAAATGAAAATTCGTTTTTCGACAATGTCGCGCATCTCGCTTCGTCGTCGACTATTTCGACGGCCATTCGTCGAAGTGAGTCGCCGGTTGGGAATCGGAGCAATTTCAGTTAGCGAAGACACAAACGGAAGGTGCGAGAGCGAGAGGGAAATTAATTATTGATCGCGGCGCCGTTACTTTTTTTTCTTTCAATTTTTGCTTCCATCGATTGCCACTTCTTCGTCGCCGTTGCCATCACCATCATCATCATCCGTGGACGTTTGCGAAAGTAAAAGTTTGGCCAAATCATCGGCGGCAACGAAAATGTGGGAAGTTAGAATATTATCCGCCATCGACGTCGTCGGCGTACGGATATTAAATTATCGAACGTCGCCGCCGCCACCGTCTACCGCACTACGAGATGACGTAATACGAGCGTCGCGGCGCGGAGACGAGGGCGGGGGTGGTCGGGGAAAACGGTGATGGTGGTGGCGTCGACGGCGGCGTCGATGTTGGTGGGTGTAGAGTAGTACTCTCGCGTATATATAGTAGTAACCCTCCGAAGGAGAAAGAAGGAAAAAGAAAGGGTCTGTCGCCATGGCTACGACTCCAGAACAACTTAGCAACCTTCGTAGTGGCGACGACGACGTCGACGTCGACGTGCAAGAAGAACGATTCGAAAACCGGTATAAGAGAGAGAGAGAGAACTTTTTTTGTGCGAACGAAGGGTTGCCGACGATGAAGGCAAGGGCGGAAAATAGGGGAGGAAGAATTGCGAAAGAGACAAAGAAGGAGAGAGAGTTAATCATTGGGGTCGCACATAACCCAAGGGGAAGCCTATTGAATGACGACGATGACGTCGACGATGTGGACGAGGGGAAAATGTGCTCGTTTATTCACAAAAATCGAGCAGAAGTTGGAAAACTGCTGGAAAACAAAGAAGTAAGAAGGGGCGAGAGGAGGAAGATGTGCCTCTTGCAGTTTCTTCGTCTTTATCGCAACAGAAACGAATTATCTCATTACGTTGCCGTTCCACCTTGATGGCTCCTCGCAGATAATCGAGGAGTGTTCTTCACGGAATCATAATAATGCGGCCGCTTTCATGTGTGTGCATGCGTGCCAAAGCGAGAGAGAGAGAGAGAGAGATCGAGAGCAAAATGAGCAAGACGTATATGTATATTACGCGCGTACGGTACGAACGTGCTCGTTAAGATTCTACAGGTTTCCGGTAAAAATCATCGCTCGTACCCATCTTGCACAAAGTGCTCAACATTTTCCTTTGCCGCTTGCCTTCTCTCGTCTCGTCGATTTCTTTTTATTTCGTTTTAGAATGTTCCTCATCAACTAGCGGAGATTGCTCGAATCTAACATGAAATTGTTTTGATATTCAAGAAGTGTACCGGGTAGGGCGAAGGAAAAATAACGAGCCGACGTCGAGAATAAAATAAACGTAAGAAAGGACGTACTAATAAATAAGCGGTTCCTCTCTTTCTTTCATCTTACGACGGACTCGCCTTTAAGCAGCGAAGAAGTCGCCCGATTGTTGATTGTTGTCGCGTGGAAGCGACAAGAATATTTCGGTCGGTTTAGTTCCACGAAGAAACTAACGAGAGGACGAAAAGAGCCGGATAACGTTAACAATTTGTTAAGGATGATTTCCGACGAAGACGCAATCGCGGAATCGATGAATCGCGTTCAAAACGAGTTCGCAAACGTTTTCGACGTCGACGTTGTTTAGTCGATGCGGCCGATTTCCGCGTTAAGAGGGGAAGTTGCGAAAACCGATATCGCGAGAGAGAGAGAGAGCGACTTCTAGTTTCTTGTCGCACTCGACGCTATTAGTGCGTTCGTCGAATCGAGAACGCCGTTTCCTCTCGTCCGGTTCGCGTCCTTTGTTTCGCAACAAAACAAACTACGTACCTCTTTTGCTCACGGCTACGCGTGCAATTAGAAAGGTTACACGATTCCGGCTTTTCTCTCCCTTTCGCCTCGCAATACGACGACCCAGTTACAGCCACGACACTGCAAGAGATGGTAAACGAGGTGTTAGAGGAAAGAAAGAACGATTCGTCGAACGGATTTGATAATCCGGCGAAAAAAAAAGTCGAACGCGATACGCAGGGCGGTTCGTTTTAAGGGACGTTATTTCACTTTCGCTCTCGACGGACCCGCACCGGCCGCAGCGAGATGGTGGCGAGGCCGCGCGAAAGAGGAAAAGGTCACCGAACTTGCACGTCTTTCGCTTGTCGTTTCGCGGAGCACAACAACAACTAACCGTATCTTTCGTGTTTTTTGTGCAAAATTCGAAGGGGCGCCGCGAAAACCGCAGGTTTTTAGGTTCAAACTTCGAGTCCTCGTCGGACGAAGCGAAAAGTTCGGACGTCAATTCCCGACCGTCCGATTCGTCGAGAAATCAATTGAAACCCGCAGGACGGAGCGTGTTCGTCGTTTGAAAAGCAAAAAGGAAACGACGACGTTATTAATGCGCCCCTTTTGAACTGTTATACGTACAGTGACTGCGGAGGAAATCAAAAGAAACGCATCACTTTTGATGATGAATAAAATGGCAATTAATTCTTCTGGAATCGACACGGACGGCCATCGCGCGAGGAGCGTCATTATTGCCGCTTATTAATCCAATAAAAGTTTAAATTAAGCAACGTGTCTTCGTTTTAAACGAGGTGCACGAATTGGCGGATCAAAGCCCTTGTCGCCTCGTAGATTATCATTCGCATTATTGCCCATTGTTCTTTGCCGTCGAAGAAGTACCGTTCCCTATCTTTTTCTTAAGACGCAATTTAACACTTAATAACCGACCGAGTCGGATCGCATCTGCATCGGCGAGATGCGTCGACGATGACGTTGATGCGGGAAAGAGATGTGCGAAAATGTTTTTTTTTGTTTAATCCACTTCACGGCAATTATCTTGCACGTACCGAGGAATAATAACGCGAGCAAATAAGATGAATAAGAAGGATCGGATCATCATCATCCTCGTCGTCGTTGTTGTTGTTGTCGTTCAATAGATGCAAATAATAATGTGCGAGGTCAAAGGTCACAGACAATTAGACGAAGTGCAACTGGTAATTGTATTAAGTCGCCGTCTGGTCCGTGATGCGATCGTAAATGATCGTCTCCTCCGCTCTGCCCATCATCAACGCAATTTGTCTCCCCGTTTTGCTCCGCTTTTTCTTCGTCGCTCCTTTCGACATCGCCTCAAATCGCCCGTCGCCGATGCCTATCGCGTATCGCATTGTCTGCGTGTTTACTCTTTGCCTTTTCTCCCGGATGGCATATCGCGTCTTTCATTAGATCTCTCCAGTCCGATTCCGGTATTGCTACACGGCCGCTCGTTACGGCGAGTTTTTGTTAATCAAAATTTTTCCGATTCTTTCGCCGTCTTTTTGTTCGTTCTCCGGCGCAAATTTCAATTTTCTTCGCTGCGAATCGCGTAGGAGAGGCAAATTGGCTCCGGTTACTTTGCATATCATCATCATCATCGCGATCGTTATATCCGTCGTGTCCGGTGACCTTCCATTTCAATTGCTCGCCGTTTCTTGCGTTTTCTTGTTTCTATTGCGACAGTTTACTTGCAACGTCTTGCCGACTCGCGCAGTGCGAGAAAAAATTGCAAATTAATACGTCTCGAGAGGGAATTAGAAATTACATAACTTTTCCAAACGCTATCGCTGTCGTTGTTTTGTTATAAATTTAGATTTGAATAGAATGTGGATGTGCAATGTCTGCGTCTGCCACTTGATACATCCAGACGATATAAAGTGTCTCTAAACAACGGCGATGACGACGAAGTTGATACAGAAACCTAAATATTAAATTCTGTTGGCAAAAAAGTCTCTCTCTCTCTCTCGCGCGCGCGCTTCTTGCAGAATTCGCATGCGAAACTGTAAGGGAATTTAACTGCGTATCGTATGACTGTCTGTGGTTTTTAATTCCCTTCCACGTTGTTTAGGCCGCATCAAAAATTGTGCAAATCTCTAATAAAATATTAGCGCACAAACCACGTACTGTATTTGCAAATCGCAGGACGAAAAACGGAGTGGCAAAAAATTTGTTGCTAAGGCCACTGCTGGTGGAAACGAATGAGTTTCTTTTTTATTGCTGCTGCTGCTCTCACTCCCAATTCAATCCGCATGCGATATAATGGACATTTTGCATTTAAATCATGATAATAATCATAAGTAAACGTTCTCATCTCTCTCTCTCTCTCTCTCGGTCTTTCTTTCTCTCTGTCGCAAGTTTTTTCTAATACGATTTAACCTTCGTTGGAATTAGAAAAAATAATGGTGACTAGAGAAACAGGCAAACGCAACTTATTATTATCCGTAATTAGCATAAGAATATCATCAATTTTACTCCTTCTACGTAGACTACAGTCGTA
Source organism: Hololepta plana (assembly GCA_963695495.1). Lineage (NCBI taxonomy): Eukaryota > Metazoa > Arthropoda > Insecta > Coleoptera > Histeridae > Hololepta > Hololepta plana. Next base: position 4,502,622 of record OY968840.1, on the reverse strand, counting down.
ATTTTTTTTTATTAGCAGGCATTCTTACGCTTTTATTGTTCCACGTGGGCAACGTGGTCGAATAAAAAAATCGTTAAAAAAAATAATGAAGACCGATGTAACTCTATTTTCTCTTTCTTTCTCTCTCTCTCTCTCTCTCTCTCTCTCTCGTTGGCGACCGAGAAAATATTGCCAATTTCCTATGACTAACTCGCAAAAAACTCTAGCGAATAAAACTACGCGACGATACTATTTTCTCTTTTGGAGGTCGTTAATCTGAAACCGTCGCCTCTCTCCCGATAGATCGATTGCATTAACGTGCAAATTTAAATCGCAACAATTTGATCGATTAACCGAATCCACAGCGGCAAAGAAGATTAAACAATTATCGATTGCAAACTCGGGAAATAAACTGAGTCCGTTGTTCAACGTAAAACACAAAATGAGTCTCGCGGATTTAATCAATGGATTCTGCAACTGTTTATATTCCCCGTTTCCTCTTGCGTTTCATCTCCAATTCATGAGAACTCGATCCGTTGCAAGCGCATAATTTACAATAACAATATCAATGACATCCGATCGATTCGCAGTCCGCATCTGCTTATCGCGATAAGGAGCAACAATTACTAATTCACCTTGACTTTATTACAAATCGCCTCTCGCAAACAAATCGACAACTTCCTCGTTGGATCGATAGAATCGCTTGGCCGCCATCCGAATCCAATTGGAATATTTCGAAAGAATGTTAAGTCACCTTGAAGAGGACGAACCGAGAGGAAAGGTTGTGTAACGTGGCATCGAGAGAAAGAAAATAATGGTAATACAAACGATACAAAACAAAAACGAGGAGGAAATAAAGGAAGGACGCATAATCGTGAAGGTGTAATCGATGAGGAACGAAGAAATGGTAAAAGGAAAACAAGGAGAAGCGGGAGAAAGAGAGACGGAACGAAATATTAATTACGAGGTCAGTCCGGTCAAATCTCGGTCTTCGCTTCTTCCCTTCGCCGTAGATGTCCGTCGTCGTCGAAGTCGTCGTTCTCTCCACTTCTTCTTCGACCAACTCTCCTCCTATTGAATATCAATGACCGGGAAGTTTTCGTTGCGCGTAGGTGGAGTCAACGACATGTGTACACATTTTAATACACATGTATCTTATACGACACGGTTTTTTTTTTAAATGGGCGAAGATAATGAATAAAAAGAAGAGAGCTTTTGGTGATATTCAGAAGAGAAATCGACCGCAAGTCGAAGATTTACCGAAACAGTTCGGGAACGCCTTCTTCTTCGGCGAGAGCCACTCGAGGTTTTAAAGAGGTCGTTTAATGGTGCAACAAGTAGGAAACGGCGCGAAATTAATTCGGTCAATCGTCAACAACAGGCAAATGGGAATGTCGAAGACGCGAGTAGAAGAAGGATTCTTTGTAAAAGTTGTCTTTGTAAACGATACGTTGCAAAATAATTGCACAACGCGTACTTCTAGGTCGCGCTACGGTTTCGCTCTCTCTCTCTCTCTCTCTTTCTCGCTCTCTGCATTGTTGTTATTATGCAACGACGCAGCAGCAACTATAATAAATGGCTAAATAAGAACAACCATAATAATAAACAACGAGCCATTAATAAAACGTTGCAACAATTTCCTATTTAACATAAACAATTTGTAATAATGTTAGTTAACGGTTATCATTGTTGCCATTATTATTACCGCCATTTACTTATCACATTTATGCGTGCACGTTATTGTTGTGAGTACGAGGATGTAGGCGGCAGAAATGGAGTGGACGTAAACGGGAAGAAAAACGAAACGGCGAAAAGGGAGAAAGAGCTGGCGAAAAGGCCGCATCAAGGTCCTTCTCACGTACACATAATGCGACAGACACAGCAATTAACTTGCATACCGATTTAATTCGCGTGCTTGTGTTAGGACGGGCAAATAGAACGTTTATCCAATTAGTAATCGTCGTCCTATTTATTCCATTCGACAGCGATAAATAAATCTTCTTCATAAAGCGAGTTTTGCGAAAATTCCAAGCCAAGAATGATGCTAGCCCCGCGAAAGAAGAATCCCACGACTTTGAAAACTTCCGTCGAAGAAATTTAATCGTTTAAAAGCGCCTGGAGAAAAACCGCAAGAAAGCATCGTTTCCCTATTTATTTATATTTTTTTCCGTCCGTTTAACAAGCCTCGTGCACTTCTTCGCCTTCAGTCTCGTCGACTCGTTAACCGCTCGCTGCTAACAAGTGTGTACAAGCGAGTGCGTTCCGAGCGTTTCCTCTTCGACTCGATTCAATTACGTTTAATACGAATGAGAATCGAACGGTGCACTCGCTCTTGCTTTCGGGAGTCGAGCATCAGTTTAAATCGTACGATGACGACGATATTATTATGTATTGTGCTCAGACATGATGCGATTATTATTATTATGATTGAACAGATTTTTGTGTGTCTGTTAGCCGGTCTAGACTTAATAAAAATAACAATGACGCGCGTTATGTTTTATATAAACACAATACAAACGGCGACCACGACGACGACGAGGAGGAGGATGATGATGATGAAGTAGCAGCAGCAGCATCGACGTGTGTTATAATAACGACGATGGTCTCGCTCATTCACTCCTCTTTCAATTAAATTTTTAGTTTTGTTACAACAACAACAGGCAACAAGGTCAACACCATCATCATCATCGTCGTCGTCTTAATAAAATATTTAAAGTCAGACGGGCAAGAAGAAGAAATCGTCTTGATCACTATACCAACAACAACAATAGCGAACGACGACGATCGAAGTGGAAAATAAATTAGAAGCAAAAAAGAAGGAGCTATCAAGGTTGGATTTTACTTCATCTACGAAATTTTCCTTTAAAGCTTTAAGAAAAATCCGATGAACAAACCGCCAGCGATAATCCGAATCGTAGCCTTGGATAATACACGCGATCGAATTTGTAATTCCAGCGGGCGTATATTCGTTAAAAACACAATTGAAAAAAAAGAGGAGAGAAAGAGAGAGAGAGAGAGAGAGGTCAACGATCCACCAAATTTATTTATTTATTATTCTTTAGCGCTCCTTTCGTTATTTAACCTTTTTTTCCCGGTTGGATTTCGGTTTCTACGTTCGCAACGGCACCATCAGCAACGAGAAGAACTCGAGGAAAAAGTTAACGCATTATAAAAAAAGGTTGCCTCTCTTTCTTTTCGTTTTTTTTTTTTTCGTCAACGTTATTCTTCACGATAAAACCCAAGTGGATGAGGAAGCTTGGAAAGATTGAAAAAGTCCAACGGTTGAATAAGGTAGTAGTTAAGCGAACGAACAAAACAACAACAATAATGAGCAATAATGAATTCTTTTGGTGCGGCGCAAAGGAGTGAGCGCGAGAAGGAGCGCGATCGACCGAGTTCGTTGATCTTGCTGCTACAGCCTTGCAGAAAAAAAGAACGAGAAAAGAAATCGCACGCAAATAAAGCGAGAGCGGGCAAAAAAAATAAGTTAATAGAAGAAGAACGGAGCCGGCGATTATGTTTTTCTCTCTCCTCTTTGCTCCCAATTCATCATCGGCATCGGCATCTTCGTCCTCTTCAACTTCCAACTGCTCGCGATGCTAATTTCATTACGACATTATTTAGATTTTCAATTTAGATTTATTTATTCATCTCTCGTTTCTTCTTCTTTCCTCCTTTTCATTCTTCTCCGCACGCAATAATAAATTATCGATCGTTTGAATACGATTTTTCGCCGAGAGAGACGAAACAAACTTTGTCATTATCGTGATCATTGGACTCGTTCAAGTACGAATTCTTTCGAATGTTTCTATCGAATCGATTTTTTCGCAGGAGGACAGCGAGTAGAAATGCGCGTTAAAAGCCTTCGGTTGGTTCTTGACCGGGATGCAACTTATCATCGGCCATCGAATGTGGCGAATTTAGCTGGATAACGAAAGGTCAAGCGGATGAGTGTACGATCCGAAAATAAAACGGTCGTCAATAGGGAAACGTTTGCGAATACCGTTTTCTAATGAGTGCAAAGTGTAAACCGTTATCAATTGCCGCTAAAATGATCGACCGCTTTCTGCTCGCAATTTCCGATTCGAGGCTCTCGTTCCCTGCTTCATTCATTATTAAATGCCCATTAATAAATCGATTCCACGGTCAATTTTTTTCGATTCTTTCGTCGATTCCCCGTCATCGCGATGGGTTATTATCTATTCGAATGAAATGGACGTGTGACAATGTGGAATAACGAAAAACGAGAGCCACATGAAATTGCAAACAAATTGTGGCAGGAGATAACGTTATTTGTTATTATTATCGTCGGATGGCTAAAATTAGCTACGTGCCAAAATGAAATGCTAATAATAATGAATTCGTTTAGCAAATATCTGCCGCACGTCTTTTATCCGAAACGAAAAATAACAAACAAATCGCAATAAGCAAATTCAACATCTCGTAATAATTAACTAATTGCAATTCGGAAAGATAACACGCGCGAATAATTGTTGTGTACGTATGTTTGATCCAATTTGTTGTTGTGTTCTTGTTGATTTTACAATAAGTGGCATCTTGTTTATACAATCCATCAGTTTAAATAAACGCCCGGCGAGAGTAAGTGAAAAGTGCGATCCATCGTCGTGTTCTTGTTCAAGAGAGTTCGGCGCGGTTGAACGAGAAAACTGCCATCGAAAGAAAAAGATCCTTTGCTATTTCATCGTAAAAAAGACGATATTCCTCAATGAACGCTTCGTAAGTTGTTTGCTAACCGTTTTCCGAACGTTTCTCTTGTAAATTAATTAATCACGACGACGATGGCTCGAAGACTTAGAAAAAACGAGAGTTAATAAAGTTGCGATTGGATTTTTTGTTATCGAAATAATTCGCTTCAATTAAAATCGAGCACAAAACAATCGTCTGACTTTTAAGGCTTCGTTCCATCGCCCCATTGTTCATTAGCACCGCTCTTAATTCGATTCGTCTCCTTATTTTTCCGTCAAATTGGTCTCGAGCGAATTTCAACGATCAATTCGATTAGCGTTACTAATTAAACCGAGAGTTAGTTGCTAATCGGAGAATTGGGTTCGGCGAATTAAAAGCAACGCGACGGATTATTAAGGACCTTCTAGTAGCAATTCGCCATTCCTTCGGCACGTTCCCAAGAAACCGAAAAAAAAAGCGAGAAGAAAGCGTACACGAAGATAGTAATAAAATTGGAGAGGTCTTATGTAAATATAATAGAGTTTGTAAAGTGGTAGGTATATATGGAAGACGTTCCCGTAGGAATCCCATTTTTTCGCTCTCCTCCTCCTCCTCCTTCTGCTCGTTCCCCAATTCGGAGACGCAAGCGAGCAATAATAATGCGAGACTTTCGGCGACCGGGAGAAACGTGTTTGGGACGAAGAAAACCACAGAAGAAGCAAAAAGATATTCTGCGAGACGAGACGAAGCGGCGGCGTACGTGTGTTTGAGCATTTTACCATAACGTTATTTGTTTAACCAAGTTTTCTACGGGCAAAAATTCTGTCGGCTCAAGTGGCATCCCATTGGGATTTTGACGGGATGCGAGCGCAAGCAGTCGAACGAAGTAACCCAAACAAAAGGCAAAACATTCGAAAGCACCACCAACTCCTTCTCGGAGCCCAACGAACACTGGCTACGAATCCTCTCCGACAGAAAGTGATCCGTGCATTCACTCGCGAAGATCAACGGGACCGCGTGCATAGTTGGTTGTCTATATTGCTCAACTTTTTCGATAAATCGCTTCGATTAAAAACCGCCAAACTTTCGGGCTTTATCTAGGACGAATCAGTATTTTTTTTTGTTCGCGGGAACCCTCTTCGCGAAAATCTCGGATTTTCCTCCTAACACCCCTCAGCATTAATCAGCCAACAGTTTAGTAGAAGAAGCGAAAATTATGGCCCTCGAGTGTTTCGCGTGCACGAGTCGATCGTTGTTTCTGCAATTGTGACTATTCGATTTTCATATTTAAAATCGTTGAAGATTTAAAAGGCCAGACGTTTTAAATTAATTATAATTTTTTTCCATTTTATCTATGACCAGACCTCGTCGTCGTTCCGCACGATCGTCTAGACGTTACGTATAGACAAACACGCACGAATGAACTTTAAAAATAATATAACGTGAAGAGAGCGAGAGAGAGAGAGAGAGCGAGAGAGACGCGGAGTATTAATAACAATAATAGTTAATAGCACTAACAGGCATTTAATTACCATTTATTAATTCCGCCGAACGCAATCAGTGGTAATTAACACGCGAAGAGGGCGAAAAGTGGGAGAGACGTGCACGTTTTGCGACGATTGATAAGAAGCAATCAGACTGACGATTTGTCTCGTCCACGGCGACGGATGATTCATCCTCTCGTTCGCAAAACAATCGTGTTCGCCGAGACTCTCTTGCGAACGAGCGAGGAACAAGAAGATGACGGCTCTCGAAGGACATTCACTGATAACGATTGATAAGCGGCAAAATCACTTGCATGCGTTCCAATAAACCTGTTCTCCTACATTGACATCAAGTGTTTCGCAAGGCAAATAGTCTTCGAGAGGAAAGAAAGTCTCGCCAAAATATCGTGATCGATAAAATCGCACGCAGGACCGTGGAAAAGGACGCGGAAAGTGCGTGCGCGTTCCTTCGCATGCGACGACGAGGGTTTTCCTTTTCCATTCGGGAACGTCGATACCGAAAAGAACGGGTCCTTGTCGGTGGGAAAAGGACCGAGGACGAAGCGAATGTCTCTCTTTCTTCCGTCCTCGAGGGCATCCGTACAACGAACCCTTCAAGGACGTCCGCTCGCATCCGCGATAAGGATTAATTTCCTTCTCGAGTGCGCCATCATCGGGATCCTCCACGTTCGTTCCACCAACTCATTCAAGAAGGACAAACTTTTTCTTCGTTGGCAGCCTCCATCCGAAAATAATTCCAATTAGAAATGCCGTCTTCAAGAGGCAGGCAGAATCGATAAGACGATTGCCAGATGTAACAGGAGCGTCTGGATGAACCGCAGCCGCGATGGAAGTTGTTGCACGAGAAGAATTATCATAAAAAACGTTGAAGAGGAAATGGGGCGATGGTTTGTGTAAGCGGCGACGGCGTTCCGTTGTTATCTTATCGAGTTGAGAAACCGGCCGACGCTAATTGCGGAGAGGAGAACGAATGATAACGAACGCGCGACGGACTTTGATCAATCGAAATGTCTAGACGCCGGTCTTCGATACGGTTTCGTTTTCCGAAGAAGTAGCAACCAACGGCGGCAGCGGTCTGGGGACGAAGGACGATCCTTTACGCCGTCAACTCGTACTAATTTTAGCCTAATTTCATGTTATTTATGATTTTTTCGCATTCGTTTTAGACGCTATTTCGGTCAATTTCATATTCGTTGAAATGATTGATTTTCCAAAGTTTTCACTTTCGATTGGAGAGAGGAAAAGCGATTAAAAAAAAACGTTTGAGCAAATTCGCAATTTATAAAGATGGTACTAATTTTCTTTTTGGCGTCTCTTATCGCTCGATTTTCTTTCTCGATGCCCGTCCTTAATTCAAACCTTTCGCTCCCTTGTAATTCGATTTTTCTCTTCGTCGCGTCATTTTCGCTTTCACTTTGCCACGAAACATGATATGAGAAAAAAGCAACTGAATGGAGCGACAGGGCGAGTAAGTGAAGGAGACGTGTAAGCAAATTTATTCAAATTTTCGCAATAAACGCCCTCCACTCCGTTTCTTTTTGCTCTCTCCTCAGCCCCATTTTTTCGCCTTTTAGGGTATCAAAGATAAATAAAACGGCAAAGTGCCGTTCGTTATTAGATCGAACGGGGGGCCAATCACTTTTTTCTGCCCTTCGAACGCCCATAGTTCGACGCTTCTCTTCTCTCCTCGCGTTAATACAAGAGTAACGATTCCGAAGTCTTCTTTGCCCCAGTCGCCTTTCGTTTTGTCCCACTGACTAACTCCCATTCTTCTGCGCCCAGTCTAGACTCCGCTCGTAATTCGCCAGACGATTCGGTGACTCGTTCTAAATTTTCGCGTTTTACTTTTTCCTTTCGTTTCGATTCGAAGAATGCGACGAAAATGTGGAACGAGGCCGTTCGATAATCGATAATCGCTTCATTGTAATCCTCAATTTCAAGGACGGACAGGACGCAATCGAGGTAATAGATGAGGCAAAGTTGAAGAAGCGAACGGTTAATCGTTACGGTGTCAAGTGCGAGAAAACGATTGAAGAGTACGAAAAACTAGTGAGCTAAATATTATGCGGCAAATTGTCGTTTCCTCCTTCAGTTCTTCCCTCCCAATTCGATTGATTGAACACAAAGAACTGCTGTGGTAAAAAATCCGCTCTTCAACTATTGCAACTTCGTTATCCTCTTGGTTTCCTCAATTTTAACGCACAAATTGCCGGTAAGAGAGAGGAGATATTTTTGGATGGATGATACGTTGGCGTTTGCTTTTTTTACATCTGTGGCGCCTGCATTTTGTCCTATTTATTTCGCTTTAATTCCTCCTACTTTACTACTTCATCTCGTTTACTTATTTTTTTGCAACGCTTAAACTCGTGCAAATTCCACGCGATTTCTCTCACGCGTCTTCTTGCCACCACCACTCTTATTATCGACGCTTTCTTTCTTTCTCTTCAGAACGCAAAAGAAAAACTGCTCTAACGCTTACGACTTTCCGAGGTATTTTTAGCGAATTCGCATACAAAAATAAATATTTGCGATTTATTTTTGAAGAGGAAAAAGAGGGATCTCTTGCTGTTGCGTGCGTTTTTTTTTTTTTTTATTTTCGAAACGATATAAATTATGCGATCGTTTCTCTTTTTGCAATTCCTCGAATGCTTTCCATTCGCCACCGCCGAGGGATTTATTAATTCGATGGGCAATTAATCGTTGCGGCGATTGCGAAAACGTTAAAAAAAATTCGCAATACACCCAGTTCGACATTGGAAAATCTGTTACCGTTTCATTTGCAATTTCCGTGCAAGAAGCGCGTACAGGGATTCGTCTTCGGGAATTTTTATCATTCAATAAACTCGCTCGAAAAAACGAATTAGAAGACGAAGAGAATGTTCGTTCGTTCGGTCGGTTTATTCCTCGTGCGTCAAATGTAAAATTCAATTGCGACTCCATGTGCAAGGAAGGGAAAAGAAAAGGCAGCAGTGGCAGCGTCAGTAACTTGTAGGCAAGAAGAACAGGAGGATGAGGGCGAGCGATTTTATATTAGCGTCACGTTCGCAATGGTAACCGTTCCATTCTTCCCCGGGATCTTATATGGGAAGCGTGTAATATCCAGAACGAGTCGACAGTCGCTCCCCTTTTTTTTTTATTCGACAACCGTAACCGCTTCCAGAGATTTCATTTTAATACGCCTCACTCGCATGAAGAAGAAAAGCGAGTTTGCGGAAGCGCACGGTGAAGAAACCGAATTTAATCGCAATCGACGATTATGATGATGCCGGTAAGTGAAGACATTTGGCATCGTGGCAATCTAACGTCCATCCACGATTCCGGGAGAGATATCGTTAGTGACGGAAAATGAGAATTGGCAGAGGAATTCACGTCCTTTTTCTGCCTTCTTAACATTTCGCGATCTCCTTTTTTACGACCGACTCTTCCACTCCGGCTCGTTTTAATCTATTTTGCGCGCTTCCTCTTTCTTTTCTCGCGACAATAAAACAACGTATTTTACTAGGCATAGCCCCAAATACTTTTGCGAGCCTCCTTTTCTTCGTCGTCTCCCAACTGTTATCGTCAGCATCCATCCATCCGTCGTGGATTTTTATTCCCTTTTAACGTCCACGAATTCCGTCGGTCTCTCCCGTTATCCTTTTACTGCCGTTGTCGTTGTTTACGGGTTTCGATGCGTATACGCGGGATTTTATGCCGTTTCGCACTCTTCGTAAGTCGGTGGATGGCAAAAACCATAAATTCCACCATCTTCTCGGCTAGTGTTATTAACGTTAACAACCGCTGGTGTGTTGCACCGAAGAAAAAGTGGTAAAAGTACATTCAACCATGGGAGCCCACTTTTATTATCTGGGACGTTTTTTTTTTGCTTCGTTATCATCGTGGGGAAATTTATGTGGCTTTTAACGCAAACAGTCGATGGGAAAACCGCTTCGTGGTCGACATTCAAATCAAATTCATTTCAACGCAGCCGTTGTTGCTACTGTATTTTACGTGTGGAGAGAGGCCGATAACAAAAATTCCTCTTGCGTCGTTCTGTAAATCAAGGATTCTCTTTTAAGTTTGTAATATACCAGTTTCATTTTTAAGCATCGTCTTCTTCTTCTTCTTCACATCACCAACAGCTTCCTATTTATAATGTATCGTCTAGACGAGTCGAACGAAACGAACGAACGGGTTTGTCGAGAGAGGAGGCGATTCTTCTCGGAAGAGTGCCGTTTTACGTAAGGCGCGTTGGGAGATTGCGAAAGAAGAACACGCAGTGAAATCTCCTCTTCCAGTTGCTTCCCGTTTGTTTTTGTTTTTTTGTTAATAAAATATAAAAATATCCTTGTTTAAAAATCCATAAAAACGCATCTAATTACAATCGTAAAACGCAAGGAGCTTTAGCCTCCGAATGGGCAAGGGAGCAAGGGAGAAAGGGGGCGCGTGTAAGTAGCGATCCGTGGAGGCAAATCGTCCAATAAATATTCTCGAAACGACCGGCTCCCGTTAAAGCGACGAAACCGAGACAACAACGGGCGAACAAATAACAAAATAATAAATTCGATTTTTACGATTGTTCGAAAATAGATTTAAATCCAAGACTTCCTCCACGTTGTCCTCCTCCTCCTCCTGCTCCACCTGTGCCGTAGCCGGCGCACGTGGATCCGTCACGGCGACACCTCCGACGCAGGTTTATTTAAACGAAACGAAGAAGAAGAAAAAAAGCGGCCCCCGACCCTTCGGCGCGACCTTGACATTCTCGACTCTTTCGATAACGTGCAAACGAGACCTTATTTGCCAAAGGATAATTTTTTCTCTGCAGAAATAAGGTAGCAAAGAAACGCGAGGAGCGACAAAAAGAAACCGGCAAATTAAAATAACGCCGTCGTCGTCGTCGGGTATTATTATTTTACACGGTCCGAGGCTGAATCGATACGACCGACGACGACGACTGCCGGTCAATTGGGACGCAAAAGCAGGCGAGCGAGCGAGCGAGCGAATGGATGGCGAAGAAGAACGGCGGAGAAGAGAGAGTGCGGGCCAGACACGAGCCAGTCGCCCAGCCAGACGGCGTGACCTACACTATATCTGATACTACCTTCACGTGACACACTTTATATTAATGATGATGATGATGACGACGACGACGACGATAGCTCTTCTTTCTTATTCCTCCACCAAACAAATCGAATCCACGTCACGTTTCTTACCTTCATCCCCATCTGAAACAAAAGGAAACGTCAACTATTCGATCGCGAAGAATCCGCTCTGGTCGTTTCGCGCTTAGGCAGAGACAACCGGAGGATTTTCGTTAAAGCGAAGACCGAGGAGACCTCACGTCGGCGGTTTTTCCCGATAGTCTAGACTCCCGAAACCGCAACTGCTGCCGCGAAGGCTGCGCTAATTAAAAGTGCGTTTATTGCGAAATAAATTTTGCTAAACTATTCGGTAGCAGCGACGATAGTAAATTGCTGCTTGACAACAAATTCGCACGGCCCTCTCTCTCTCTGTCGCCCGCTCGCTCGCTCATCCGTTTATGTGGATCATTTGTATTGAAATTGAAATTTTTCTCTTCTCTCTTTGCAGCGAGTGAGTCCGTAGTGCTGGTAGTGTCGTTGCTGGCGGCGGCGGTTTCCCTATTGGTGCTGACGATAGCGCTGGGTCTCGTCACGTGCGTGCTGAGCCACTACCGGGGAGGCACTGCGGCCAACCCGCAGGACGCCGCACAAACACCGACCACTACACCCGTAAGTGTCCCGCGATTTGCGACAAACTTAACTAAAAAACCTAAGTTTTGTCGTCGTTTCTTGTGGTCGTTGTTTTGTATTGTTTTCTTTCGCCAGATCGCAAATTGCGATTGTTAATCCCTCATTTCGCGGTAGAGATAATAATTGCCTGTATCAATTTGCACGGCACTCGACGGCGTGGCGAACGACAAAAGGGTGGTAAAATACAATGGGGTTGTATGTCCATTATGTAATGGAGCCGAACAGTTTGCGGCGTTCTCGAGTTTCGACGCTAATTAACGATCGAAGACGGATTAATTGCGAAACCGTTCGCAATTAGAAAGCGATCGCTGTTATCGGTTATACCGTTTTCTTTTTATTTGATTCTCGCGTTTTCTTTTTCGAAAGAAAGCCATTAAAATCGGCAACAGAGTTCCTCCGCCACGAGGTATTTATTCAGCGGTCAAGAGATAAAGTTGAAGAAGGTCTTCTCGGCGCGACGCATTTAAATTGGAACGTTTGTGCCTTTTTTTTTGCCCTCTCGGTAATAATGGAACGATAATAACGTTCCGTCTGCGAATCGTAAATTAAAAATAACAAAACCGGCGGCAGAAAGCGGGCGAAATCGATCGCCCCGTCGTTTTCACTGGGTCGGCAGTTCTCCGCGTGCCCGCGATGCATCGAACGCACCACGATCGTCGTCACCCTAGCGAATTGATTTATTGCTTAAGCAAATATCGCTCATTCGCACATTCGTTTCGATTCCAATTTAGAGAATTGCAACGACGATTATAATGTGCGTTCTTCGTTTTTTTTTCCCCGTTTCAAATGAGTTGACAATTAATTAATTAAACAACGTCAATAATAATTAAATAGCGAAATCGTTATTAATACACTCTTTTCGCATTGTTGTAGCGTTATTATTTGTTTAATCAGACGGTGGATAACCTGTAATGAGGTCGCGGCAATAATAATAATAACAATGTGCATTGGAGGAAAAGAGGTAAATGGAAATGCGGAGTTGCCGAGGGAAAGTGGCAATAGCAAGAAGTGCACGCGAATTAACCGGTGGAAGCTTTCTAATTCACCGTCGGCCGTTGCACATTAATGTTTTGTCTAAACGAAAATTGATTCTCGCAACTTTTCGCTCCGTTTTCTTTTCGCAAAACAATATTGTTTACGATTATTGGCACGAACAACCTTGCCCACTCAAGTAACCAAACAATGCCTCTTCGCACAATCTACAAACCTACGACCCGTTTTCAATCTCGAGATCTCGCGATCAATGTCACCCTCGAGTAAGAAGAAGAAGAAGATGAAGAAGAAGCAGAAGAAAAATTGTTTGGAACAGAAATGGATTTTTCTTTTGTCCAATCTGCCCATCGAACGCGGGGAAAAATCGTAATAAATGAGAGGAAAAGTCGACCGGCTTTTTTCCTCGTGCGCCACCGTAGATTTCCCTCGGGTCTCGCCTCCTTTTTAATCCCTTATCGAAGCCCTGCGACGTATACGCACGCACGTCACGCGAATCGATTGGACCTCGGCCAATCTTCACGTTGCCATCGCGAAAGAATGTTCATACGCTCGACTAACATCGCGTTCCTTCCTCCCCCGACCGCCCTTTTTGCCGAAGGTGAAGGTTACGCGCGTCTCTCGCGGAAGGTTCTCTTCAGTCCACCGGTCGGTTTCTGGGCGGTTAAAGTCGAAACGGATAATCGAATTCGTCGATTGGAACGTTTTCGCTTAAATTTAAACATCCATCCGTCCCGACACGAAGTATGCTAGACCCCCGTTTGTTTGTTATTCCCTCGTTGCCTCTTTGTTTTCGTTTGATGCTCGATGATTATGACGGCGGTATGTGCGCTCGAAATAAAGAACGGAGCGAGTGTGTTTTTTCAGTTGTACTCCCGTACGCCGGGGCCATTGGAAAATGTTATTTATTTATTATTGTTTAAAGTATGGAGCGCACGCACGAGAGGAAAAAAATCCGTTCTCGCGCTCGTAGGTACGACGCTCGCAACAAACAAACATAACTTCGCGTCGCCCTCGACGGCGGCGGCGGGCCTCTTGTTTCGAAATACAGTTAATAGTGGAGGCGAACGGGTTCGAGGAGTCGAAAAAAGAAAAAATGAAGAGACACCGACTGCGAGAGCGAGAGAGAACGTGTAATTGAATTTGTTGTTTGCTTGTGTTTAGTCTGGGACGGTTTATGTTGTACACATTGGGCTAGAGATTCGTTTTTCGCTCTTTCCCCGCGCCACTTTGGCCCGTTTCATTTTTTCGACGATTTTTTCCCCTTCGATCCTTCCCGTGTTCCTTCTCTCTTCGCCCGGGCTATTTACGTCGACCCCGCGTCTCTCTCGCATTTTCTCTCGGGTCCGCTTTTCATTATTAAAATAATCCTTCTCCGTCGCTTCGTCCGAACGCAAGAAAGTGCGTTCCGTCTGTTTAGTCTGCATTTTTCCCTCGCCATCCGATTCACATACCTTCACACACTTGCATCCTCCTCCGCCTTCTCACGTCGTTCACCGTTTACGTCTATTTTCTCCAATTAACGAAAATTAAATTTGGATTCGTTATGGAGTTTTAAAAGGTTTTTTTCTCTTTTTTTTTAATCCGATCGCTCGTATAAATAGACGCGCAGAGCGTTCGCGTCCTTTTGTTTCGGCTCGCTTGCTCAATCAAAAAAGAAGGAAAGCGATTCGAACGGAGGAAAATCCGTGATTGCCCGCGTCGAGCCGATTCATGGGATTCAATTAATTGCGGGCCGTTCGACCGGAATTACTATCGAATTAACGTTCGATTGGATGGAATCTTCGGGCAATAGTTTGCACCTGCGACGCACCCTAATTATTGTCCATAAACCCCTGCTAAATGATTAATAAATAATTCCAATTATAATCCCCCGCTCGTTGCGGTGCCCTCGCAAAGAGCGCCGCGGATTACGTGGGGAATGATAATAATAAACTGATTTCCGTTTCGCGGAAATTACTACGGATTAGTTTTAGCGAATGTTCCCTCGGGTAAAAATTCGTTTACTTGCTCGAATAATCTCGTGGCGATTTGGGACGGCAAAAGTTCGCAAAGTGCGACAAAAAAGCGGACACGATCGGTGGAAGAGGAAGCGATCGATTAATTAATTGTTTACGTCGAGTGAAGCAGCCATAATAAAGGAGACAGCGACTCGTCATCGTCAGACCGCAGCAACCGTGAAC